>JAHWFO010057280.1:5899711-5927360 GCA_023313115.1 Rhysida immarginata | reverse complement strand
ATAATAATAATAATAATAATAATAATAATAATAATAATAATAATAATCAGACAGAGACAGAGAACTTATTGAAATCATCATTTAACATCACAAACAAATTCGGTCACTGAGAGAATCCCTTTCCTCTAAACGGCAACGTCACCTTAAAGCAATCTGTTTGGCTCATACAAAATAGACACTTTTAAAAGTGAACGGCATGCAGAACACACCACAGCACTACTGTAACTTTCTCTAAGCTTCAATCATGGCTCGGAAAGAACTCCTTGGTAGATATTCTTCTGACCTCAATTGTGTTGAGAGAAAAGTGTTGACCATGATTGCCACACATGAACAGATTATTAATACGAGAAAGTTGCTTCGTCCAAATTTAAATTTCATCAAATTTAAACCCCACATAGAAATATAAATTAAAAAATAAAAAGAGTGAAAAATAATAAACATAAGGGAGAATGAAACAAGAAAAGGAACAAAATATAAAAATAATATATAAGTACATATAGTACATAAAGTATATAATATACATAGTACATAAACGTTTTCGTGTACTTATTAACATAGAAAGCTAGAGAAAAGATTTTATAAAAATTTGACTCATAGGACTTGCAGAAATGCTTTATCACGAAGTAAACCATCAACCACGTCGTATCCAGTTGCAAATTTCGTATGCTTTTAGAGACCTGTGTTTGGTGAGAAGTTGGATAAAGCATTCTCAAGGAGATCCTTGTATTCAACCAAGATCATAGTGATCTCCGCATTGAGATTAATCCTCGTATAGATCTCTTTCGAACTGCTTCAACTGATGACAGCAAGGAAAGCATTGATGCAGTTTTGAGTTGAAAAACTACCGAAAACGCTATTCTGATTTGATATCGCCTTGTCGACTGATATGCATGGAAATTTTAACTATATCCGATTGACCTGAGAATGGGTGATTCGCGCAATTTTATTTTTCTGTGCGAAAATGAGAGACGCTAATGAAATTGTTCTGCGCGAAAAATGAAAAACATCCTATAGTATGAGTATGTTCGTTTCTATTCCGCTCGTGTCACCTTGAAAGAAGTAGACAAACCCAGATATAGACCGACTCCAACACAGAGCGATTTGGGATCTTAACCTCTGGAAGAAACTTTATTAACTATATTTGTGTTTACAATGCTTCCTTTTTTATTAGTTTTTAAATTATTTTTCTAGAATTAAGCAATATTATCTATTTTTGTGCTAAAATAAAAAGCAAGAGAATCGAAGTTTTTGCGATGCAAGGTTCATTCATCATCTGCTGGACACCCTTTTTAGCTTTTTTTTTTATCCATATCCATTTATATCCATGTCTTTTGTTTTAATGCAAAAGGAGAGACAATAATGTCGATGAATTGTAGGAGGAATAGGTGGGAGTCGAATACCTATTTAATAATTAATAAGTCTCAGGTGGGAGTCAAAGCTCATCTTTCCTCCTTATTTCGTCCTTTTTCTCCTTGAACTTTCATCTGACATTTGAATCAACCTCGATAAATTTCCACATCAAACCTAGTTTCACCTTCCCCTCAAAATGTTTTCTCTAAAATGCTTTTATTATCATTGGCTGATTTTTATTTTTACTCGTCGAAGAAGCCTAACATGAATTGACGTTGCATTAAGCTTATTCGGTATCTCTTTTGTGGCCAACTATTTTAAAAGATTGAAGCCTTAAAATTTTTAGGAATTTGTTATTGTTATATAGAGAGTTCAATTTATAAGTGTATTGGTGGTTTGGTCCTAAATGCATATCACCTTTATTGGCTTCATTTCGCATCAATTGTTTAGCGAGTTTGCCTTGATATTTCTTTGACGCGCTTCCGGTAATGCGTTCATGTATGAAACTCTTCTATCCTCCATGTAGTCCCGATTTTTGCACCTTCAGATTATCATTTCTAGGGTTTTGTGACGAGAGGCAAAGACAATGAGCAATTCAGCAAGCTGATTCTTCAGGAGACTGGAACGGAGTTCTATCGCAAGGACAGTTTAAAATTTCCTAAAAACTATATACATTCAGGAAGATGTGTACAAAACCGGACATATGTCGAAAAATAAGAGAAAATAAGCATTACAAGATATGCTGTATATTTTGTTCACAGTAAATGATCCTAAATTTTAAACGTTTGCTGCTCATTATTTCGTCAAGACCCTCGTAATTTGGAAATAAGATACACTTTTACTCCTACTAAAAATTATTAAAATTCTGACGCACGTCAAGGCGTTGCATTAGCTCGAATTAATTCTGATAAAGCAAGAAAATTCTATATTTTATAAATATCTGATACAAAAGATGCAAAGACACATCATTTCTGCTTAAAATATATTCTTATTTCTTTACAGTACCATTCTCTAGTATTTGATTATGTGAATTAGTTTCTACTGGAAGAAATTTCATTTAAGATATTCGTGTTTATATTGCATTATCTACCGAGAAAAAATGATAAAAATAACTCTTTCCATTCATGTATTTTTTAATATTTTTTCTAGTTTGTTAGAAATGAGCAAAATATTGTTTTCTTTGGCCTAAATTATAAAGCAAGCAAATATCGACATTATTTTTATCCATTTCTATACCATTTGTTTTCTTTTTTTTTTTGTTTTTTTTGGTGTTTTTTTACGAAAACAAATCGATCGTGAAATGTCGGTGAATTGTAGGAGGAATATGTGGGAGTCGAATACCTTTTTAATAATTAATAAGTCTCAGGTGGGAGTCAAAGGTTCATCTCTCTTCCTTATCTCGTCTGTTTTCCCCTGGGACTTTTCATCTGACATTTGAATTCAACCTCGATGAATTTCCACATGAAACCTAGTTTCAGCTTTTCCTCTCTAAGAAGCATTTGTTATCATTGGCTGATTTTTATTTTTACAAATTTATTTCAATCTACTTTACGAAAAAGCACAACATGAGCCGATTTTGAATTAAGGTCAGCAGGATGCTAGTTTACGGACTAATATTTTAAAAACGTAAACACTTAAATATTTTAGAAGTTTTTGAAATAGATGTTTCAGGATATGATGTTAACAGTTGTGGTTTATTTTCTATTATAGTAGTTGTGGTTTTAATAGCTAAAAATAATAATAGAAAAGTAGCTAATGCTCATTTCCCAAATCCAATACTTGCTTGCGATCATTGGTATTGCTGATTTGTTCTTTATATAGTTATCAAATCTTAAATTCGTTCTAAGCTGTTTCAGCAATTTTTTAATCCATTTTATTAAAATACACTGGCGGAAAAAAAATCCCAACACCACGAAGGACTTGTGTTAGATGAATGAAATTTGGACAGTATATTCAGCTATGGTATTTATTCAATTGATTCAAGTTTCAAGATTACAACTTATAAGGGGCGCCACCAGCGCCACCCTGTACCTGCAAATGAGACATTCCAATGACAGATATAAAGGAGATCAGACGCGCGTCTGTGTCACTTCAGACACTTGTGCATGTGTGTGATACTGTGCAGTAGAGTAAAACATGCCTCGAAGGCGACTGCGACGTGAATATGGGCAGCTAACCCAATTCGAACCAGTACGTTGCCAATGTGTACAACTGTTGCAGCAATGGTCCAGGGAAGGCAGGATTACCAGGAGACCAGGATCTGGACGACCCCCGGCCACAGGAGACAGGGTTGACCGGCGCATCTGTAGGATGGCTGTGGCAAATCGGACAGCATCTGCAGCGGACATTCGGGCTGCTGTGGCACCCAACGTCACTCCACGCACAATTCGGAACCGTCTCCTGGCCAGGAACCTCCACTCTAGGCGCCCTGTGGCATGTTTGCCTCTTACCCCTCAACACCGTGCGGCACGTCTTCAGTGGTGTCAAGCCAGGGCGACTTGGAGGGCAGAATGGAGGTCTGTGGTCTTCACGGATGAAAGTCGTTTCTGTCTGGGTCAGAGTGATGGTCGTACAAGGGTCAGGAGGAGGAGTGGGGAAGTCCTGTTACCGAGCTGTATCCGTCGTCGGCATACTGGCCCCACCCCTGGCGTTATGGTATGGGGAGGGATTACCTACGACAGCAGGACCCTTGGTGGCTATCCCAGTCACCATGACGGCAAATGTTTACATTCGGATGGTTTTTGAATCCATTGTGCTGCCATTCATGGCTGGTATGCCAGGGGGGCTGTTCCAACAGGATAACGCTCGACCCCACACTGCCGCTGCAACCCTACGTGCCCTTCAGGGTATCCACATCCTATCATGGCCAGCACGATCACCAGATCTGTCGCCCATCGAGAATGTCTGGGACATGGTCGGACGCCTTGTCAGGGCTCTTCTACAACCAGCAACAATTGTCGCTGATATGACTATCCAGGTATAACAGGCATTGAATGCCATACCACAAAATGACATTCGGCATCTCTATGACCGTATGCATGCACCTGTGCAGGCCTGCATAGACCAGCGCGGCGACTACAGCGGGTACTAAAGTCCGTGCTTTTCACCCCCTATAAGTTGTAACCTTGAAACTTGAATCAATTGAATAAATACCATAGCTGAATATACTGTCCAAATTTCATTCAGCTAACACAAGTCCTTCGTGGTGTTGGGATTTTTTTTTCCGCCAGTGTAGTTTGTTGAATCTTTTCAGGATTTGATTGGGAATACACATGTAAATAGCTTTTAATTCATTTCTTTTTTATCATAAGATAACTCGTTGCTTTCTACCGTCGAAATCACTCATTATACAGTTTTAATTAATTGGGTCTCTCCATCCTTCTTGAGGTTGTTCTGCTGACCTGTAACTATAATTATCCCGGGCAACGCCGGGTAGATCAGCTAGTTTGGAAATAAAGTTGGAGCATTTATTAAAAATCTCATTGTCCTGGTTCTTGAAGTGTTGTGAATTGTGGTATTGAGTTATGAGTTTGAGATATGCATATATTAAAGCACAATATACTGTATAGTTTATTAGAAACCAGGTCCATAATACGCTTTCAGCTTTCATTTCAGTCCAGGACCCTTTTAAAGTTTACTGTATGTTATAATAGCGAGATAATACCAGTTCATTATCATTATCGTAAAAGATATCTTGCTCGCATTTATCGATTTGAATAATAATTATAGTTTTCAGTAACCCCCTATAATATAATACAGTAAATTTTTTTTTATTTTTAAAACGTACAGAAAGGAGAAAATAATAATTTTAATTCTTAAAAATAATTTTGGTTCTTAGAATTTAAAATATCCAATCTATTTTGCCTTATCGACAATCCAATTACATTTATTTTTATTCCAGATATGTCCGGTTTCTTCATTTCGAAACAATGCAAATTTTACCTTTAAGCTTTCTATTTAATAATAAATTCTTCCCTAAACTTATATTTCTTTGTTTTAACTTTAGCATTTCGTGATTAAGCCATTCCATTTTAGAATACAAACCAAAGATCATTCCTTGGTTCGATGCCAAGATTGTGGAGAGGAGACCGGATATGGCACGCGTGCCACTTGCTCCTCGCCCCCCAATTGGTTCCGTAGACATGTCATCAATAAATCAGTTCAATAGTCACGTAGTTGGGAGTTAAATTCACGTTTCTTTTCGTTAAGCGATCAACTTCATTGTTTCCAAAGAGGATTTTTTTATTGAAGATGGCTTTAAAGAGACTGAAGACGATTTAAAATATAATCGACCAGCAGTTGATCTATATAATTTGAACTTAATTTGGAATGAAAATTTATTCGTTATTTTAAGAAATTGAACTAATGACATACACTTTATAGATGTTTGACGTCTTTTGTGCGTTTAATTTTTGTAAATTCTTAAAACCGTATCAACAGGTAAGGTAACAAAGACTACGTTCTTCTCTCCACCTTCATCTTGCGACCTTTTCGGAAATGAAATTCCTTTCGAACTTTCGGGGGGTAATTAAGTGGACAAGAGTTCTTTTCTGTTTTTTCATTTGCCACTACTAATTTATCACCATGCGCTGATCGGCTTTGCTACGACGAAGACTTATGGTGAAGAGCGACAAAGAAGGAGGGGAAAAACAAGATGAAACTTTGCGGAGTAGCAGAGAGAAAAAAAAATAGAATTGGGTAGGAAAGGTGATATAAAAAGAAGAAATTTTTCATTTCTTTCGATGATTCCACGAATGAAGTAGTTCTCTTTTCTCTCAAAAGATGGAAGCGAAATCTATTTCATTTAATGAAATTTCGTACCCCATCAGCCAGGGAGCACCCAGAACCCCAATAAAATTGAGATTAGCGAAAAAATTCCCCCTCCGCTGCCTTCTTTTTCGCTGTCACCGATATTAATAATGCAACCGGTCCCTTTCTACACATGTCGGTAGGGATTGCGGGATACTTCTTCCACTGTAATAGCGAGAAATGGCACCCTCCTGTTTTATTTGCATATTCTTGTCTGTCATCTTTCTCTTTCTAGACTTTGTCGTTGACTGTTTGTTTCACTCCAGTTGATGAAAAATTTCTCAAGTGAGAAGGGCTTCTTTTATTTCTTTCTTTTTGTGCTTTTTTTTTTTATTTTTTGCTTTTTTGAAAGAGAAGGATCCTAAACGTATAAAAACCGTCAGATGGGTGAAGTGGATCTCTGGAGGGAAAGAGGAAGAGAAGACAAACTGTGTTCTAATGAAAGCAGCGGAGAGAAGGCATTTCCATGCGATTTGCAATTTTTTTGTGTTAAAATAAAAATGCACAAGTCGTCCGAGTCGTTGTACTAAAGACTAAAAGCATTTCTTTTAATTTAAATTCAAATATTTTTCAGTAACTTTTGTGGTATTAGGCTTAACTTAATCTTGGTTTGTTAGTGGCGATGCTCGTTTGCATTGGCCTTATGAAGTGTTATTGCGTGTGGAATCTTCATTTGAGAATAAATGTTATTTTAATTTGTTAAATAAATAAAATAATAATAACTTCACCAACAGCATAATGAACTATTCGCTTACAATGGTAATATTATTCTGACGCAGTGGTGTACTGATAGCTCCCGCAAATCCCGCAGTGCGGGAGGGACTCGAGATTTACGGGGCCTCGCATTTGTTTGGTGTTTTCGAGCATTCATAAACATATAAGGAATGTCATGAATCGAATTCATATAAATACACGTAAAGTACACTTTAGTTATGTGTATATGTGCAAAAAAAGCGGATTGACTTCTTAAAGGGCCTCCTACAATAGGATTAAATGTTACGTAAGGTCATGTTATTCTGGGAAAATCTGTTTACCTTGCTACTATTTGTCGCAAGAAGAACGATGTCTGAGATGTCCCTCGAAAGTACGCAAGAAATAATGTAGAATCACAAAGTTTTCGATGAAATGGATGGGAAATAAAAATGAAACAAATGGGCACGTATGCTCACACATTGCATATGTAGGTCTGCAAGTAAACAATGATCCAAACAAAAGCAGCTTTCACAGTGAGCACATTTCATGAAAACAGGTTGCACATAATCGTCTCTAAACATTCCTCAAGGGGTGTTCAATTGTTCGTCATATGCTGGGGTGTCATCTCCACAGTCGCTGTGTATGTCCTCATCGAACGACAATGCATCATCATGGACCTCCTCCACAATTATGTCCTACTCCTTCTTGAGTTGGTCAAATTTTATCAGATTAATTTGACATGATGTTTCCTCTGATAGGCCGAAGAAATCCGCCAATAGTTTCACTAAAAGTAGACGAAATTAACGTTAAAGCGTATAGGAGTTGCAAAACCTGATTTACACGTAATTTGACGGTATAACAAAATTTTTATCTGGAATATCCTGAAAGTTTGTACAGACCATTCAGAAATACCCTATATATTAAATGCATAAAAAATTCAACACATAATTTCAAATTAGAAAAATTAAGAATTGAAGACATTGATTACCAATAGTCGTTGGTCGTTGTGTTACTAGCAAATCCTTATTCAATCAATGTCCGAAATCGAATAATTACATTTTAAGATGTTATGTTTTTAAAAACTGCATTAATTTTATGAAATAGTTTTTAGACAAAATGCGTGCTCTTCGTTGTCCTTATACTCATTGATTTTCCAATTGTTTCAATTTTAAGCGAGTTCACTTTTCAGTGAGTCTTATTTGCATTTGGTCAAATACCATTTCGCATCAATTCTGGTCAATATCATTCCATTCTGTTCAACTTGAAAAAGCAAATCATGAATCATAAAAACATGATGTCAGACGAATAAATCATTTACCCGATATGCTATACTGATCAAAGACCTATGATTTTGCAAGCTAAATAAACTGAAATTCCAGTATTGCTTGAATTAGTTCTTTAAATGATCGCCAGAGTATCCCGCTGATAGATAATTTTGTTTCTATGGAGAGTTACTTATTCCGAATTCGGATTAATTATAATTTAAAATTTTTTGTTTGTTTTAACTTAATATGCTTAGTAAAATCTGAATTAAATTTATTACCTTGATTATAAGGAAGGAGCATATCTGTTAACGATATTTCTACCGAAACTTCTGAGTTTTAATTCGATTTTGAATATGTCAAATTATGACTTTTATCCATAAAATTTGAATTTGCAATGTGTGAATATACAGGGTGATTCAAAAGTAACTGTGCAGTAGTGCATGGGAAAGTGTACACTTTCCCTGAGCTGAAGGAGGAAATCACCAATGAAGTTCAGCAAATATCATCAGCCATATTGAGCAGAGTGTTTCACAATATGCAACTGCGTGTTAACTGATGTCGTGAGGCCAGTGGCAGGCATTTCCAGCATGTATTTCAATTAAATACCATTTCCAGCCACTGCATAGTAATCTTTGAATCGCCCTGTACATATAAAATACAGCATTGAAAAGAGGGACAGTCCAATGTTGCTGCTTTTACAATCCAATTTCTAGTATCTGTTAAAAAACTTCCGTGAACGTGTCTTAAAATAGTGTTTTCATTTAACTGAATAGGGTTCCAAGTTTTTTTTTTAGGCGCATTTATTGACTTAACTGAACACAAAAAATTCACTGTTCAAGAGCCAATCTGGACATTTAATCGCACTGTCTTGCTGAAGCAAATATACTGTGGACATTGATCATTAATAATTCAAAAACCAGATCTGACTCGCGCTTTAATATTTAAAGAGATATTCAATATCAGTGGTCAATTAAGAAATATCAAATATTTTAAAACTACCATTTCACCTTTGAACATGGGCTATCTTTAACAAGTATTCGAACGATGCCACGAAAAACCCAAAACTATGGTTTGTTAAAAACAGTTCTTCCCTAATATATTAAATAAAATGAATAAACTAATATCTCAAAAATAATACAATTTTGCCTTTATTTAATTTGTTATTTGGTTGAAATATTAGTTTATTCAGTTTTTTTTTAGTATTTCATATTAGTCTCAACGTATTAATAATTGAACGCATAGTTTTTGCCTAAATAGTACACATAATCAACAGTACTAAGCTTGATCAACTTGAACAAATCACGTGATTTGGTCAGTTATTGCATATGTCAATATCAGCTGTTGTTGATAATCCTAGCATTCATATCATGGCTATAATGATCAAGTCACTAACATAATCCTAATGCTCATTTTGTTCTTTTAAATGTGCTTACCTACAAAATTATTATAATGTCGAAAGATTAAATATTTTTCTTCTAAATGTCTTTCTTAGACGTTATATATATTGTAGATGTTTATAAAAATGTTATCCAGCGAATATTCTGAAATATTGAAGAATTCTTAGACATTCAGTGAATGTAACTGATCATATTTCTAAATAATCCAATGAATTTCCAAATCAAATTGAATCACAGGACATCGTCTCCCCCCCCCCTTTTTTTTAGAACTATTATCAACTTTTAAAGTAAAAAAGAAATAAATTGTTTAAATCATGGGCAGGATTTGAAAAAATAGAGGGTGTAGAACAAAAAGATGAACGTTTGGAATGTGAAGAACGTTCCTGCGAAAGGAGGAAAATTTATAACGTTACTTTAAAAGTTAACGTTCGAATCCTTTCACGTTCGCTTCTTCTTTTCTCTTTTTTCTTCTCTTTTCTTTTTTCTTTTTAATATACGAATGATAGGGGAAAAAATTCTGAACGTGTGCTAAAAATCGAAGGAAAATAAAAGAAAATATTTAACGTTATCGTGGGGAAATCAAATTTCCATTTAATCGTAGCAGAGTTATTAAGACTGAACTCCGAAGCAAGCAATCGGGGGAGAAAGCTGCGCTGCACTTTTAATTTCAAAATATCTTCAGCTTTGAAATTTTTAAGCAATTGAAGAGAACAAAAATGAATGCAATTAAAGAGAGATTCTTTTTTCCGGGTATATTTTAAAATTCACATATCTAATAGCTTTGATTTGTGTAGGGAAAAAAATTCATGCTAAAAAACGAATTTTAATTCCAACTTCACTTTTTTTTTATACGTAGCAAAATTGATCTGCATTGTTACTTCGAAATTCATTTTCAATTTTTAAGATGATTGAATGTGAAAGAAATTCATTAATAGGCAATTTTACCTAACAATGATGAATTTTTTTTTGTATGAAACCATATTGATTTACATTAATCCTCAACAATTGATTTTGTTTCCTCAATAAGATTCACAATAAAAGAATTTTTCTCATTGCATATCAAATGAGTAGCACTTTTAATTTCAAAGTATATCCTTCAATAACATAGTATTTGTAATTTAAGCTTCTTATTATCTTCTTTGTTTTAGTTTGTCTTTATTTTTCTCTTCTTTGTTATATAGCTATCAAAAATGCCTCTAAGTTCTGTGTCAATTTATGCACTATCTTACCGAAATATTCGGATAACAAAATGACTTGGGGAAATGGCTTTATCACGGTAATTAGTTATTAGTAGATCAGGTTTTTGATTCCAAGTCAATGGTATCTGGTTTGATCTGAGCTCACTGGAACCTGGTTTGATCTCAGGTCGCAGAATTTTTTTTCGTTTTCCTTTATTAAAATTCTCCACAGTTTCAGCATTTCCGCCTTTATTTTTTATTGTTACTTTGTTATGCAATTTTCACCAGAAAGGGATATTCCCGCTTTTGAGTCAGGTACCTAATCTACCACGATGCATCAAAGTGGCTTTAGGGTGACACATTGAAGAAAAGTTTGGTACAGATTAAATGCTGGTTGAGTCAACAGTTGTAAAAGTGATCTTGGTTCCTGGCTATGCTGGGATTTTTTTCCTCCTATCTTTTTATAAACAGTGTATCTTTCTACATTTCTGATCATTCTACTCTTCATTTTGAAGTTATTACTTTTAGAGCTCTAGATCACATAAGAGTATTCTCTAGGATCTTTTCTGCCAAATGCCTTTAAAGATTTGCTCCAAACTGTTCTGCATTTCTCCAGTTGTCTAATATTCAGCATCCGTTCTTTTGTACTTCTAGATTTTCTTTTCCCAGGATCCTGAAATCCAACGGTAGCATCTTATTCTTAGCAAAGCATGCACGTTAACTTGCAATATCTTTCATCTAGTTTGAGGTATCAGAATATTACCAAAATATAACTCTATATAGGTATACTTTATATGTTTCACTAAATTATTTTGCGTTTCCCCCTTTCCACTCGGTTTCTGCACACAATCGATAGTGAACTTTGGTCTTTTAAAGCATAGACTACTTGTCTGTGTTTTTTCCTCGTCAATGTAGTGCGGCGATTTTGATCTTTTGTTCTTGTAATTGAAGTTCGTCTTTTGCATCTGTCTGCTGTTGGCGCTCTAGCCTTTGCTTACTTTTCGTAGCTATCGTACAAGGTTCTTGTGCATCGCTTTCAACCGGAAGATAACCCAGCATTGTTCTGATAACGGGTTGAAACACGCCATTGTTCCAAGCTTTTACCCGCTGGCTGCCACTTGATAGGAATCTTTCCGCTGTATTCTAACCAAACTTGGGGACCGCCTTCGGTTAGAATTTTAGATTATTGATTGCGCAATTTATTTTTTCCGTTTTGAATCTGACAAGATAACAGGATTTACAATTATACTTAGGAATGTATACTATTTACTTAAAGAAGAATTAAAATCGAGATCTAGAAGTAGCAATACATAATTTTTAAACTTTGTCTCCACGTTTCGGTAACTATAAACATCATTATCATGTGCATAAAGATACAAAGATTTGGCTCTAACTGACCAATTGATGTATAACACAACAGGAGAAATGGTCTGCCTATCAAGCAAAAAGGGCTGAATCTGGTAACTCACAAAAAAATTTAAAGTGAGGAGAGCGCGCCGCGAATGGCTTCTCCGTAAGTCATTTACAACTCTAAAATCTTGTTAATGACTTTTTTTTTAATGACTTAGTTAATGTATTTGTTTTAATATTGCATCTTTATCAAAGTATATTTTATTATTTAATTATTGGTCCAGCATTTCTTTGCTGTGTTTTCGTATTTCTAATATTTCACAAATAAATATTTTCAACTTTTATAATAATCAAAACGAATCGTTTTTTATTTATTTTAATTATTTTTTTTAATATAGCCGATAAAAGGAAGTTTCCCATCCTCTCTTAACCATGAACTTTTATGTTCACTAAAACTTTCATTAAACGTTCTCTTCGTTGAACCAAAATGGACATCACTGGCCTTAAAAGCAATATTCTGTTTTCTGCGTTCGTTAAAGCTCAGGGTGTACTTGAATTGTTTGACGTTCTAAGATTAAATATTGCCCTATTACTACTTTCCTCTTTTTGTTTTTGTAAGAAATATTGACCATTATGGAAATCTTAAAATGTACAGTCTTTCCGGCTTAAATAATATCGAAAATATTTTAAGGAGCATTAAAATTAACTCTTATCCATAGAACTAATGTATTATTCATCAAAAAAGGTATCCTCAGAATATTTCCAATTTACTCTTGGCGATTTTCTTTAAATTTGATCTCGTAACGTGAAAATAGATAGACCTTGATAATGAAAATGGGCATGGCCCACTCTAGTTTCCTTAGTGATCCTGTTACAAGTTTAACATCGTTAACAATGTCGTTGCAATGCTCTTAAAGAGCGTTCGATCGTAGGGCAGAAGAGGTCGTTAGAGTCAACGTTTCTTGTTACTTTGAAGAAATTTCAGAGGACATTAAAATTTTAATCACAAAACACTATCTTTTCCAAAGCTCTTCCCTTACTTTTTTTTTCTTTTTCTGAAGAGATCAGAAATTTCATTAAAAAGTTCTTCTAATTAAAGGTGTCTGAGAGTTTGTTACAAAAAAGTTGATATTAAAGATGTGAAAGTTGAAAGAGATTTTCTGTTTGGGGTTAAATTGCTTTTTTTCTTCTTCTTTAGAACTATAGAATTTTATACTTTACGTGATATGAAGCGTGGCGTTTTATACTCTGCCGCTGATTATGAATAAAAATGGTTTTTAAATAGTTAACGCAAGTAATAACTAAGTTTTACTTCGGTAACATTTAGAAAGATAAATGCAAATGGTGGCATTGTACATTCGCGTAAGCCTCCACTTAAACATGAAAAGAAAAAAGGAATGGAAAAAAAATTTGAAGGGGGAGGGGGTTAGGGGATTTACTAAAATAATAGTCTCTAAGAGAGGAGTCCGTTCAAGTCGTTTTTATTGAGTTTGGGTCGCTGATATGAATGCTTTTCCCATTTCTTCATTTTTAGAAAAAAATTAATTAATATCTCTAAAAAGGCTCTAACCAATTTTCATGAAAAATACGTCGATACACACTTTAAGGAACCCTGTAAGTATGTACTAATTTCTAAGGCATGTTGGAGTTGGGGGGGGGGACATAATAGGGCCCCCGGTGAGAGAAAAAGGAGAAGGCGCGTGCACGCTATACGTGTTTATCAATTGTAGAATAATATCTGCTTTATTAGGAGCTTAGCAAAAAACTACTTATAAACTACTTGGTCTGTAGGTTTATCCAGCCGTCCGCCATTTGCACGATAACTTGACACCGGATTAACGTTTTCAAATTCTGTTTTCAGAAATATGACCATCAAGGTCTTAGCTCGGCCATATCAAGTTTTCAGAATTTTTCGTGGACCCCTTCAAGTCGAATTCACGTGCTAAAACAGCGAATGTAAAGATTACCAAGATGATGGCATGTCATATAACAATCGATTTTAATACACTGTTACTTTCTGTTCATCTTTTAAGCATTATTGACATCGGCACGCGCACGTGAAATCGCTTTGTTGACGCACCATTGCTCAATTGCTCATAATCTATATTATTAAGTAGCGAAACAATGGAGGTACTTATTGGTTTTATAATGTCTGCCCGTGTCCTTCATAATTTCTACATTTTTTTGAAGTAGAAGGATGAAATTCGGAATGTAGCTTACCATTGGCTGTCCAGCTTCATTATATAGTTTGGTTTTGATTGGTGCACTGGGGTCGGAATTACGGGGGTGGGATACAGAGAGGACAAAAGATCTATGTGCTATTTAGGTAGATAAAAGAGTGAAATTCAGTATCCAGATTCCTCTAAGCAAGGTCTACATTATTATGAAGTTTAAGCCCAATTGTCCGGCGTTGCGGGGGTGGCAGTCACTTGGTCTTTAGAACTATGGCAACATATGGCATGTGTTATGTCATTCGATCGGAAATGATGAGAAAGGAAAGAAGATACGAGCTTTTTTTAGATTTTCTATATACTACGCTCGAGAAAATCAATTTTTTGATTAAAAAACTTGAGGGGAGTTAAAAAGTGCAGATAAAGGGGTAAAAATAGATGACCCGCAGGGTCTGCTACCTTCCTTGGCGGGGGGAGGGGATTAATTTCTTGTTAATAATGTATTTCTGCTTCAGAGCTAAAGTTCCTCCTTGGAATGTGTACAAAATTTTATGTAGAATTCTGAAACATGGCGGCCTCCATGTCTCCCCTATGGATGATTTTTCAGAAATCGAAACTAGAAAAACTGCGCAGAAGCAAGGCGGCAAAAAGAAAAAAACTTCTGTTTTCAACGGGATGTGTAGTTGGCTAAGGTCAAAAACTCTCACCGGTGAGAAGAGTTAGCGTTTGGTTGGTCAGAAATCCCGGTGAGAAAACTGTGACGTCATTTTAACGCGGTCAAAAACGCCAGTTAGTGCTGCTATGTTTAACCGGTTAGTCATCACCGAGAAAAAGACGGTTAGCTCAGTGAGAAATTACGTCATCATTCTCTCACCGGTGAGGGTTTTTGACCACAGCCGTAGTGTAGCACGCTTCAAGACACGGAAACGGAAGCATCTTTGCCGCCCTGCTTCTGCACAGTTACTCCAGTTTCGGTATCTGCAACATCGTCTATAAGTTGCTTGTCCAAAGAAAACTATAAACAATCAACATGAATCTATAATTGTAATGGTTTTGGTTATTTAAAGGAGAATGGACATTGAGATAACAATGATACACTAATATAAAAATATTAAAAAAACTCTCTAACCACAAATTTTGTTAACTTCTTAATAATTGTGGTTAAAGAGTTGTTTTTTTTTGTATTTTCGTATTAATGTTATTATCCACACTTTATCTTTTATTATAATGATACGCTAATAAAACAGACCAGTAAGGCAACTGGTATATCATATTCATACGATTTCACTAAAGGTATTCCAGGATGAAGTAATGGTTCCGTTTCCTGTCAGTTTCTGATTGCTTGAACGAATTGTACTCATTTCCGCATGTACCATTTCCTTTATCTTTCGTGCCGGGCACTATAATAACTCCAAAATGACTCATCAGAGCCAAACAAGTTATTTACCAAAAGGAAACGTTAGTTTTTAGTTCGATTTAGGAAAAAAAATTGAGTTGAGGAAACGAAAACATGGGCCACTCAATTAGTGAATGGTCGGCCAAAATTGCCAAAAATAATAATTTTTATGCAATAATTCAATATCTCCCTAAAAATTAATGTTTTCTCATTTCACCGATTGAGTTTTGCGTCGTTTGCTTCGAAGCAGAAAGCACCAAATCCCCCTGGATGTGTAATCGGAGATTCTATTAAGTAAAAGTGAATCTTTCGCATCGTTTAACAGATGATGTAGGGATGGAAGGGAGAAGCTTCCTTAAATCCATGGAGAAAGATGTTCCTTGTCTCTTACGACTTTTTTTCCTTTTTCTCCCCCCCCCTCCCACTCTGCCTTCTTCCTTTTATTTTGCAACAAACCGCTCACGTGTCCGTAATGTCAAGACGTGGTGCGGGTTCTTAATAAGCAGATGCCATTGTTGTAGGCATTGTGCTGTGAAAAATTCAGCGACATCTTGCATCAGATTTGGGGAAAACGGTCGCCCAAAGGGAAGGGGTGTCAGCTGCGAGGGGTGTTCGGTTGGTTCCCATCTTTAGTCTTCGGGTTTGTTCTCGAACCGCCGTCCGGGTCACAAACGTAGGTGCAGATAATTATGCGGAAGGCGAACGGGATTTTGGGCCACACGTGGTGTGCGAGATCGGCGGGACATTGTCGCCCTGCCATGCATGAAATTAGATGGGAAGTTTTTAATTAAACCCGGGTCAAGAGTAAGGTGAAGGGGGCCATCATGACGACGAGAAACAGCGGGACCTGATCCCCCTCCTCGTCACCCGCACGAACCGTTGCAAATCCTCCTCGTCCCCGATCCTTAATCCGCCGATGTCCTCGAGGGTAAGACGAGCAGGTGGTCGTGAAGGGACCGTGTTGTCTACCTCCCCTCTTCTTCCTTTCCAGCATATTTTTTTTACAAAACTAACAGATTTAATACACTTGCTTCTAATGCGAGCGATTAGCCAGGGAGATTTTTTAATATAATTTTTTTTTTTTTTTTTTTTTTTGCATTTTTCAAAGACTTCGTCGAGGCCTATTAAATACTTCAGTGTAATTAGTAGCTTTATAATGGCCTGAAAGTTCTTATTGCAGTTGTATTTTTAGAAGAATTTAATTTTAGATTACGTTATAATTTTTTCTCTCTTTGATGACAGTTAATTAATTAGTGTAGGTAAGAATTTTTATTAATAGAAAACGGCAAAAGGAAAAAGTCTTAGAAATTAATTAAGTGTGCGTTTAGTTAACGATGCAGTTTCCCCGAATACTTTGAAACCATCTTCGTGATTTATTGCCTCCACGGAAAATATGTCGATAACAAATCTTTCTCCTGTGATCCACATAAAGTAAAAATGTTTCTTTATAACTTTAAGATTGATTTTTATTTGCATTATTTCAAGTTAAGGGACCGTAAATCCATCAAAACTTGACACCCATAAAGCCATGTGCAAAAACGCCACGAGCGGTTGACTTTATAGTCGACGGTATCGCCGCATAATGTTGACATTGGTAGTGAAGAGTTATTTAAAATTCATTCGGTACTTAATTTAGAACTCTCATATATGTAAACAAATTTATTTTTAAAAAATTCGTCTGCAAGAAGCGCCAAAATTTGTGTTGAAGCTTCGATGATGTTAAAGATGATTGATTTAAGGACCATCAATTTCTTTAACTATTTAGGAGAAAAAAACAAACATTTTTTCTCTTTTCACTTGAGAAAAATGCTAAACGAAATAAGCTTTCAACTAACAAGGGAACCATTAGAATCTGCATCTCATAATTTCAAACCAAATTGAAATATTTTATTCACCTGAACAAACCATTGATGCTTGCAAAATAAGAATTCGCACTATCAAAATAAACCGCGAAAACGAAAGAATTTGAGCGCACGTAGCCATGCAAAGAACCCATTGTTACGTCCATGGTTGTGCGCATTAATACACCTATTGACGCTTCACGGAATACGATACGATACGATATTATCATATCTTGCGAAATTCACGTACGACATTTCGATACGTATCGATATTTTTAGCATGAAGATATATCGAAATACGAATCGCCCCAGTCGCGATATTCCTAGGTTACGCGCCGATTCATTTGGTAATCGCTCCATTTCGCCTCTGGATGACGTCACATCCAGGTCGGGATCTTTTCGAGATAGTGTGAGAAGTTGCGAGATCTGCTTAGTAGAGCCAGAGACGTTTGTGAGTAGAACGCGATACGCGCAACCTGATGGTCTCCAAAGATAACCATGTGCGCTGCTGATGCAAAGAAATATTTCAAAAAAACAAAGTTAAAAAGAACAATGCGATATAGGTTAGATGTACCAATAATTGACAGTTTAAGACATTACTGTGAAACGAAATTGTGTACGTAAATCAAATTGCATTTTGAAACTTTTGTTATTTTTAAATTCCCTACATCAAAAATATTACAGTATCATGTGAATATATTGACGATAATAATCAGTGCCAACTGCCAATATCATTGTATAATGTGCGTATAATAAAAAATATTCACTCAGATGTTGAAAATATCTCTATTATTAGCATTATATCACAATAATAATGCCATTGTTGCATGAATATCCTTATATCATATACAAAATATGCAACTGCTATTTCAGGCATTTAAAAATTGTTTTCACTTTTTTTTTTTGGAAATATCGATATTTTGAGGGGATATTTCCTATATGATATATCTTGCTTCTTTCTTCCACTGGGACTCTATTTCCTCGTACTTCCTACGAAGGAGCAGCCTATGACAATTGAATGGATTCTGAAGTTTCTAAACAAATTTTTATTTGTTAAAACTAGATTATTAAAAATTAGCTAATTGCCACCCAGTAAACAAAAATCTGTATACAAATTAATACCCATTATTATTTTATTTTATTAATTTTAGAAAGACTTTTGCGAGGGAACGCCGTAACACTTGCTTCGGTAACCTTCGTAAATTTTCCCGTGCTGACATCAAGTATGCGTGAGTGAAACGAGGGCAGGGCTGTCGATCTAATGGAGCAGCCGAGATTACGAATGTTGGTGAGGATGTATGATCGCAGTGTTTTATAATTTTAAATAAAATTCATGAATTCCTAACTCATAAATTATTTCGAGATGAATCATTACTAGCAAAATTAAGATTTTGTGCTTAATAACACTGCTGTAACTGCAATTGTTTGACAGCCGCCGTTAACGATTTTGCTTCCTCCACCATGTTTTTTTCTTCTTTTCAGTTCCGCTACCGCCATCGCGCAGCGCAATCGTTTGAAACAAAAAATTCTGTGTGCAGGTTCGGATGGTTCCCTTGTTATTAGTCTTTAGAACACAAACAGACAGGCTTGCTGTACCGCGCTCACGGTGGCCCAGTTGGTAGAGGCGACGAGCTAGATACTTAAGGTCTCTGTTTCGAATCCAGGTCGCGGAAGTTTTCCTTCCCTTTTCTCTTTTGTAGTTACAGTAATTCAAGAAATTAAGCGATGGGGAAGGCGGTTAATAATATTAGTTGCATGTAAATCAGTATTGCCAAGATATTGGCTGTTTGATTGGACATTGCAATGCATATGTTTCAACTAATGGTGACATTCAGAATCATATCCAAAGTGTTTTCTGGAATTACAGTGTTGTTTGGTAGGAACAAATAGTTACAATAAAACATTGTACTTAGGCATACCGCAGAAAAAAATACTCAAAAGATTTAAATACAAGGACACTCAAGTCTACGCAGACTATTAATGTGATCGCTTTCTCTTAAATCATAAGACTGTTTAACAGTTTCAAAATAGATTTGCTTAATAGTACTTCGAATGTGGGGTGGAAAAAATTAAAACTATTTATAATTCGAGAATGTTTAAAATTCTTGTTTAAAATGTTATAGAGAAAGGGAATGAAAACAAAGATTTTGTGAAGTAGAGCATGTGAAAAGCTTTTACTCGGAAGGAAAATATTTGTCCTAAAAGTTATACCACGAATTCGATAAATCAACTGTATTTGAAATGCGGTGTTTTGTCTCTGTTTACTTAAAGTCTACCGAGAAATAACATAGATTGATAGACTCTCACAATTTAAAAAGAAATAAATTGAGTACAATAGCAGTTTAATTCTTTTGTAATGATGCGATGTTTGCGTGTGCTCGGGACGCTAAAGGCTTCAGACGTCTGGGAAACTCCCTAAAACCCTTTATGCTGCCAGTCACGACATAACGTTTGGAAAGTAACATTCTTTAAAAAATAAATTTTAATTTTAGAATTGATTAAAATAAGCTGAGATTTCTTTTTGTAACTTTAGAGAACAGTGTCATGAAAAAAATATTATCAAGATTCCAACCCTTACTGTTACAATAAACCAACCCTTTGCTATGAGATATTAATGGAGAGTAAGCTCTGACATCTGCAGGCATGGGTAGCACCTTTACATAGAGACATATTGGAAACACACAATGCTTTCACCACTAAAGGTGTCTAGTTTCAAATGATCTTTCAGTTTATGGGATGGAGGAAAACATTTTGAATTATTTTCATATCAAGCTTTTTGCTTACGAACAAGCTTATCTTTGGTTTATCCATACCAGCTTAATATTTGGATAGATGAAATAAAGACCATTTAAAAGCATTGAATTAAATAATGAACGCCCTGAATAATTTTTAAGTCCTCGATATATATTGGTATTTCATTTATTTATTTTCTCTATTTAAATGGTTGAGGTAATACGTTAGTATTGGACTTTATTTAAGTTTACTATCCAGAAAAAGAATTCCATTTTGCCTGCCTGCTTATATTGAACGTTGTTGCGGAGTTGTTGTGCTTTTTGTTTAGTGATTGAAAGTGATTTTGTTGAACCGATTTAACCCGATTGTGCTACAATAAAAATGGCAGGGTGGGCGAGGGAGACAAAAGTGGTGGCGGATGAGGCAAAGAGGGTCAAAACTTAATTCCGTCTTCACCGACGCAATCGAAAGAGCGGTAACTCGGGACTGCAAATCTAAAACTTTTATCTGTAATGACATCATAAAGGGATGGCTAAGAGGGATGTCGCGTGGCAAGTGCGAATCATCACAGCTCAGGTTAATGACCGAACGTGGCAATCGGCGTAGATCAGTGGCAGTCATTACTCGGTGCCACGATTGTTCCACTTCGAATGTTATTGGGACTTGAATTCGCTCCTTCCCCTCCACGGCCAACGAGACCCCCGGGGCTTTTTGCGAACGGGCACCGTCGTTATTTTGGCTCCCCCTCGGTTCGTGGCAAGGTAGAGAGGGCTCAGTTCATTCGGCTACGAGATGATTACCCGCGGATGGGTGAAGAGGGACTGCCGCTCGTCGCACCCGTGGCCCTCGTCGTTAGTGATAATGGTGCGAGACCGAGATGAATTTATGCGAACTTTGAATTAGCGCTCGCATTAACTTTCCTCCCTCGTCGCCGGCTATCCGTCATTTTTCTTCGGGATTAGCTAGCTAGGCGAGAGAGTAAAATGTGTCACACGTGAAGCAAACCACCGCACTTTCTTCATTTATCATCGCTTCACTTGGCTCGCAAAGGAAGGAACAACACGAGAGAGAGAGAGAAAAGGAGGAGGAAGAACAACCGAGATGATACGCCATGCATCCGAAAACCTAGGGCTGGTTGGTAGTTTTCAAGGAAAAGCCATTGGGTGAGGAGAGAGTCGGTCGGTCGGTGTAGGTGCCGGTGTAAGCACGCTAACCGTTTACATGTGATATATGCGGCCGTGGCTGATGCGTGAAGCCACACCCTCTCAACAGTAAATCCTCCTCCCTTCTGCCCTCATGCAACCCACGGCGCACTTCCATCCGGCTTTTATGATCCGGCTTGAAATTTTCGTCTGACATTAATTTGCTAGCTTCTGCATTTGTTCCACAAGAATGTCGCTAGCACGGGCGAATCTCAACGTCTATGACAATGCGCTATGGCCTCGCACATATTACATCCTAGTTCTCTCCCCCTTTTACCACTCATTTTCTTCAACACCTACACACAGTCTCTCTTTCTCTCTCTCTCTCTCTCACGTCGTTGTTCTGAATTTATAATTCCAATGCAATTATGGAAAATGAAATATCATATGATTTTTGCCCCCTGTGATTACGTGACCGTGATTACAGAGTATTATTCTTTTAAAAATGTATCTGCAAATCGCGCTGTCTGGTTTCAAATAAAGCCGTAGACAGCCTCTGGCAAACGAAAAATCAATGCCACTGTAATTGATGCAATAGCAAAATTAGATTGTTATCCTTTAATTAAATTTAATGATGAAGCAGTAGAATGGGTTTTTTCGTTAATTTCCTAATTGCTCTTGCACATGGGTCTATATTAGTGAATATAATGGGCAGTCCTTTAAATTTTTCCTTGCAATTTAAATAATATTATCTACTATTACCAAAACTCCAAATTCTAGCTGTCTCTCTCTAGGTCTCTATAGATTTGACTTGTAAACAATACTTCCAAACCACCCATTTATTTGAATTCGTAGGTGGAAATAGGAGAGTTTTCAGTATCATATGCATGTTCAATGTTCCTAAAATATTATTTTTTAAAATTATTTTACTTGCAGACCTATGATATTTTGTCTGAGTGTTAATGCTGAGTGAGTTGAATTTTTTTTTGCGATTGAGACGTCAAGCATATACGATTGATAAATGTAAACAAAAAACAGGGGCAAAACAAAGCACTTCTTGAAGATTTTCGTTGCTGTTGTGATATTATTGATTTGGAAATTTTTTTTGATCTTCAGCAGCAGCAGTTTGAAGAGAATTTATCATTTACGCTTTTGTAATATTTTAAGTGAAAATATGCATTTTTAAATGAAAAAAATTATTTTCCCTTTTTGGAAATGGCATTGACCTCGTTATTAATAATAATATTTCCCGATTTCGTATGAAAATATTTTATTTCGTTCTTATTATAACACAGAAATGGGAAGCGTCCGTTCGCAATCGCCGAGCTGGACTCTTCTATTCTTTAAAAACGTTCTCGCGGGCGTATTTCGACAGATATCGGCAAATGAATGAAAGCATAACAGCATTGACCTTTTCTGTTTCCAACGGTGTAACTTATATAAGACATTTAATTTTTTAAGAGGTGTGTGAATGCTTAGCTGCAATGTTGTCTATGGCGAACACTCATCGAAAGGATTTCAGGGGCAAAACCTTAGGCAAGTATTATAGACATTCTAAGGAAGAAGTTCATTTTTTTAGTGGAGAAAATGGACATTTAGCAGGTTCAAAATCGGTTATACCTGAATTTTCAGTAGAATTGTCGCACAAAGAATTATTTTGGCAAATGATTAGCCTTCATTCACGTAACCAAGTTTGGTTTATTAAGTAGCGGAAGAATGGAGCTACCTATTGTTTTCACAATGTCCGTCTGTCTGTCCGTCCGTCCGTCGGTCCTTCCCCTTCATAATTTCCGCATTTTTTGAGGTAGAAGGTTACTTGGAAGGTAATTTGGAATGTAGCTTACTATGGGCATGTGCACCTTCAGTATTTGGCCCACTGGGGTCGGGATTTCGGGGGCAGAAATTAGAGGGGACCAAAAGGTCTAGGCGTAGTTATGCATATAAAGAAGTGAAATTCGGTACGCAGATTCCTCTAAGCAAGATCACATTACTGTAAATTTGGGCCAAATCGTCCCAATAGGATCGGAGTTGTGGGGGTGGCTATCACTTGGTCCTTAAAAGTATGGCAGCATATAGCATGTGATATATCATTCGATCGAAAATGATGAGAAACGAAAGAAGATAGAGCTCTTTTTCATTTTCTAAATACTACATTCGAGAAAATCAATTTTCCCATTCAACAATGGGGGGGGGGGTTAAAAATGCAGATAAAAGGGTAAAAATAGGTGACCTGGCGCTTCCGCTGCTTTCCTATACCTTCCTCGGGAGGATTAATTTCTGCACATACCAACAGTGCTTAAAAGGTAAACAGAGAAGTGTATTCATTCTTGAGGAATCAATTGTTATTACATGCGATTATCTTGTTATTCTTTACAGTCACTGTTTTAGCACGTGCAATAGACTTAAAGGAGTTCACGAAAAAGCCTGAAAAGTTGATACAATCGTGTTAATACCTTGATGGCCACATTTCTGAAAACAAAATTTGAAAAAGTTAATTAGTTTTCAAGTTATCTTGCAAATGGCGGCCGGATAAACGTGCAGACCAAGCGTGCATTCTTATAGGTAGCTTTTAGCTAAAGTTCATAAAGCTCCTAATAAGATAATCATGATTAAAAATTACTCCTAGCTTACAATTGTACACAGAAGTTTTACAGGAAAGCCAGTTATGAGAATGATTTCTTTTAACAAAATCTTTTGCAGTTTACTGTTATACAGGGTGGGCCGTAAGTCGTGCACCAAAGCATTTAAAACAATTCTGATAATAATAAACGTTATTTTATTAAAACCGAGCTTAACTAATGAACTAAGAAACACATTGCTGGTACAATCACAAATGCTCGCCATTTGCTGGTTTTACATTGTTTCACATCACACTTCACGTAATTCTTTGGTGCGCGACTTACGGCCCAGCCTGTATACTGACTGCTCAATTGAAAGTGGACATCTGCCGTAGTGGAACAACCTATGCAAATTCGGACATAATTTGAATATATTCGTTATAAAACCAGCAAGATCATGTATAGTTGGAGTCATTTGGTGTCTTACCACGTGCTGAGGTAAAATGCCACCATCAAAGCAGCTGAGCGATTTTCAACGTGGTGTAGTCATAGGCTGCCACATTAGTTGCCAGAGTGTGCGAGCCATAGCAGCGACACTGAACCTGCCAAAGTCGACCAGCACCCAACGGGAACAACAACTTCCAGCACCATATCGATTTTTCATAGGGTATGCCGGTCGGGCTGCTGCCAACAAGTCTAACATTATCCCTGTCAACACCCACCGTTGTGTGGCCTGGTGTAAAGAGCGACGGTCTTAGTCGATGGATCGCTGAAAGGACATCATGTGGAGCGACGAATCACGCTTCACACTACCGATCGGATAGGCGCATCTGGGGGTGACGTTTGCCAGGGGAGCGGCTGCTTCCTGAGTGTGTCATCTCAACAGTCAAGTTTGGGGTGGTGGTGTGGTCGTCTTTCTCATGGTTTGGATTTTGTCCGCTGGTTGTGATCGAGGGGAACACGCTCCAATTTATCCACATAGTAGCAGCAGTTAGGTGAAGAGCTATTTGTGTTCCAGCACGACAATGCGCCGTGGCTTAAGGCCCGTGCTATCAGGAACTTCAGTGGCCCGCCCAGAGTCTAGACCTCAACTCTACTGAACATCTTTGGGATGTATTGGAGCGTCTGATTCGTGCGCGTCCAATGCGAACGGAAACGCGCATCCAACTTGTGCAGGCTTTGAAGGAAGAGTGGGCAAAAATACCGGTTGCTTGCTATCAGAAATTGGTAGATAGCGTGTGGACGCTGTGCTTAGAGCAAAAGGCTATAGTACGCGTTATTAGACACGGTGTAGATAAAGCGTTTGTTCCATACCACAGGTGTCCACTTTCAATTGAGCAGACAGTGTATATTCTAACGCATTTGTGTTTGATTTATCTTTCGCTTGTAGAATATTCCGAATGGTTGCTCACTTAACGTAGCACGTGATTCTCATGATTAGTTAAACAATTTGAAACTTATGATGCCTTTGGTTGCAAAACTCACTTTACCACTGGATGCTGTGTGTAATTATTAGTGGTTTTAATTTTCGCTTTAAATAGCGCGTTGCGTGTGTGAGGTTAAACTTTATTGTTTGCATTCGTTGTGAATAAAACTAAATATTATTCAAAAGGGAATACTTAAACTTCCGTTACCTTCATTCTATTGTCATTTAAATCCCCATGTTTAATCGAGTGATTTTTAAAAACATGTAAAAGTGATAGCTCCTTTGTAAATTTTGGAGAATATTTTTGTTTAATACAGAAATCGTTGTGTGCCCATATTGTTTTCATTCAATTCAAAAATTAAAAAAAATAAATTCATTCGAATTGCTCAGTGAAGCAGTTTTACCATTCATGCGGGGGTCTCCTCATTTTTCCTAGATGTTTGCCCCCCTTAATTTTTCCCCCTCTTGGAAGAGAATTCTCAATTGTTTGTGTGCAAACAGCCATTCGACTGATATGATTTTTCGCAAAGAGGGCTCCCAGAGCGCCAAGGAAATGCGATAAGCATTCATTGGTGGCACCGGATTTTCCATCTGTTCAAAGTCTTTTTCTTCACTTCTCCTGGCTTGGTTCTTTTCTTTTTTTCCTTTCTCTCTCTCTTCCATCTTTTCTGTCTCTCTCTTGAATCCCTCATTCGTACTTCCTCTTCTATTTCCTTTCTTTTCTCGCTAAGCACCCATCTCGCTGGCTCATCCCCAATAATCGATAGCTCCTCCTCCCCTTCCCTCCTCTGCTTTGGATATATGGTCTCACTAATTCCCCCACTCTTCCAAATATTTTCGGTGTATTGAAAACCGAATGATATCTATTCAATTAAACCAAAAGAAGAGGTTCGATAATTTATTCTGAAATCTTACGTGATATGTTAAACTGTAATTTCTGCTAAATTCTGTTAAACTTTCATTTCTCTTCTATACCGTTGTTTTTCAAGCGTCTTCCGTATAAATCGTTAAATCAGACACTGCAACGTGTCGATTTTCTTTTATCGATCTCAATTGCATAACATCACGTCGCTAAAGAAGAAGAAATGACATACGAGACTAAATTCAAGATATTGGAATGTTATTCATAAGACTTCATTGAAGTTTGCTTTATCCTTACATACATTTTTACGTACATAAAAGGTTTGCTCGTTCTCCTATCCCTCCATCCAATTAAATACCGTGTGTGGCGGTTAATAATTCTTAAACAAAACACGTTTAATTTGGGAGAAAGGTAAAAAATTGTTTATTCAAAGTATGCGCCTTGATAGCTATACATTTTCCCCAGATTTGTAGATGCCCTCCCAGAAAAACTGTGTATCTTTTGAGGTGGTCCAGGCTTCAAGTCATTTGCCGACATCTTCGTAATTGTTGAAGTGTTTCATGGAAAGTGCGTGAGACATCGATGAAAACAAGTAGTAGTCAGAAGAGGCCAAGTCTGGTGAGTACGACGGGTGGTGCAAAAGTTTCCAGCCAAGTGCAGAAATGGTGTCTCTTACGGTTTTCACTGTGCGATGGGGTGTTGTCGTGCTACAAAATCACTTTTCCGTGTCTTGTAGCCCATTATGGGCGCTTTTCGATCAATGCATGGTTCAAATTAACCATTTGCTGACGGTAGCGAACGGTATTAACTGTTTCACCTGGTTTTCAGAAGCTCATGGCACCGACACCCTTCTGATGCCACCAAATGGACCAACTGCTCGTGGCACTTGTCTTCCAAGTCGAAATCACCACTTTTGAAACTTCTAAACTTCTAATCCCTACAATAGTCTTGCGTTGGGACATTGTCACCTTAAGTTTCCACAAGTATACGACGGCTTTCACTCGCGTTTTTTTGTTTGTTTTATTTGTTTATTTTTTGATTGAACAAGAAAGCAGTATGTGCCACAATTGCTCTTTATTTGGCTCGAAACTCGACATGTTTGGCTCGAAACTCGAAATAAAGAGCACATGTCCTATCTATTCGGAAACATGGTCAAAATGAGGGTTGAAGTTAACCAATTTGGCCGGCTCGAAGCTTTAACCGCCATGTTGACCATGTCCCCGAATAGATATGATATGTGTGCCTTTTTTAAAACTTTCACTCACTTTTAGATGCTCTATCCGAATCTGAAGTCAAAATCAGAAAATTTGAAAAAAATTGGCGACTGAACGACGGACTTCGCGAATACAGTAACGATGATTTTAACTAACATCGTTACGGTAATGTTGTACTACGCATTCTCAACTGTTTTTTTTTTATTGAACTGACATAAAAAACTAATGATGAAAAATAGGAAAGAAAATTCCGCAGCCCGGAAT
>JAHWFO010057280.1:5874060-5894083 GCA_023313115.1 Rhysida immarginata | reverse complement strand
AGGTGTTAAATAAGGTGTTCGCGGAGGCCAGACAAGAACCGGCAAATCTTGATTCCCGGGACGGGCGATCCAGCGTCCTGGTAGAGTGGCATTCAGGTGATCGCGAACTACACGAAGTTCTTCTTTCACTTCATACCAACACGGTTTTTTTTATGTCAGTTCAATAAAAACTAAATCAGCTTTACTTTTACATCATCCCTTTTTGATTAACCAGCTCTATATATTAAATATTTCGAATAATTTGGATATTAGAATCGTTTAAAAGGAATCCAGCAATTTATGACAGATTTATGTATGAAAGTTTTTTAAAGTTTGTGCATGCAGATTTCGTAATAGTCACCCATAATCATATCTCATGAGATAGGTTAATGAAATCACGGCATTGAAATGTGAAGAATAATCCTGTTAAGATTTATAAGATTAAACATAATCCTAATAATGATTCGAATCCCTCAAATGCATGAGTTGCTAAAGGGTGGAGGTAAGTGTATAAGCGAATTGTTGATAATTTTGATTAATGGGTGCAATTTTCAAGTTTTTTTCCCTTAACTTTTTGTTGCACGTGACCTGGTTTGTATTTTTTTGTAAAATAATGCAATTAAGAAATAAGCTTAATTTAGTTGGTACAGTGACACTATTGTATTTCTGTTATTTTTTTACCATATGCGGTGTGTTAATATTTTCGTCTATTGTATTGTTTAGCAGCATCGTCATCTATGGCGAAAAGCTCGACACTCTCATTGACAGAAATTAGTTCTCTTCAACAGAATGGGCGCCAAAAAGCCATTATAAGTCTTGCATTATAGACATTTCAAGGAAGAAGTTCGTTAATTTTAATCGGAAAAATTTTCATTTGGCAGTTTTAAACTCTGTCTGTTCTCGAATTTTAAGTAGAAAATTGTCGTTATTGGGACTGCATGCATTCGAACTGTTTTAGCGAACGATTTTAGCTCCTTATTCACGTAACCAAGATTGACATATTAAATTTTTATTTTTTTTTAGAAGAAGACTTTATAATTTAGAAGAATTAAATACTTTAAATTAAAACTAATTTGAGGAGTACATGAGCAATTTTTCCATTATAAAAAGAGATCGCTAAATGATAAAAGCTAAAATGGCAGAGGAGACTCTGGCGATTATTTTATGAATTAATGAAACACTACCGCTTTTTCTGGACATGAATATTTGAGCTTATTGAATGTGTAAAAAGATTTTAAGTGCTGGAATGTAAAATACTATATGTGTTAGCTAAGATTTAAAAAAGGAAGTCATGTTTAACGATCAGAAAGGGATAATACGACTTTAACGAACAGATTTCTGTATAAATTAACAAAAAGCTCAGAAATACGTAGTACTGGTTTGCTGCATATGTCTCTGTGCGCGTATATATCTACGCGTATATGTCGCGCATAAATTATTCTCGTCATCCACAACATTACGCAAAAGTACATACTTATTCCTGATTTCCATATTACATTTAACTCATTAATTACTTTATAATATCAATATATGACAATTTTGGTAACATGTCATCCTCCTTATGGAAGACAGAGTACTTAAAATATATAAAAATATAAATAAGAACAAAGATTGATTTTGCCGATCTGTGGATGCTTTGGTGAGAAGGAGGAAGAGACGGATTCCACTATTTCCACAACGAATTTATTTGACATTTCATAAATGTACATTTCGGCTACAAAGTAGCCATCATCAGTTTGAATCAATTTTACAGAGAAAAATGTGAGTTCCATATAGAGAAGTTGGGCCAATGAGAATAGGAGTAGGAAGGAAGGTCTTGAAGTTGAAAGGCCATTCTGGATCCAAGAAACGCGGACCTAGGAGAAAGCTCTGCAAGGTAGCAGAGGTTTTCTTAGTATGCTCAAGTAGCTTTTTCCACGGGAGGAGGTCTAAGGGTCCAGTGTCCAGATTGAGCAATGAATTGTCCTGGTTTTTTAAGATTTCCCATGACTCCAAGAAATCCAGCTTCTTTGGTTCATCTACCACTTGCAGGATCTGAAGTTGGTCTGTATTAAAATTGTGCCCAGTTTGTAAAATATGGTCAGCCATCGATGACCTGTTAGGTCTGTTGTTTTTAATGTGGTCCAAGTGCTCTCTGGCCCTGGTTTCCAATTTTCTACGGGTTTGGCATATATATTTCTGGGGACATGTTCCACAATGAAGCAGGTATATCTTTGGGACTTCCCAGCAGCCGTGCCAGCGAGAGGTCGTTATTAAAAACTAGATTGAGTCCGAAATTCTTGAAAATCTTCTCCAATCCTCTAATCAAAGGGCGATTGTACGGGATACTAAAAAATTTAGTGTGAGTCTTATCCGGTTGCAGAGTCGTGGTTCTGGTAACCCTCCTCTTGGATAGATGCTTCTTGGTAAGTTTGTCAATAGAGTGTTTTCCAAAACCGTTCATCTGGGCCGAATCCTTGATCCTCTCGAATTCTTCTATCCTCTTCTCCTGACTTAGAGGTATGTTTATGGCCCGAGCGATCAGATGGTTAAATGCTGCTGTCTAATGTCCGTAGCAGTGGTTAGAATATTTGTCTAATGTAGGATTGTGTGTAATTCGGCTTCCTGTAGATGTCAAAGGCAAGCCGGTCCTCCTCTCTGCTGATCATCACATCCTCTTCTCTGCTGACCTCTCGGCTTTATGGAAGTTGAAGATCTGGCAACAGTTGCAATTTAATGAAATTTTATTTGTATTTACGGCTTCGTGGAAATATTGTTTGGAAAGAGACGTTGTCATTTACTTTTACTGAGATGGGAAGTACACAGCAGTGACTGGATTAATATTGTGCAATGGGGTTTCGGCTTGAAAATTCCTTATGGAACATTGAGAAGAGTACCATTTATAGCCCTTTTTAAGAGTATTTGGCCAATCTGCGAAGTATATCATTTTGTATACGCCTATTACAGTGCTGGAATTTTCAGTTCAAAGTCTAGATCAGCAGAATGTGTTTCTGTATTACAAGCATATAATAATTCAGTATCTTTAAGATGTTATTTTATTTATTTTAACGTGAAACATTCAATGACTTCTTAAATTTAATTTCTTCAAACAGCATAAATAACCTTTGTCCCTAGGTGGCGGAAAAATTGTGTTTAGAGACGACTGATTGTGTTTTTAGAAACATGCTTTCAGCCCCTAGTAAAAAAAAACATCTGCAATCTGTAAGGGTACGAATTAGGAATAAGTCGAGGCGCATTTTCATTTTTCATTAATCCTATTGCGAATTACAAGTAGACAGACAAAGTGGATTCCCCCCGAGGGATTCAAAAATGCATTATGGAAATGTTGGCCACCAGTGGAGCTACCATAAAGCTGTCAGTTTCCACTTCCTACGCCTAATAAGGCTGTTCGTTATGGCTCTAATAACGTTCTCTGCTAAATAAGTGAGCACGGACAGACTGGCAGACAAACGTTTTCGCTATTTTATTTGCTTGGAAAATGAAATAGAATAGCGGAGGAAACGGGATCGCTAATTGTTACTCGGCCATATGTCTTTACGCTAGCACAGAAAATGGGAATTGTTTTCTCTTTTATTATTTTTAAGCAGAGGAATAATTTAAGAATTTCTTGCGTTTATATTTTTTTGATATTTTCAAAACGCAATAAAAAATATCGTGATGTCGTACTTAAAAGGAGGTTTGAGCTTTGTGATAAAACGGGAAATAGGATGAAGATGTCAAAATACAGTAAATCCCAAATGGCATCAGTTAAGATGACCTTTAATATAAATTGTTATCAAATGAATAATTTTGCCCAAGAAGAGTTAGTTATAACTTTTTATACGTATTCAAGTTTATAAATTTATAGAAACATTATAGGTGGCTATTCAGTGTCTGATAGACCAGTTTGTGTTATCGTCATTTGTAAAATTTGAAGTTTAGAATATCGAGTTCTGTAAATTAGGTACTTTGGAGGATTTAAAATGTATGAGAGTTTCTCAAAGAGTAATGCCCCAAATATTTTTATAAAAAAATAAAACCAAAGATATCATCCTGCAACCTCAATTTCCTGTTAAACCTCTTGAACAAAGATATTATTAGCGCCACCAAATTTGAGCACCAAATTTGAGCGCCTGCTTGAGTTGGTGGCATCTGTGGAGCCGTAACGCGCTTGTTTTCGTCTGTGAAGAGCTGGACTTTTTGGAGCTTGTAGGGCTTGAGTTTGAGTTCCTCTGTTGCCATTTTCCGCACCGATTCGCGGTTTTTTCCGGTCTCACGAGCGATTTGTCTCATTGAGACCCTCGGATTTCGCTGGACTCGCTTTTTGATGATTTTGCAGTTCCTGAACGTGTTGGTGGTACGCTTGTTCCTCTTCTTGGACTGTCGCCTTCATTGCCAAGCTCTTTGAACCGTTTGACCTCTTTGGAGACGACGTCTCTGCCAACATTGAGCAAACGAACAATTTCACATTGACGCTTTCCTTGACGAAACAGCTCCAAAATTGCACTGCGTTTGCTTGACATTTCAAAATACACATCAGTTAACTCATAATAAGTTGAAACACAGACGACTTGCCCAAGAACATGCAGTGATTGCAATGAATTAAAAATTATTTGGTGGCGCTTTAATATATTCGCGCCTGGACGCGTCCATTTCTGTTGTCATAATTTATTGTCACCCTGTATATAGAAGTTGGGCCTACAAGCACCGTTGGTCGGTAAGCTCAGATTTTAAAGCTTTAGGATGTGGAGAGATGGAGCTGCATGATCGACCGCTCTTACCGCTTATGATCGACATGCATTTGCTTAGAGCTATCTTAAGCCTCAACAAAATTATGTAGAGTAGGTGGAAAATTATTATGTGTGAAGGAAACATTCATTTATGCTGTGAACAATTTCTATATATTTTGAATAAAAAAGAAATAGTTTCCGAGAGATTTGGGGGCGAGCAACCGTCGTGTTATTGAAAATCGACATTTTGCATTGGTAAGAATCCAGAAAAATGCTTTTTCAATATTGACGAACTTGCATTTTGAATGAGCACAAGAAAAATATTGCCCTTTTATGGCTTACTTTTAATGCGTCATTATATAGAAAATGCTCTCAAGTTCTTCGTATATGCAGTCGAAAGCATAATGGATTGCGGATATATAATGTATGTTATTCCATTAAAACATATGAAAGTAATTAAAGACAATTAACTATTCTTAAATGAAAATTTTATGTACAGGTTATTATATGCTGAAAAGCATATATTGGTTTCGCTCTGTTTGTGTGTCTGTCTGTCCGTCTGTCTGTCTGTATGTCCGACGATTACTCGAGAATGCTTTAACTTTTTCAAATTCTGCTTTCGCTCTTCGATAGATACCCTTCCTGAGCTCACCTGATTAGTTTGTGGTTGAAATCGATCTAACAGTCATGTGACTATTGAGGCCCAACCCCCCCCCCCATTAAATTTTTTTATTGGCAATATAAGGCATGTAATATGTCATTCGAACGGAAATAACGAGCACAAGACAAATATGACATTCTTTTCGATTTTCGAAATGCTACGTCCGAGAAAATGACCCCCAAAAAGTATTAAAATGAGCACTTTAGCTAAAGAGCTTTAGCTAAAGCTATATATAAGAATACAAGCATAATCAATTTCTTTATATGTCCGGCCGGCCATCGTTTGCAGGATAACGTGAAAATGGAAGAACTCAACTGCGATACATTAACTTTTGATAAGCTCTCGTGGACTCCTTCAGGCACGTGCACTAATGTTAAGAATATGAACTTAGGGCATGTAATATATCAATCGATTCGTACCGACGAGTCATAAGTGAATACAGTGTTACTTTTTGTTTATCACTTAAGCATTGTTGATGGCAGCTTGGAGCACGTGCCCGTTATGAAGCTTTGTCGATGCAAGTGCTCATTTCGTTTTAAAATTCAGTGCTGTTGGGCCTATTGTAAAATGTGACTAATTAATGTTAAGGCGATTGTTAAAAATGGCTAATTAATGTTAGGCCTATTGTTAGAAATAGCTAATTAAACTTAGGCCTATATATAAAAATGATGTGAGTGTGGATACAATCAAAGGTATTTCTATTGTTTATTTAAACCAAATGCAAGTAAAAGGGAAATATTGAAATTTAAAATCACGTCTTCGTCACAGGTAAAACTCCTTGGAATGCTTACAAGATTTTTTCCGACAATGCTTTGCAACAACGATTAAGAATGGATGATTGGTAACTTTGATTAAGGGATGAATAGCTCTAGCGATGGAAAGAACATAGGCGAAGTAGTTTAAAACATTTAGACGTGCGAGCATTTCATTTCTCATTTCGCGGTGTTTGGAAAGTTTCGTGTGAACGCTGCAATCGAATACGTAAATTGACATGCAGTTTTCGCCATTGCTGTATATAAAATATGACTGTAATATTAAACAACAAATATTTATATTCTCCTTTTCAGCATATTTGAAAATCGTTTTACGAGTTATATTCTTGTTTCAATAAGGAGTTTTGGTTTATACAATTTCAAAAGCTACCAGTAATTATTTTACGAAGATAGGCTATTGAGATCAGCAATTGAGATATAACTGAGCTCATTGCTAATTTTGATAGAAAGATTCTATTAATATTGTTAGTATATGATTAAATGTTTCCTCCACTATTCGTTTTTATATTATCCATTATTACCAAAATGCTTGTCCTATAGTGTATATTAATCATAAATTTTACAACCTCAATACATTATGATTTATTAGACCAATCTGCTTCGGCCTGTTTAATCATTTTCAAGGGAACAATATATAACAATTAACAACGTTTACATATTTATTATCAATTATCATGTTGTAACTCAATTGTGTTATTGTCTGCTACTGTTATAATATTTGCTTCTGTTAATTGTTTAAATTAAAAATGAAAACTCCCGTATTGTTCTCTCGAAGATGGCGATGGCGAAATTGACCGAAATGCGTTGGCGTAATAAATTATAGTGATTACCGATTGTAAAATTGTTGTCTGCTTTATACAATAATCTCAACAAGTTTGGTATTGGGAAAGATTCTCTATGTAATCTCACGTTTACTCTTCAGGACTTTGATGGATTCGTAAAAGAGAGGAGAACGATAGGTAAAAACGCTAAATATTGACTCAATGCAAGTTGTTTTATATTTCCTAATTGTATTTATTTTTACTTGGACACAAATTAACACTGCAAACGGATATGCTAGCAAGTAACTTTCGTTTATTAATCCGTGCTCTGTTTAAAATATTCCACCGGGAAAATTTGTTTTATAAAATTTCCCTTAGAGATGCAATCCTTGGTCTTTTTTTCTTAAAGAGCTGTTTTTCTTGGTCTAATTCTTTACTTCGTTTGTGTGCAAAAGTAGGGTAAAAGTTCCTATTATGGGGATAATTTTAACAAAATCGATAGCAGACAGGAACAAATATGCACGTTAGGCTAAAAAAAAAGAAGTCCGTCTATAAAGACCCAAGGAGAATTTCTACTGAAAATTCAGCCAAACGTTTCATAAACTTCGACATTGATGAATAGGTTTTGTTATAGGTTAGGTGACTTGCTTGTTCAGGCTTTAATTAAATTATATAGGCCCCTCCATTGAAAAATTGTTGATTCGTCTTTCTTATTTACAAGTCTAACAGAAAATAGTATTAGAAAAATAATTTTGAAAAATAATTTACAAACTGTAAAAACCTATCTCAGTCTTAAAAGCAATACTATGAATTGGAGGTGGATTTTTCTTTTCCATTTCTGACAATATTCAAACATAATTTGTCACCAAGCCTTGCGCAAAGGGAATGCCCCACTTCTGAGGACGTCTCGACCATACATAACACTATGATCGCAAAGTAAAAAGCACAGCCCTAGAAATTCCATATTAGGCAACGGTTCATATAAGGGAAACCTGAAGCAGAAATATGAATGGTTCAATGAAAATTTTCATTTGGGTTACTATAAGAGCTTATGTATTTGTAGAAATACGCGCCAAATTAATCGTAAAGTAAAAACATCAACTTCATACTTCAAGATCTACACTGAAGAGCCAGAACATTATGACCACCTACTCAATAACGCGTTGCACCACCTTTGGCCTGTAAAACAGCTGCAACTCGCATGACGTGGATGCCACAAGTTCTTGGTAGATGACTGGTGAAAGGTCACGTCCAAATGTCTAAGCAGGGGTCACGCAAAGTCGAGATATTCCGACATGGTGATGTTTGACTTCTGAGCTGCCACTCTATGACATCCCAAATGTGCTCTATCGGATTAAGATCCGGCGAGTTAGGTGGCCAGGACATTAATTGAAATTCATCCTTATGCTCCTCGAACCACTCTAACACAGTTCGAGTCTTGTGACATGGGGCATTGTCCTGCTGGAAGATTCCATTTCCAGTTGAAAAGACAGACGCCATGTAAGGGTGCAGCTGGTCCGCAATGGTGTTCAGATAGTTCGCAGCTTTCATGGTCCGCCCATGAGAACATCCCCCAAAGCATAATACCGCCATACCGCCTGTGTATGTCCTGCTGTACAGGGAGGGGAGGAGCAAGGTTCGCCTGGAAATCGGCGAACCCTGATACGACCATCGACGTGATGAATAAGAAATCGTGATTCATCCGACCAGACAACTCTCTTCCACTTTCATGGTCCAGTCTCGATGTTTCGGGCCCACTGTAGGCGTAGTTGACAATGACGCTTGGTCAACAGAGGCAAAGGAGTGGGACGTCTGCTGCGCAAGCCCATATCCAACAGTGTCCGCTGAACTGTGTGTTCCGAAACACTTGGACCTGCATTGTACTGGGCTGTCAGCTGAGCCACTGTCTGGCGCCGTTCTTGCTTTACCAAGCGGAACAGTCTCCGACGTCCTCTTTCTTTGATGACGCGTGGGCGTCCAACACCTTGGCGTCTACTTCTGCTTTCACCGTCATTTATCCACTTTGCATAAATACTAACAACGGCAGATCGTGAACTGCCGACCAGTCGTGCAATTTCGAAAATACTCGTTCCGAGTCTTCGGGCCAATACAATCTGCCCTCTATCAAATTCGCTTATATCAGCAGCCTTTCCCATCACTCGCAAAGGCAGCAGCAGTTAAATACCATTCCCACTTAATTACGTACCCTACACGAGTTCATTCACCAAAGTTTGGCTCTTCAGTGTAAGTCAAAATTTTAATAACTCTCAGTCTACGCTGGTATTTTAAATTAAGACCATCTCAAGAAGTCTAAAAGTTGCATGATCAGGATTGCTGTGAATATCAAATAGAAAAAAGGTCTCGGAGTCGGCATGGCTCGGGCGAGGCAGCGCTCAGGCGAGGCACGTCCTGACTGGCCGAGCATACGCCTCTTACGGCTTCCTCGCGAGGCTGCTCGCTTAGTCAGTATCGTGCTAATCACGGATGGATAGGCCGAACAGGAAGTGCCACGGAGTTCCCGCCTCGATCTTCCGATTTAGCCCCTCCTGACTTTTACTTTTGGAGAACTTGAAAGAACACGGTGTACGCCACAAACCCACAAACACTAACGGAATTAATAGATCAGATTGAACATTCTGTCAATGATATTCCATTGATACATGCTCTCTTCGACGTCTGTGTTGGGAGTGTACTGTGTCGGAAGATGGACATTTTGAACATGTATGGGCTTAAGGAAGTTTAAGGAATAAAATACAACAAACCTTATACTTCTATCTCATTCCATTGTATCAATTTGGGACACTCTGTATATAGCATAACCATTTTGTTATAATACTTGCCAAGGGAACACTAGCTCCCATAAGTAAAGAAAAAAATCCCACTATAGGCGCTATTCTGTCCTATCAGTATAACTCAACTGCGATCAATACCGAATTGGACAATAGACTTTCTCAGTCTAACTTGTATTCATGTGCGCAGTTGTTGCCTCTAAAATACAGCTTACAGGATGGCAGCAGCAGTTATCACAAGTCTAAAGGTTTTGGTTTTTGCCTGCAATTTCCAGCATATTAGAGAATTGTTTAACATATTGTTAAGTATTATCGTAAATTAATTTCATGTTCTTTACCCAACTATGTTCGTGTATAAAATTGGATTATTTGATACAATCGTTCTTATGTTGAGACATTATTAAAGATCCTAAAGAAAACGAATATTTTTAACTTTCTCGAGTTTCTTTTATTTTTTCTATTCTTCTGCCCATTTAATATCGGTTTTGTTTTTGTTTATGCAACTCAGAAAAAAAATATTTCCTCCCCTCACGAAATAAACACAATAAGAAGGATGAGGAGCAAGGCAAGGAAAAACTTCTAATTTCATTTTGAGCCGTTCGCATAATGTATGCGCGCAATGTTCATCCGCCAATTCCTGTTCAATGTGTTTTCCTTCAGTTTTTGCTTATTTTACGATCGTGAGTAATTTTTATTCCAAGAGATAAAATAAAATCAAGATGGAAGCCGAGAGGCTGGCGGGAGTGTAAAAGTAGGAGGAATAATTTTATAAAATCACATCCCATTTCCCTCTTCGCGGGGGAGATTTAATTATCACCACTCAGTCGATGTTTGTCCAAATCTTAAAGCGCATTGCGAAGAAGTAAAAACACTCCTTCAATCCGGCACGTTCGTGCGCATGCGTACTAAGAGTTCACCGAGCACCGTGTTGGTTTTATTTTTGCATTTTATTGAGCGAATTTTGCGAACGTGGGTTTCACCGAAATTGGAAAGGCTCGTAAAAGCGGCCGACTTCCCAGAATAAGACGGGGCGAGAGTCAGGCACTTGGTTGGACTGCTCCTGTCACGGGACGGCGCCCGTGCGCTATTTATAGGTGACCGACTTCGGCTAAAAAAAAAAAAAAAAAAAAAAATGCGTCACGCCATAACAATGCTCCAAAGAAGAAAAAGAGATCGAATTGTCAAGGAAAACACAAAAAGATTGTGGAAGTAATTCTCTCTAATTTGAATCTTCCTCACCAATGAAGGCGTAAAGCCGTTGCGGGCGAATCCATACAGCGACATAGAAAAGAATCGCTGTTCCCCTTTAGAAGATCAGCAACCCCGTTAGTGTTTATGGCTTTGCTTATAAGGGACGTGTTCGGTATCCCAAAATTTATGTTCACGTTGAAGACTGGTCAATTTAATATGTGAAGAGGAATTTTCAGCACACTGATTTGGATAATCAGCCATTATACGAGCCATTATAATCAGCCTCGTATTACTGCGTTCGTTATTAATTAAAATTAATGGGATAATTTCTTTAAATACTATTTTAAATCAAACCAAGCAATTGGTGAATTTTCTTGAATAGGATATTCAGTTACATTTAGAATAAAAATAGCTGCTATTTTTGATGTACTCGTATCGTTTTGTGAAATAGAATTAAAACTGATTTCAAAAGCTTACATAAAAATTTCATTGAATAAATTGATCATCCGCCGCCCTACAGCCCAGACTTAGTGGTAAATGCTTTTCACTTATTTCTGGATCTAAAGAAGTTCCTTGTTAAGCGGTATAATACGTATTTTTGTCTCAAAAATTCCGATATTCATTCCAAGAAAAGTTTATTTTGCGATGAAATGATACCAACGTTGCATTCAGCGCTTTCAAAGGAAGTTTTCTGATACTCCCACACTGTATCAGGGTAAAAAAAACTGCGTATGATCTTGTACACCGATTGTACGAGACAGGCAGTTATGTATGATAAGCTTAAAAGTGCCCGACGGGCTGTGGTGACGACCACGTTTCTGGAGAAAATTAAAGCTTCCCTGCAGCGCTCTCCGCGAAAGTCATTTCGGTGGCTGTCTCAAGGGTAGAGCACTAGATGAGCTTAGTTAGGGGCCTTGTATTCATCCTGCCAGAGGGCTACTAAAAGTCTACAGCTGTACAGAATTCGAATAGTTCAAGAGCTTCGTTCTTACTGATATAACCTCACCTCTCGCCCGCGCCCACGCAAGCGTCTTGTCATCTGGTGCTCTGATGTTGTGTAGCGCGTTCCAAAGGACACACACAACTGTCACAAGAAGCAATACTCGGATATCTTTTATGGTTTTGCAGTAAAAACTTCTTGGAGTTCGGACACTTTTGAATCGCCCTGTATAAACCTGTACATTTCGATGCATTGATCAGAATTCGCAGTACTTGCATTATATTATCATGACTTCGATAACGGAGTTTTTATCCACAAAACGAATAAATAAATGCGAGAAAGGGGGGGATGCTGTGGCCTAGTGGGCTTTCACCGAACACACAACGTCTGTGAAGTTAAGCAACATCAGGCACGGCTAGTCATTGGATGGGCGACCTTGAGTGACACACGTTCTACACCCCTCTAGCTGCTGCGACCAGCATTCGTTAATCCAGGTTCATCCAGGGATCTAACTCGTCGGTCTCTGGCCACAAAGGACTCCCTGATTTTAAAAGTAAATATCTCAGAAACGGGAGATCGATAGAAGAATAACCCAAATGGTTTTTTATTTCGAAAGCAGTAAAAATCTGATACAGAAGCTTCAAAATTAGTTACAAATGTTGCTGACAGGTGGTGCTGCACGCTGTAATCGCAATACGGAGTCCGAGAAATAGGCCATAAACTGTCCTTTGCAAGTAGCCATTGCAATCACATCACAATCGATTCAAAATGTGCACCTTTAGTAGCACAGAGATGGTGCAAACGAAGAATGAAATTCAGTATGCTAAGGACAGCGCCACCTGTTGCACATTTGAATTAATTTGTAACTTAATTTTGAAACTTCCGTATCAAATTTTTACGACTTTCGAAATAAACATACCACTTGTCTCATTCTTCTATCGGTCTCTGTTTCCGAGATATTTAGGAGTCCTTTGTGGGACATCCTGTACAATAGTCTCAAGCTTATTTTGTAACACAACACTATTGGGGTGCCCGGATAATACGTATTTTTGCTCGATTCCTTGAAATACGTATTAACGAGGTTCGATTATACATAGGTCGAATATAATTCGTTTTTCATGTAATCCATGATACTTAAAATAGCTTTATTGTCAAGGTATATGAATTATTAATATCAGTTAACACAAAATATCTTAAATACGAGCAGATACCAGAGAGTAACGCCATTTAATTTTTTCAAAAAAAAAATTACAAAACATACAGGTAAACAGCTAAGTGCAGATTTACACACCTTCTTTATCTACTTTTCCACATAGGCCCCTTGACGATTTAGGCATTTATACCAACGCTGCGCCAATTTCAGAATACCCCGCTCATAGAAATCTATCGGCTGTGAATATAGCCAAAGGCGCACGGCAGATTTGAATTCTCATCAGTCTCAAATCTCTAACCACCCAGAAATCTCTTCATGGGACCAAAGAGGTGATAGTACGAGGGCGTTAAGTTCGGACTGTAGGCTGGGTGGTTCAGAACCTCCCAACCGAAACGGGCCATTTTGCTTTACAACGTTGGCCATATGCGGACGGTCGTTGTCACGAAAAAGTCGAACATAATTTCCTTTTCTTGATCGCTTATTCCGAAGAGCACGCCGTAGTCAACGTTTCGCAATAAGTAGCGGCATTGAGGGTTGTTACCCACGAGGCAGGAACTCTGCGAATACGATGCCTTGCATATCCCAATAGACTGGAAGCAGAAGTTGAAACTTTGCTGAAGTAGAAACTTTGATTTTTTTTTTGCGAACCGGAGAATGTGGATGTTTTGGATCTGTTGCCGGTCTGTTCTGGTGTGAGACTTTTTGGATCCAACGCGAACAGCTTCTCGTGCATCATATCCCATGCAGATCCATTAGATATCTGAAACGTTTCACTCACTTCTCTCAAGGAAATGCGACGGTTTTCGCTGATTGTGCTGTCAATGTTCTCGATAACGGCTGGTGTTGCAGGTCGCCCAGAACGCTGTTTATCGGCAAGGCTAACTTTACCTTCCTGAAGCATTTGCAAACATTGGAATTGACCAGACAGTCGGCACCGTAAACTTCTACCATTTCTCCATGTATTTCAGCGGGTTTCTTACCTTTTAGTATTTCTTTTTTGATACTTTGGTGACCTTGTATATTACGAGTATATTCATAAGGAGTACTTTTGACTTTGGTGACCTTAGTTGCTTTTTTTTTTTAGGATTTCTATGGTCTTTTCTGTTTCTCTGAAAATGTGCCCTATTTAACATACAAGACAAGTATTTTTGGACAGCAAAGCTAAGATAAAAAATTAAAATTTTGTGCATGTGTTATTCCTTTTCTGCATAAGATCCATGAAAACTTTGGATTTGCATTTGTACATTGTTATAAAATGCCGAATAATAACTTTGGTGTTTGAAAATTACTTGTCCACTTCAGTGACCAAATCTTCATCACTAATGGAGTAATATTTTGTTCTTTTCTGAGTCGTAGTGGTGCACTATGATACATCTCTGCGGATTAGGCAACTGACAAATACCTTCCTAAATGGTTTAAAACATCTCCACCAACGAGTATCTTTTGCTGCAATTGAATGTGCAGAAGCAATTAGAAACTATGATTGCGCTTTCGAAAAAGTTTATATGTTAACTGTAATTAGCAACTTTATTTTTGCACCTTCCTACAGAAAATAAGATTTGCTAAATAATTTAGCATTAGTCAAAATTTTTAAACATTTAAATGTATTTATTTATTATTTTAATACAAAACCATAAGGAAATCACAATTAAGATTGCCGGGAGCTTTTTTATATAAATATTTAAAATTTATATGATGTCTGTAAAGTCACTCGGTCCTCGAAAAGCGAAGAAACCGGTGCCAATGTTTTCCTGAAATATGAACATAGCACATTATGAAATACATTATTTATGCTGCATTCCGATCCTTCAGGTAGTTTGTTTAGTTTTAATACCTTGTAGTTGTCATTTTTCTGACACATTTACATTGAAAAAGGAAAGGAGAAGAAATATCCATCTCAAAAAAAAAAAAATCTCTACGGTATTTATAATATTTTATGCATGCAAATACGTTGGAAATAAAGCCTCGAGGAAAAAGCTTGCTCTCCTATCCCTTGCCCATGGAGGTGGTTTTGGGCAGGAAGCCTGTCCTCATATTATGCTGTATGAATTGACGTAATTTTCCCTCTCCTCTCTTTTTTATTATTTAAATCTTTATTTTCTCTCATCTTTTCTGAAGCTGGCGCTCCTATCTCTTTTCGGCTGCGTTCGTTGCCAGGCGACAGCAAACCCATTCGACTCTCTTCGTTGCGCATGCAGAGCCATCGCCATCGCCGTGACATTGCTCTCGGGCAGGCGATGCGCACGTGACGGGCGTGCGGCAGCAGCGGGCAACTGTGGGTGGCCTGGGCCTTTCGCGCACACGCCCGCGTCAGCACATGCGCCTCGAGAGGATGTACGACATCGGTTGGCAGCTGTTGTCGCGCCAAAGATTGTTGGAGGCAAAGTCGTCACCGGAAACAGCTCTGTTTCAAATTTTCTGTCACTCAACGGAAGGCGACGGCGATGTCACAGTCGAGCGATGTTGCCTCTACTGCCTACGTAATGTCTCGCCGTCGCCGTCTTTTCAAGTTTTTTTGAATTTCTTTTTTACATCAGACGAGATATTTCTCTCCCGTGTTCTGATTTGATATCTACAAGAGTGCTTTCTTAGACGAGATGAGTGTCAAAAGATATCTCTTTAAAACTGGTTTATTCAGTGCTATTATTTTTTTGTGTTTTAAAATGACAGAGACATTTCATTTTTGCAACATATTTGAAGACATTCTACGTACATTGTGCCCGTATTTTGACTGTAATGATTTTTAAATGAAAGTTTGCTTCATTCAATTTTAAAAGACGTTTTAAGATTCTGAAGACATATTATTAGAGGATTTCAAGTAGTTTAGACTCTCATATTACGAAGTTTATTTTGTTTCACTATTATTGCAGCAAATTGACATTTAATTCAATTATTTTAGCATTAACTTTGAGTACAACTTTTATTAGAAAACCTGTTACATTTCTTTATTCTTTTATGTTTTGATCTAACTTTTGTTTGAATTCTTTCAATTTATCTTCAGAATAGCTCGATAAAAAGCGAGGATTTTTCCCAATAGCAAAACGGAGTAATGTACACGTTTACGGACTTCACTTTGCTCTATTTTTGTCATGCTGATAATAATGCTTGATTAAAAAATCGGTGGAATATGATAAATCGACTGTGGGCAAAATATTATTCACGGAGACTTATGGAGGAATTGAATTCATTTATATTTAGTGGAACAGCAGACGTGTATTTCCGCATTAGGTATGCAGAGAATATGTATATATGCAATGATGATTCAAAAGGCAACAGCAAATAGAAAATTTTAAGGTATATAGTTGAGTTAAAGATATAAAAGGTAATTCTCCTTTTTCTTTGGTTAAGAGGATAGAAATTTTGGTTAACATTAACAACGTTTGTTTTGATGTGTATGGAAGTTGGGCCTTCTACTACAGGAGAACCGTTAGTTGATGGGGGTCACAGTTCAAGCTTCAGGAAAGTGAGAGTCTCAGCTGCATGATGAAAGCGTTGGTATACACAGAGCTGCATATACAGTAATTGTTTCACATTCCTTAAGACGCACAAGTTGATGAGGCTTATACAGGGTGTTTCTGAATGGTCTGTACAAACTTTCAAGATATGTTTCAGGGACCAAAATAAACAGAAAATGTCATATGAACATGGTGTCGAAAATGTTTGAATGGGTTGAAGGTGTCCTGTAGTAGAAGAGTTACTACAATTCAAAGAACCGGAAGCTATTTTGAGCCTTTACTATAGCATTTGCCTTGTTATACCACGGCCTTCTAGAAATTACCAGGCCTGAACATGACGTCAATAATGTATTGTTGAAGCATTAAGATTGGGACGTTGAACTAACTTATGTAATAGCACTACCCGAGGCTAACGAGAAATACAGAACTACCAATTCGACTTAATAATCTTTTATCTTTTCCATGTTCAGGCCTGGTAGTTTCTAGAAGGCCGTGGTTATACCTTCGTTATAGCATTTGCCTTTGACAGCTGTAGAAATAAATCACACAGTCTGCAACTTCTGTACGCTTTAATGTTAATTTCGTCTACTGCAGGACACCATGTTCATATGAATTTCTTCTTGCTTTGGTCCTGAAACAAATCTTGAAAGTTTGTACAGACCATTCAAACACACATTCTATCTTATCTTATCTTGTACAGAGGGTAGATTATCGCAGAACGATAATCTGCGGCACTTACTCCTTCGAGGGGGTTTTGCGCCATCCCAGTAAGTAACGACTGCTATGAGATGACAGTAGCTGCCGGGACCGACGGCTTAACGTGCCCTCCGAAGCACGGGGGGTTCATGGTGGAAGAGCTGCTGGCGGACGAACAAACCAGTGGCTATCACCAGCTGCTGGACAACCAGCACTGGTCACTCGGCAAATGGATCAGACTAAAGTCCCCCAACAGCTGTGCCCCAAATAGCCGTCCCACCCAGCAGTAGTCCTCAAGCCACTGGCTGTCACCCAGCCAGCAGCTGGCCGCGCCTGAAGTTGCTTAACTCCATTGATCAGCGAGCCAACCGACGAGACGACCAGACCACAGCCACGCACTACACACATTCTATAGAAAATTAAAAGGTGTAACGGAAAGGTGGCCTGGTGGGCTTTCACTGAAACACAACTTCTGTGAAGTTAAGCAACATTAGGCACGGCTAGTCACTGGATGGGCAACTCATCAGGCCATACAGACTGTGGATGGACGTATTGGATTAAAATAAATAATAAATAAAAAAAAATAAATAAAAATTTACAAAAAAAAAATTGCGGACAGAAAAGATATAAAGTTAGAAGGTTTCGTTTATACAGGGTGTTTCTAAATGGAAGAACAGTAATTATTTAGTGTGGTTCCATATCATCAATCTAAGCAAAAAAAGTTCCTTATCAAAAATGTCTAAAACTCAAAATTTATAGTCTAAAAAAAATCGCATCATTACGTCATTTATGAACTTTCTATACTAGCATTCATTGTAAGAATTATGCTATGCCACGATAAAACGGCGGCAATTGTTGAGATTAAAATTTCTCATGCGAAATGTTCAAAACTCAAATTTTAAGGGTCTAAACGTCACGCGAAGTTTGCGAAAAAACTGGCCGAAAATGTAATTTAAGTTTGTCTCTTGCAAAGGATCACGCTAGGTACTTAATGTCCTTTCATTTGGAGACACCCTGTATTGTGAATAACTTTCCTACATTTTGAATAAAAAATTTCTGAGAAACAAGGAATGGTGGCAGTTCTTTGTAAATTCAATAGAAAGCAAGAATATCATTGTGTTTATGTGGACAACGCTATCTGAAAAGGGATTGGTGTTTTTGTTTTTTTTTGGGGGGGGGGATTAAAGTATGACAAAATAAAAACTAAATTTATTAATTCTAAATAAGAAAAAAATAGGATTAGAATAGGGGTAATACGAAAACATTCAACGAAATGACTTTAAAAATGGCAAACAAAAGTAATCAGGGCAAGAGACGAAAAGGAAATGAAAACAATTTTTTAAGAACAATTGCCATGAATAAACTAATCATGCCGTCTAAATAAACATTACTGCCTTACATATCTGTACTAGCTTCAAAGTAAACAGACCAATTGACATTGTCAAAGTAACAATCTCAGAAATTTACACAATCAGCATGTAATTACGGATAGGTTCTCTTTGAACTATGCACAAGGTTCTCTTTAATACTATTGAATAATTTAAGATCGAGATTTGTAAACTCATTGATACGAGTTTGCCAAAGAATAACGAAAATGAACAAATGTACAGTACAAATAGTGATAAGACTTAAAAGCACAATAAATATTTAAAATACATTGATGATTAAGGTTTAATTTGAAAAAAAAAATTAAAAGCTCCTCCTCTTATTCCATTGTATTACTAAACGGTGTCAGGTGCTTATGTTCTCACCATTATCGCCGTCGCTCATAAAACGCTCAATTCGTTAATCCTAGGAAAAAGGAGGGTTAATACATACACGTAAATGTCATGAGTTTTCTTTTCTTTTCATATTCGCGTTTTCTTGTTCCCAGAAAATTTTTAAATAGCATTCGGTTCATGAATGGTTTAGTTTTAATGTTCTTATAGAATTTGTCAATGATCAGAAGCAGAGTTGAGGTTCTTCGAAAAGGTCAAAAGTTAATTGCATTATAGTGGTTATGAAAATTTTAAAGAAGAATTCTAAATAGGATATAGTCATATGGAATTGGTGGTGGCTTGTATTGGGACGTTTACGTCTTGTAGTGTTACATTTAGGAAAAACAGGTCTATTATCTAAAAGTAGGCACACATGGATTCCTCATCACTTATTTATGTACCAATTATAACAATTATTTTTAAAGATGTCCTGAACTTTTCATGCATAAATGATTTAAAAGAAAAAAGAAATAAACAAATTATCATTTCTTGGATCATTATTATTAAATGACTAACTTCGTCAGAGATTACTGTCAATAGATTCTCAACTATGTGAATTATCAAATACCGGATAAGTGAAAATTATTGGAACAAAAATAAAACTATCCCACTAGAAACTGTACGCAGTACACAGCCAAATTAAATGACAGAATGATAAGTCCGTGCCAACAATCACGGATACGGCCAATGTCAAAGCGATATTCCAGCTCGTCCTATATCAAAGCGCATGTCCGGCAAAATCGAAACTAGGGCTGCCTTAAATGACTAAAGTAAAAGAGAAAACAGTGATAGAGATGAGAACTGTAAAGAAGGAAGCCATGCTGGAGATGACCAAAGTAAAGGAGGAAGCAATGCCGGAGACAAAGCAGGCATGCATAACTCGGAAACTTCTCGTTGGAATTCTATCAAATTTTAACAGTATACACAATTGTATGTATCCTATTATTCCCTTAAATTTCATTATCTTTGATGTTATAGAACCTGACTTATTAATTTGTTGATATTCTGCTTAAGTCTATAAAACCTGCAGCAAAGACGCCAGAATGGTTTGTCTTTTACAAGTCTTTCTCGAATGTTTTCAAAAATTTCTGCGGAAACCGATGGTCAGTCAGTGCTTTTTCAGTTGCATAAGCAGTCGGTCTCCCCAAATTGCATTACC
>JAHWFO010057280.1:5732821-5866374 GCA_023313115.1 Rhysida immarginata | reverse complement strand
TCTCGCTCTAATAACCTGATGATAATTTCAGTGGGCCTCTTGAACATCTTTCTAGTTGTTGAGGGTTGCTTTACTGACGTCTAGGGACTACGTAGGAAGAGGACAGGCTCACGGTAATATCATCCAATTCCAAGGCATGTTTGTTTGGGAAACAATTAAGTCATGACAGCAAATATTCCAAAGATGTGCTACGTTTGATGGGTTGACTCTTCTTAAGTCAATAAACCTCTGACATCTCGATGACATACTACAATATTATGCTAACACCGTCGCGTCAAAAATCTTTATCCAATTGAAATTATGTAAATCAATAATTTTTCCTGTCATTCAGCTTGTGTTAAAGGTTCAGTTGGTCTCAGTGCAGCATTATGTCGTGATTTGAGGATATGATTTGTGAATAATACTTTTAGGTAAATCCTCGTTTATTGTAAGACTTGAAACTGCAGGCGAATATGTATCAGGGCATGTTCAAATGAAATTCAAGATAAGCTGTAGAAAGGTTTTTTTTTTGTTTTTTTTGTAATTTTGTTCAAAACATGAATTCGTGAAATAGTTATTCGAGGGTCTTTAACTATCATGTTTTTCCTATTAATTTCGAAAATATGAGTGCGTTATGTCTAGAAGCTGTGAGTTGAGCTGTCTTTTCATCAGCGGACCAAAAGTTTATAAAACCCGCTTTTGCTGGCTCGGTGGAGCGTAGACTTTTCATTCGCCTTGATGTGAGTTTGAATCCAGCTACCAACAAGATGTTTGCTTGTTTCTTGGGGCTGTGTCTGGGACCTTTGACGGGTTTTGAATTTTTGATCCATTTACGGTAAATATATTAAGAAAATAAATAAATTTATCTTTGGGACAATTATATGGACACTTTGACAAAAAAATAGATGCTTCAAAAAAAAGAATGCTATGGGGAATGTACATGTACAGAAGAAAAGAACATTTGCTATCTTTATTGGGGAGAAAACGTTACAGAAAGACAAGTCAACATTGGCTTGGTTCACTCAGAAGTGAAAAAGTGTTTCCCATAAAGTCACAGGATGCTCTGAGTGCTATCTAACAGATATCTCGAATTGGCGGGATAAATTCTTCGATTTGCATTCTGGATAGGTCGTAAGCGATGCCGCATTACATAAGAGAGATCTGGCGATATGGATGGACAAAGAAGTGTATCGTAAACACAAAGACAACTCATGGAGAAACGTGCTGTTGTTAACTTATTAAAAATTGAGCCTCGGATAGCGCGAAAGGAATGGCATCAAAGAATGCCCTTGCCGACGTCCTCAGTCGTTGTTGGATGTCATGGTGATCTGACAATTTAACGAGATGGTACCCCAGATGATGATTCGTACTCCTTGTTGTTGGGCTGTATGGTATGTGACAATAAGAGCGGGATCCTTCTTTGTTTGGGCTGTATTCAGTCGCTTTTGCGAAATTTTGATCATTGGCATATTCTGTCGAAAAGCTTCGTTACGATAGGAGCATTTTTGGGGTTCATCGATAATTTTGTCAAATACTGTATTTTACGTATTTCATATCGTTTTATAGATTTTATCGTGCTAAAAGAACGATAACATCTTTGACAAATGATAGGAATTTTTATTTAAAACTTTCAATCACGAGAGCTTTAAACTTTTCCTTTTTATTAAAATGATTATTTTTTGGGAAATTTATTATTTTCATTTCAAATATTTATAAAGATTAGGTTTCAAATCTGATTTGCTTTCTGACACGGAAATTCTGACGTTTATTGTTTCGGATTAAAGGGATGGTCTTCTAATGGGCATTTCTGCTGTTCCCTTGAGGCCTCCTCTATCGATTATAGCTATAAGATAACTAAAGTAAATGTATTGAGAGAAAACTGCCTCCAAAAAAAGAGATCCGCTTTAATAATAAAAGTACGAAGCTTCAAGTGGAAAGAACAACAACTATTTTCTGCAGCTGTTCTCGTTTCAGAAGCGGCAAAAACTTCTTGTCTCGGCACCGAGTGCAAATATTGATGACAGTTATAGGAAGTTAATTACGGACCGAGATTGCTGACTCACCAATTAGCGACGCCTCGCATTTTCCTTCGTCGATGATTTAGATCAGAAAGAGAGAGAAAGAGAGAGAGAGGACGGGCACTGGCAACGGGAGATGAGACGGCGATAACGGAAAAACAATCACCGGGGGGGGGGGGGGGGGGTGAAGAGGGGGACCCCCTCCCCTTGACCAACGGTCGCTGTCACGGCCAGAGATTTGTTTTCTCCGCCTGAACGGGTCGACAAAGATTGCCGCTGCCAGTCGATAGCGTCTCCGTGAGGGGAAAAAGGCCGTCTTCCCTTTCAGTGTCTATGCACTCCTCTTCTCTCCCTCCCTCCGGTCTATTCTGTCGGTCTTCTTACTAAGGCATCCGAAAAGGAGCCCTCTTCCGGAGGAATTGACTTTCTCTCTCTCTCTCTCTCTCTCTCTCTCTCTCTATCTCTTCTATCAATAATGGTAGCAGTTGAAAGTTCAGGCCATAATTTTTATTCGTGTTTTGATTTGTTTCGTGTGCTGCTATGTGAAGGGCAAAAACATTTTGACTCACTCTATGACGGTTGAATCGGACTTCTGAAATTTCTATAAGGAAAAAAGAAATCACTTTTGTGAAAAGAAAGTAAACGTTTTTTCTTTAAATTGAAGTTTCGGTAAATATACTTCGGCAGACTAAAGTTTCGAGCTTTTACCGTGCACTTCTGTCTCTTATTGCTTAGATTTACAAATATTCATTAGATTTGGACGCGAACAAATTTGAAATCTATCGAAACGTTGTTAAGAATTATTGTTCTTGCAATGATTTTTATTTCTTTATTAATAATTATTTATATATCCATCCATCAAGATTTATATTATCAAATCCTATCTTACCCGTACGAATGGCACAGACACAAGGTTTTATATTCAGTAAGAAGGGAATGACAAAAATCAACGCTCTCCGAAAAGATCACCAATCGTAATGAAATTAACGCAATTTAACTTTCGATCGGCTAAAAAAAATTTCGCCGACATGCCTGGACACGACCTGCTGCTCTTACTATCAAACACCACACAGTACCAAAAAGGAGTTAAGGTCTGGGATGCCAATGAGGAAATTTTATGACAGGTTAGCCTGCAACAAGATAAGCCCCGACCACACTTTACACGACTCTCCATGCTTGTGACAACACGGCCTTAGTCAACTAGATCTCTCTCTCTCTCTCCTACTGAGCATTGCCTGCGACTAACCTAGAATGTCGATAGATTACCTTGTCGATCCAAAAACTGGATAACCCTAAGAACAGGGGTCGGCAGCCTTTAAAGACAAAAGACTCACACTTGCCCTAAACAAGGACATACAATATTTTGTAAGCCTTAAAAATATTTTTACAGATATGGATGACTGACAATTAGTAATTTGATGAATAATAATTAATTCAATGTTTATTAAACGAAAAATACCAAAAAAGAAATCTCAAAACAAAGAAAGCAACCATTAACACTAATCTGAGCACTGATTTGCATTTCCTTGGAATTTCATTAACAAAAATAGTATTTCTTCATAAAGTTACTGTTGAAGTTGCTTTTCGACTTGCCATAAACGATTTGCAGCTTTTAGTTTCGAATTTGCAGCTTTTAGCTTCCGTTTTGAATTTTGAAGAGCCGCATGCCAATATCCAAAGAGCCGCAGGTTGCCGATCCCTGCCTCAGATGATCATCCGGTAACTTTTTGGATCGTCGGGTAACAGCTTATATCCAGGCCAGAAGTAGGCCAAAGTATACTGACTTGTTCACTTTGTGTAACGCTTTCTGACCCATAAAATCATCGGAAAGTCTAAAAACGTTCCTGTTCTCTACATGTACAAACCATATTCCAAATGCGTACTTATATCATGGTGCATCGATTTTTTGTAGTTTAGAAGCCCCTAACAGCCAACAGCGCGCGTTAGATTGGCTTCTTTATAAAGCTATGGACTAAGCTCAGTTTACTTCTGTGCTTTCTGACACATGAGAGAAAAATATTTGCGTTCCATCAATTGGGAGCTCAAATACAGGGTTATCGAAATTAAACTTCCCCAATCAGAGGACTGCGGAGGGCTTTCTACTGGCGGAAATAATACGAAACTCGAAGAACACACAATGCAGATGATGCGCGCGCCATTTATTATAAACCAAAATTGGTATTAAAAGACGCTGATAAGTCCCGCTATCACAAGATTGCACCTCATGTGCATTTACTGAAATAACTGAGACTAATGGCAACATATGCAAATGACAATAAAAGGAGGAAGGCATGCATTGTGGTTCCAGAACTTCAACAATGTCAATGCGCTCCTCCCGACATTGCTCGTATTGTTCAACAGTTCTAACCTTCACCTATGCACAAATATCACGTTACTTAGCCGCTACATTCCAAAAGCTTGGCCTCCTCGCTCACCTGATCTCACCCCTTGTGATCCAGTTATGGGGCTTCTTACAGGATTGGGTTTTACGCGAATCTGAATCTTGCCTCAGCTGAAAGTGAGCATTCGTCGGCATGTTCTAGAGGTTAATGCGGAATTTACTGCGTTCAGCTGTAGAAAACACGGTTCGGCACATGGAAATAGGCTGGAAACACAAGGAGACATTGAACATTTGTAGAAGGATTTTTCGGAGTGTATTGCACTTATTGACGACTTTTTATACCGATTTTTGTTTATTTAATAAATGACGAGCGCATCATCTGCATTGTGTTCTTCGAAGTTCGTATCTTTTGCGCATGAACGCAAGTTGGGAAAATTTAATTTTAATACCCTGTCTATTCTTTCTATCCCCTCTCTGTTTTTTTTTTTTTTGAAATCAGTCGATGTATTACTTCGTAATGATATTTTACATTTAAAAAAATAAATTATATTGCTCCCGGAAAAGAAATTGGAGAACCAAAAAAAATTAATAATTTTTCGGATAATAAGATAAGTGTCATGAATCAAAACTAATGAACGAAGGAATAGGCATTGTAGAATTAAATGGTAATTAATATCCCTTCTTCAAAGTAGGAAATCATTTTCTGTTTATTCCTAAGAAATCTGACAGTTGTGATTATTTTTTTTGTCTATTGGGCATGAGAGTGAAAGGGAGGATGAATGACACTATTGAAGTATCACGCAAATAAAATGCGCGGATTTAATTGCTTATCCATAAACAATTTTAATTGCATTTGGAACAAACGGCGACCGTGTTTCATTAAAAGCTGGCGAGTGATTGAATGTGAAATAATGGGAACATGGAATTATATCCGTATTCATAACGCAATTGACTTTCGGATTAAACCGATTGCCATTAGTGCAACATAATTTGAATTCTGATCGAAATTAAAAATATTCCTGACTGGGATACTAAATTAATTATTTTGGTTTCAAATGGATTTATTGGGTTGCGTTTAATGCTTATTTAAATTTCAGCAGAATCACGTTGTGCATTAGTCGAATAGGCAAAGAGAAGTGTATTAATTTTGCTGCGAAGAGAAGGGGAAAACTGTTTCCGCCCACAGGCTACAACGGAAGTCAATTAAATTCCCTCTTCCCTCCATCGAAATGCCTGTTTTCTCTATTGGATAGAAATAAACTCTTCTTAGTTCCTTAAGGAGGAAGTAACATTTACAAAAGTTCGAGTTCTGTTCGAGTAGGACTGTTTTCAACCTGAAGGGTCCTCCTATTTTATTAATATTTTCTGCTGGAACAGGGCGTTAAATCGAAGTTGCCTTTATTATTAATGACAGAATCGATATTGCCTGTGATGTGTACAGGTTAGCAGATTAAACTGGTAAGTGAAGGTGACGCGCTGTCAATGATCGTCGTCGCTTTTCCAATCCGTTTCAATTTTTTTAGAAAATATATTTTGATGGTAAAGGAAGAATTGGACTACTGTGTTTCGTTAAACGTCTTCCGATCCTCATTTTCGAAAACTGGTATCTTGTCATTCATTATTTATCTATTTGTGCTAGAATCGTTCGTATGTCAAAATTTTCATCATCCATAAAGAAAACGTAATTTGTTCAAGTTTCGATGCAGGAACTGCAGTCAAGTTTGCGCCTTTGTCATAAGCTTATATGTCTCAAGATTCTATTTCAAAATTTCTGCGCCTTTCAAGTGCCCAACACAATCGGAAAATATGTCTGTACTGTTTTCAAATAATGTATATTTGCTAGGTTACACAAAACTTCAAAAGGATTTACCCGACCTTTCCAACCTTCCTTAAATACTATGGAATCCAAATATCCAAAGTTGTCTTGAATTAGACGTGCCTGGGTAACTGACTGAGCTTTTTGTTTTCAGGTGCATAATTGATGCTTCTTACTTAGCGGGAAAGGTCTTTATCTGACAGGATAACTTCGAGGTCTTCGTAAAGAAATCCTCTATAGCCTATATAATTCCTTTCGATTCTAACCACCTGATGCGACATAAAATAGAAGCCATTAGCCTTGGCTTTGGATGAGACCTGATCTACCAGTATCCATATATGTCAGGAAGAGAGAAATTGCCACCATGTTCGAGCTGGCAAGATCCAATAGCTTCCCGGACACAGTAACCCGATCCATTTTCAGTAAGAGCAGAAGGGAACTACAACATCCAAGTGAGCAGGCACGAAGGCAAACGGATTTCGCCACCTTTATCTATACTGAACCCAAGATCCGTCGAATTGGCAACCTATTCCATGAGCAAGTCCTTGGGGTTTCATTTAGGACCAAGTGCACAACCGATTCGTCCTAAACCCTAAGGCAACGAGATACTTAACTGGATGCGTAATAAGCTCTCTTATACGGGCTGTGGCTCCTGTTATATAGGATCCACCATTCGCAAGTGCGAAGAGAACATACATTGGTCTGCAGTCTATTGGACATGTTGATGTGCCCACTGCAAACGCTTTCTCTTGTTGCGAGCTGTGAGACGTACACAATAGGTGATCTTGTTATAGAGATCTGCTACGTGCAACCTCCTGCGTACAGTAGAAGACGGTATCGTCCTTCCAGTGGCTTCAGCATGGGAAGATTTCAGTTGTGTGGATGTAGAGATCCAAATTTGTGCACTTACCTCGTGAATTTCAGATTTTTAACATTACATAACGATGAGCATGATATTATTTGAATTTTATATCAATAAACTGCAATTGAGTTCCCATCAACAGTTTTAATAAGCAATAAAGAAAACTGTAACAACAGAGTTCACATGTCGCTTATCGATTAGAGAGCTTTCATCCAAATGTCTATGATCTATGAAAGCAAAATTCGAAATTACAGAATAAGAAATTTGCCAATGTCAAAAGAAGAAAACTTAAATAAAAATCATCTTAGTCTTATCTCCGAAACAAGCTTAAATAACGTGTTAATGTATCCGGGGGAAAATATTCATGAGAGGCATTGTAATATTTGTTGGCTGTCACCTCTAAATGTCATTGGGAATTTGTTCGTAAAGCAACCATTCAGAATCCTGAATTTCCTTAAACTTATGTACAAGATGAAGATGTTGTATTGTCTGTGATTTCGTGAGATTAAGAGGGCAGTTTGATGGACCATAAAATGATCGGTGATGAGTCATGGATCCGTTAGAATGTTATCTTTTTTTTTTGGACTCTTCAAATAGGCATTAGGCAAAAAGGCATCTACATTTTGATGACGAAGTTCGAAGAGTGACTCAGCAAGGAATTTTGGATGGAATTCAGGCATTTGTTCCAGAATACTCCAGCAGCCTCTTTGTCGAAACACAATGCACGAACTTTGTATAGGATAAAAGAGGGTAAAAAATTTCAAGTTGGAGAAAAAATTGATTGCTTTGTACGTTCTCTTTCAGTGGCATAATTAGTACGTAGCGATGCTATGCAGAATATTCAAATCGGATTCTGTGTAATCAGATGTCATTGAAAGTTAGGGGCAAACGATTTTAACGCTAACAGTAATTATTATTTAAATTAACACTGTAGGTAACACTTACATTTAACTGAGAATGTTACACGTACGGAATATTGAAGATTTGAAAAGACTTGAAAAACTTTACAAAAGTCACATTTTTAAAACATGAACAATATTAAGGAGAGAAAGAAAACGAGATGCTTTGAACACCTGAAAGCCTTTTTTCTCTAAATTGAAAACCCCATGATATATTTGTAATGTTTCCCACCAAAAAAAAAAAAACAAAAAAAAAAAAACGGCTTCCAAAAACTCAAACTTGTGACTCTTTGTATGGTCTTTCTGTGTTGTGTCTGTAAAAATGCGCACGTGCGCAGGTATCGAGCCGTGACAAATGGTTCGTCCCAAGTTGAAAAATGTATTCATAGGGAAACCGAAGGGGTAGGTTTTTTTGCGCTTTCAAATTGCAGCTTTCGTAATTAAACTCATTAGCCTTCATACGTCTGCCAGCTAATGGGCTCGGCTCCGCTTCCACGGCGTTGAAAACTTGTTCTCTTTTACCCCCCACCCCTTTCCCCGCCACACGCCCCAACCTCCTTTTCTCAATTTTTTTTTCACCTCACCTCCTTTACCTTTGTCTTTCTTCTTTTTCTTTCTATCTCTTCCTTTGATTGTATCATAAGTGGGAATGAGGAGGTGGAGGCTCTTAAAAGAGACGTCGACGAAATAAGCAGGCGTGGGTGAAAAAGAGAGAGAGAGGAAAAGGAAAATGGGGGTAAAAGAGGAGGTGGAAAAAAAAAGAGGAGAAAGGTGGGGCTGAATGAGAGGTAGACGTTCAATGACAGCAGAGTCTCAGCGCCATGTAATTAAAATGGTGGATGGTTTAATGGCTAATTTTAATTCTGCAAGGGCACGGCTTCGACGGATGTTTTGACTTCCGTACAACCTTCATTACGAGATGGCGCTCGCTCTCTTGTCAGAAGCTGATGGAGGTGAAAAGGAGGCTCACTTCCGGTGGAGAGGTGGGTAGGAGGAAAGAAGTACAGGAAAAAAAAATTAAAAAACAGAGGGTTATGGAAGGGAGTATGTGGAGGTGAGGAAATGTTGTTGTTTTAATTCGCGGGGATGACCCCGGCAACAGCAAATGTGAAGCGCTTTTCCTTGTTCTGGCTTGCGCCCATAACTAATCTCGTTTTCTTCAATTAATACTCACCTGTTTTGCTTTTTACCCCCGACGTTTCATTTCTCAACGACCGAGCCAGTCGCCATCAGGGAGTTGGTGCTTTTATATTTTTCTTTTTTTCGTCCTAGCTGTTAATGTGTTTTCTTCACGCTAATTGAATCAAACACGCTCTTGTCACACATGGTAGCTAGTAAATTCCTGTTGAACGCAAGAATAAGTTATTATTAATATTATTTTTTTTAATTGACACGTTTTTGTATAGCATGTTTAATATAAATAGTGAAAAAAAATCAGAAGATGAGTTTTTAATAACATCAATCGAAAATGTTTCAATTTTAAAAATTCTTTTAAATTCTTTGTTAGTGCTTTTAAACTGTCAGTTTTTCTTTTCCACTAATGTTTTCGCATATGTCGAAAAGACTTGGTAATTTTCAGTACAGAGGAAAAGGTGGTAATGTGCCTCTTCCCCCCCCCCCCCTTTTGTTTTTTTTCTTTTGTTGTTAAAAAAATTATAAACTCTCCTAAAACCAGATACTATAGCGCAAAGAGTGTGCATTTTGTTGGCATGAAGCACCAATTTTTGAAATAAATAAAATGCTCAAAACTTTTGAATAATCATATTCTTTTTGATCATTCCAAACAGATCAAATGAGCTCATGTCTAGGTTGTATGGTCTCCAGGGGGCTATTTTTAACTTACGGCACAATAATATTACTAAATTCAAGAATAAAATCAACTTTCAATGGTCAAAACATTGAAATTAGTAATTAACTAGAAATTCCATCCGTCGCATGACGGATGCTAACCGTACAGGTTGAAGGGTAAAGAAATGGAGCATCAATAGTGTTCAAAACTTAAGGTGCGTCCCATAATGATAGAACTACCATTGATTAGCGCTGTTAATGTTAGTACAATTAAAAAACAAAAGGGAACAAACTTTCATAAAAAAGTCTGTTGATTATAATTAACAATAGTAAAAAAAATAATAAAAAACGTCGCATTGTTGCGCATAGAGGAAAAATCGTTTTTGCACTGTCCGAAAAAGATAGAACCACCCACGATCTCATGTGATAAACTCGTCTAAACTACTAAAGAGTCAAACTTACTTTTATGCAAATCACAATAAAGTTCCTCTGAATCATTTGTTCATTTGTTATTGCTGCAGATTACTTGCTTTGTCACTTTTAAAATGGGACGTGGTAAAACTTTCACTGAATTCGAGCTAGGTCAAATTACACAATTGTAACGCGCCAAACAATCGTTCAGAGCAATAGGCCATCAACTGAAGTGCTCTCATCATGTCATTATGAATTTTATCAAGTTTGGTGAAAAATACTGTGAGAAAAAGCAAAACTGGTAGACCGCAAGTTTTGTCTCAACGGCAGAAAAGACAGGTTATCAGAACAATGAGCGATTCTACACTAAGTCTATGAGCAGTGGCATCTCTTCCAGACATATCAGTATCTAAGTCAACTATTCATAGGGTTGTGAAATCCAATGAAAACCGCACCGCCACTGAACAAGCGTCACAAAGAAAAGCGAATTCAGTGGGCAAAACATCACAGGAGATGGGACAAGCAATGGAGAAAAAGTTTAATCTGGACGGACCAGATGGATGGACATCTTATTGACATGATTTAAGAAATGAAGAACGTTTCATGTCTAACAGACAACAAGGTGAAGGCAATGTGATGGTGTGGGGAAGTTTGGCTGGGGTAGAAAAACCAACCTGGCATTTGTGTCTGGCAGATTAAAGGCAGCAAATTACCAAGCGATGCTGGATACTTACTTACTGCCATTTGCCGAGAAATGGGAAGGTCCATTCTTACAATTTCAACAAGATAATACCCCAAAAGACGGAACTTTATCATTGATATATTACAACCCTAGTGATTTTTGCACATTTCTATAATACAAGTAATTAAAACAAAATAGACATTCGACAATAATAATGTTCGTCACTGATAACTTTCGTCCTTATCGTGCATTGATTGTACAGGGTGTTGCAGATACCTACAGGGAAGTATAACGGGAAGCCTACCCGCTCGATTGTAGGGGCCGGGTCGGTCGCTTGGCAGAATGGAGGGAGATGAAGGTGGCCTGCAGCAGCCAGCAGTTTCCACAGTCGGGGAGGGGAGTGAACGTCAAAACTTTCATGTTTTTGATAAAATTACCCAATGATGTCGAGCCGGCCCCTGCAATCGAGCAGGTGGGCTTCCCGTTATACTGCCCTGTAGTTATCTGCAACACCCTGTACATACTTTACCGACAGATCAAAAGTGCGATATCTATACCTTAAATTTTGCAGCCAGATATTGCTTTATCGAATATTCTACTCATTTCCTAGTTGGTATTAATAATTGATTTATTAGGATGGGGGACCAATATGTCAGCAGGAAGTCACATTATTACAGGGTGTTCCACAAAGGACTTCCTGATATTAAGAGTAAATATCTCGGAGACGGAGACCGATAAAAGAATGAATGAAACCCAAGTGGTATATTTATTTCGAAGCCATAAAAATCTGATATGGATGTTTAAAATTAGTTACAAATGTTGCCAATTCAGATAGCGCTGAATCGCTTTAATCAGGATTCCGTTGCAACTTTTCAGATGGATTTCCTCGGATTAAGCTAAATAATTTCTAGGGAGCGTGTTGATTTTTATTTTGTTCAATTGCTGGTTTATATTATTATTTTTAAGCTTTAATATGAAGTATATTCGTCACATAAATTAATGGATGCAAGACTTAATTACAGATCAAATTTAATGAAAATGCTTAAGCAGAAATAAGAATAGATATTAAATCTGAACTTGGCTAGGAAAAATTCTCGATCATCAAATGATAATGATGATCTAAATTTATTGCTGTAGAATCAGATCTAAATTTGAAAATTTGCTATGTCAAAAGCTAAATCTGCTGCAAGAGTCAAAATAAAATTCTTAAGACACTAAAAGTGACTAATTAATTACGGGGGAAATTATAGAAAACCAATTGAGAATGTTACTGCATTGCCAGAATGATGCTAAAAACGCAAAATACAGAAAGCCAGATAACTGAAAAATCGGTTATCCTCAACTTAAGCGTGGTTCCCACATGCGTAAAAACAACGGCAGAAACCACAAAGCAGAAAAATTTTATGATGCCACTTCCTGATTTCGTCTCTTCTGCCCGACTGAAAATTTCTGCTTTTTAGAGTTGGGTTGAGTTCAACTTTTGTGGCACAAGCAGGGCAGAAACGATTGCTCAGCCAATAGAAAACGATCTCTGCAGCGACGTCACAGTGACGTCCTCTCTCTCACACAAAATAAAAATGTCGGACACTCAGCTCATAAAGGTGAAGAAGCCGAGAAAGAAAATTGATGTAGAAGCGCTAATAGAAGAGGTGCGAAATATATATTTACTAATCAAATTAAATTGAATAAACAACAATTGAATGCAAAAATTCGATGTGATGTTTGATGAGGAATGAACGAACTGTGTACATACTGTGTGCAGTCGAAGCCGACCGTTTAGATCGATCGACGGCTTCGGTGCAGTGCATTTGTGTTGGGCAAAACTTCTGCTATCTTATCCTTTTGAGTTTCTGCCATGTGGGACACCTGCAGGAGCAGAGAGTAAAAAGGCAGAAAAAAATACGCCCTGGTTTCTGTTCTCTTGTTTTCTGCTAGTGGGAACCACGCTTTAATTATAGCTACCGTAATTTCAGAATAACCATACAAATGCCATTTCTGACCCATCTAATGCCACTTTCGGCCTATTTAATTCGGATAGAGTAGCAAAAATTTATAACACCACGCAGATCCTACCTATTCGGAAACATGACCAAAATATCGGTCAATATTTGGTCAAAATTATAAATCTATGATATAATACAGGGTGTTTCAAAAGGTATAATCCAAATTTTACACATAGGTAGGAGGCATGAAGTTGAACAGATTCTGTTAATACATGAGGGGTCGGAACTCAACCATTGTCAAGTTAATGGGGGAGCAAATGACAAGTGATAAAGCATGCAAATGATGGCACAACACGAACAGGCTGCAGTTCTTTGGCAAGGACTTCTTTTTTTTTGGGGGGGGGCACATGAAATCAGTTGACAAGCATTGAAGACGACATCAGAGAAATGCCCGGAATCTTTGGTCGCATACGGGAGTCCATATTGCGCTGATACCATGCATGTGGCCATGGCTGGCTCACATTTTGAGCTACATTTGTAAAGCTTCAGTGGATTCGCAGTTCCATAATAAACGTATGCACAGCGCATACTTATGTGTTTTCATGTGCACTTTGATTACTGCTCTCCCCTCTAACGTTACCTTGGCAATGGTTGAGTCCGACCTCTCATGTATTAACAGAATCTGTTCACCTTCATGCCTCCTATCTGTGTGTGAAGTTTTGGATTATACCTTTTGAAACATCCTGTATACATGTTGGTCAATGAAATAATATTTCACACAATACTTGCGGCAAGAAGAATCTGTTATACAGCTACGTACGCTTGCGCAAAAAAATAGTTCCTCTAAAAAATTTTATAATTTGACTATAACTTAATCAAATCCATGAAAAAAAATCATTAAAACAAATGCACTTATACTCAGGGTGAGCATATTATTATGACCACCTGACATGTTTATGCAAATGCGCGCACGGACGTCGCCACAATGTTGCTATCGGGCCGGGCCAATATAAAAAGGGAAGCTGAGTGTCATCGACAACAGTAGACATGTTCCATTCTTCAACTATGGGTAAACGACGCGATTTAACAGCCTTCGAACGCGGGATGAATGTAGGTGCTCGGAGCTATGGAGCGAGTATCAGCGAAACAGCAGCATTCGTGGGGTGCTCAAGAGCAGCCGTCGTTAAAGTATTTAAAGACTGGACGGTTAGCCGGAAGACGGGGTCTGAACGTTCGCGTTGTGGCCGCCCGCGGATGGATGATGATCGGACAGAACGGAGACTGTCACGACTAGTAAAGGATAACAGTACATCAAATCACTGCTGTCCTTAATCAGGGGTCCTCCAAAACGGTCTCTGAATGCACTGTTCGCCGCATACTGCATCGCATGGGATACGGAAACCGAAGACCTGTCTGCAGCCAACAAGCGGAAACGACTCCACTTCTCTCAGGAGCGCAAGGAATGGACTATCGAGCAGTGGAAACAAATCATGTGGTCTGATGAGTCCAGTTACATCATGCAGACGGCCGCGTGAGAATCTGGTGGAAACAGCACGAAAGCATGGACCCCGCATGCATGAGTACAATCCTTCAGGCCGGTGCGGGCAGTGTTATGGTCTGGGGAATGTTTTCCTGGCATGCGTTGGGTCCGTTAATACGTGTTGAACAACGTCTGGATGACACAGCATACCTCCGTATCGTTGCCGATCAAGTCCACCCTGTCATGTTGATGGCGTACCCCAATGGAGATGGCTACTTCCAGCAAGACAATGCGCCAAGCGACAGAGTTCGTATTGTGCAGGAGTGGTTCCAGGAACATGAGGGGGACTTTACCTTACTTCGGTAGCCCCCACAGTCCCCAGATCTCACTCCAATTGAGCATTTGTGGGACGAAGTCGAACGAACCATCAGACGGCTGGATCCACCACCGTCCAATCTAGCACAACTAGACAGTGCTATCCATCAGGCATGGTGTCAGATTCCTCCCATCACCTTCCAACATCTCGTAGAATCAATGCCACGAAGAATCACCCAGTATTAAAGGCAAGAGGTGGCCCAACGAGATACTGACAGGATGGTCATAATAATATGCTCACTCAGTGTATAAATGTATAAGGTCAAATTATAAAAATTTTAACGAGATTATTTTTTTGCGCAAAAGTACGTGGCTGTAACAGATTCTTCAGTCTCAGGTTGATCTTGCCCCGAGTATAGTCCATCTAATGGTTATTACGGTCAATGAAATGAAGATTCTGTATGATTTTTCATCAGATGATCTGGAAATATCATTTTATTGATTGGAATAGGCATTAGATGGACTAGTGTGAAATATTATTTCATTGATCAACATATTTAATATCATAGACTTAAAATTTTGACCAAACTTGGATGGACATTTTGGCCACATTTCCGATTAGATAGGACTTGTGTGCCTGTTATGACTACTTCTTTTTTGCTGCTCTATCCGAATCTGAAGCCAAACACAAAATTTATAAAAAATGTCAACAGAAACTGCCTTTGAGTAAATTACTTAGTTGGTAATTTCGACTTGAGTTGAAATTTTGGTGCAAAGACACTTCTTTGTTCTTTGATAAATTTCGGGTATCATTCGATTAGATACTTCAAGGCAAACCCACCATACCATTCGAGAGGACTAATGCTTTATTTGGTGTTAATATCACTGGATTTTATTGGCGATCTACATTGCGTATTTGTAGAAGTAATATAACATAAAAATTATACTTCATCATTCCTCTATTAATATTTACTGTAAATCTAAGGTATACGATTGCAATATTACTTGAGTTGCCTTAGCATCAGAAATAATCCTTACACTTCCATAATACAAATATTTAAAATGATCCATGCGTAACTTTATAAATAAAAATGCAGTTCTCGTTAGTACGACGATCAGTTTAATGTATTGTTGAAACTTTTGACCTGTAACATAACCTTAAAGTTATTCTTCATAACGATTGTGACGAGAGCAAGAAGTTAGGCATCGTTTCAAATGCGCACATAACTGAATCATTTATTCATGTTCAAATTATATAGTAATAACCTGGTCATAATTTTATTTCATGATAACACTGCTGTTGCTAAATAGTCGAATTCATTCCGGTTTGACGTCAACTGCTTATAATGATTTACATCCCAGACTCATCAGTCATATTAACCATCTCTAATGAAATTTAGATGCAATCTGGGATACTGGAAGTGCCCTCCAATTGCGAACATTATTCGACACATTTGAATATTCCTCCTGAAGCTAATGCTTACCCGATTTACGCAGTTTGTGACTTTTCATTTAAAAGAGAAACTGAAAATAAATCACAGAAAATTAGATTGATCCTTTGCTCTGCGGATTTTTCTTCGTTGAAAACTTTTGTTCCCACAAGATAGCAGTTATCTTCAGTGAAAAAGTCTCTCTTCGCAAGTCTGCAGCTTCACATGAGTGGACGGGGGCTCTCATCCGGGGCCTAACGAGATTAGTCAGTCGGGGAGGGCTGATTTAATTACATCGTAATGTCACAGCAGCGTCACCTCTCAGATGTCACTCTTTTTCCAACAAGAAGCGCCTCTTTCACCTTTCTCCAGAATTCCTCCGATTTCGGGATATAGTGTAGTAAATTGAATTTTGAGTGAACCAGTCAAAATTTATTTGAAATAGAGTAAAAATAGAAATATTTTTCCATTGAAACGATTACGAATTTGTGGGTTTGATAAGTGGAAAACTGTCACAGAGGAGCTTTATTTGTGTACAACTCCTTCAAATTTTTAAAAAATTATTGATATCTGTAAGAAAAAAAAATACTAAACCTGACACAAAAGATAACAGCTTAAATAAAAGTATAATGTATTAATAGTGATTTAAAACTTTCCAGAATACAGCTGAAAATCTGTTTACAATAAAGTCAGCCAAATTATACGAGGTTCGATCAAAAAGTTCCAGGACTAGTTCAATTAAAGAAAAGTACTTTATTTAAATATATTTACACAGTGTCCCCATCAAAATACTCATCTTGCGAATCCATATAATGAGACCAGCGTTCCTGCCGCTTCAGGAATGTGTCCTGGAAGTCTTTTTGTTAAAACGAGTACATTCTTCGATTCGCACTGGATCTACTCAATCGTATCAAAACGGCGACCTTTCAACTGGATCTTCAAATTTTCGGAAAGAAGACAAAGTCTGCAGGAGCCAAATCTGGCAAAGCGAAGTCATGTTTTTTTCGCAAGAAACTCACGTGTGAGGAGAGTTCGGTGAGAAGGCGCATTGTCGTGGTGGAGCATCCAGTTTTGTTTTTTTTTTACACGCCGTAGATGTGGTTGCGTCCAGTTTTTTGTTCACGCCGAACGTCCTCCCTCAGATTGCTCGTTCCTCGAATTTGCTCGTTCTCAAATTTAATTTCCATGATAAAATCGCAGACGACCTCACACAAGTGGTCAATAACAGTATTTTCTCAGTCCCCAATGCAATTGAAACAAAATCCTTTGAAAAGCTGATTTATGAATGTAAGGGCTATAATTTACTGTATTTGTGAACTTGTGCTGCCATTTGTTGGAGAGATGCGTAACCAGTCCCGGAACTTCTTGAGCGCACCTCGCATATATACGAGGAGAAGTCAGTAAGTACGTCACAAATGGATATAGAAATAAAACAAATAATAGTACGGCTTTGAAAACTACTTTTATCTCTCCACATAATCTCCCTGTACGATGAGGCACTTGTCCCATTGTTTTACGAGCCCCTCAAAACCAGCGGCATGAAATCCTTTGGGCTGCTGTCTGAACTAGGCGGTGATTTTTGTACAGCTTCATCGCCGGGAGTGTGATGCTCATATTGCTTACCAAATTCCGGCAACGAAAGTAAACTCTAAATACCGACTCCTACTGTAACGTCCTCATGTGAATATCAATCGACGGAAGGGACCAGAACTCCTCATCAAAAGCGTGTTGTTATTGCATGATAACGCGCTTTCTCATATTGCCAACAAGACAAATACATGTAAGATGCTGCGAAAGTTCAACCATAGAGCCCTTTTCCTTGCTCCAAGCGACTTCTATTTGTTCGGCTCTAAGCTGTATGAAGTTAATTCACCACCTGTTTCAAGCAGCAGCGCAAAACATTTTATGCTGCTGGTTTTGAGGGGCTTGTAAAACGATGGTACAAGTGCCTCAATGTATAGGAAGACTAGCAGAGGCACCCGGCGTTTCCAGAGATAATTACAGTTGTAGGTTAAACAGAACAACCTCATGAAGTTCAATAATAAATTTGTTTTCAGTAATTCTACAATTTCCGTCTATAGACGAAGCGGTTGTTTAGATGTTTCCGATGCCCGGATAACTTTGTCATCTCCGCCCAATACTCATTCATTTCTTCGCTGGCATTTCGATAGATATGAATTATTGTTATAATCCTTCGAAAGATTATTATAGGACATAGCACCATATGGTTTTTGGTTTGAAGAGTTGAGTTCATGTATGCTTTGTTATCGGTTATGTCGTCAACTGTAGCTCGAACGAAGGGACTGCGTCCTCTGTCATCTTTCACTTTTTCTCAATAGTCTGCTAACTCTCCATTATCTCCGGTTACTGATCATTATTAAATATTTCCAAGAAAATGTTAACTTCTAAGAAAAGCCCGAACAACAGGAACTCTACGTATTGTTACAGATTCAATTTTGTTTTATAATTCTCAGAGGTGGGATGGAACCATCATCCTTAATGAACTTACTTATATTGCACACTTTGCGCGGGACTTTACTTACCCTCTTGTTGTTCTGTCTCAGATTAAAATGTTATCCATCTTCACCCCCGGGGAGCATCACTGAATACTTTAGACCTCTGTTTTAAAATTTCCCTTGCCCTTGACGTAGAAGCTCTTATACCCTCCTGCTCTAGCGGAGCTTCCGTTGTTCAGATGTTTCCAGTGCTCACTTACATTTTGTATAGAACCTCTGTAAAAAATTTCAAGTTTCTAGGCCTTATTTCAAGTTTGTAAATTTCAAGTTTGGGCTGTGCGTTGATCACTCACTCAGTCAGTTTCTTCTTTTATATATATAGATTATGAGATGAAATAAAAGTAGCTTTCAAATCAGTATTCTTATTTGTTTTATTTCCTATCTTACCTATTGACTTCCCCTCATACCATAAAGGTTTCCAAATTCATCAAAGTTTTAGTTTATAAAAAACTGAATTGAAAAACTAATATCTAAAAATACTCAATAAAAAGTAACCAGAAGGGCGGCTGCTTCATAATTTTTTCAATAACCACTTTAATGATGAAAGAATATCATAACAATTGTAGAATCATCCTTTTACATGGAGCAGCATCTGGAGGTAAAGGGAAGCTTTGATGAAAGACACGTTTTTGGCATGTAAAGAAATCTATGGTTTGTTTTGAAGTGTGAGCCGGTGCAAAATCATGATAGAAGATGTAAATTCACGTTGAATCGGCGAGAAAAACTACGAACTTTGTCTCCAAAGACAAATACCAAGGAATATCAAATTTTGAGTAAAGATATGTAACAACTACACCCAATGCACAGGATTCGTTAAGAATAATAACATAATAAGTAAAAATAAAAATGGCAAACATTTCAACTAAACACCAATCTGTTCAGGATCTCATGTCTAAGTTATCGTAGATTGATTTCCAAAAAAAAAAAATTCTAATGGTGAGCTTTTGAAAAATATTTTCTGTGTTTAATGAAGTGTAGCTTGAAACCACTACCTGAATTATTAATGCTATATTTTTAATTTATTTATTATAAAATACATTCTTTGGCCAAAACGCAGAAGAATATAGATTTGTGCATGTACGGTAGCGAATGCAATATGGAAAGTTATAAACAAGACTCGTAAGTCACGCACGCGTCGAACGTAGCTCACAGAATTTGCCAGAATGGCATTGTAACGAACTTCGTGACTTTCTACGTGGTAGTATAAAAGCGCGGCACAGTCATTGTTAACCGGACAATATCGGAATTTTCCCGTCACCTGTGAATGATGTGATAAGAGAAATGGAAATGCCGGGGCACTTCGACAAGACAGTCACGTACACGCAGGCCAAAGGCATTCACGGAACAGAGACCGCAGACACCTGAGAGACGTAATTGCGTCAACCCCATCGAACATCGCTGCAAACTTTCCCCCGCTGTGCTTGCTTAATAGAGTTGCTGCCTAATCTTTTTAGTTCTTGATCGGCTATAAAATTTAAAGTATTACATTCGTTTATATTTATTTGCTGACTGAAAAATATCTACATCGAATGGGTATCTCTCTCAATTTTTTTTCCTCTGGATGTATTTATGTATTTAGAGAGTTCATATCACGGTCTTTTTTTTAATATTTCATCAAATTCATTAAAATAATACAAAATTATTAAATACTGATTATTGATTTTCAAAAAGTATTTTAGCATTTTGCTCGTATGTGTATTAATAGAATTGCGCTATGAGTATCTTCGCTTCGCTTTCAGTTCAGGCGTATGAAAGTTATTGATTACAGTGTAAACATTTTATGGTCCATAGTTCGTAATCGTAAAATAGACAACTATTAAATACACAGGTATCCAAAATTAAATTTACGAATTTCAAAAAGTAAACAACGAACTTTAATGGAACTTGATAAGTAAAGACTTGATAAAGATGCATTAGAGAACACTAAATAACAGTAACGTACCGACCAACGAGAATGCGCGTTGAGGTGTGCAGTATCTCATTGGTAACACCTAACAGTTATACAGTTCTATCTTCTATTTAGAAGGATGAGGGCGTTAGTAGAGTTCTAGGAGGAGAACTGTCTGCTGCTATCTACAGGATTCAATCTGTAGGTTTGGCTGGCCACTCCTTCCACTAGAGTAATTTCACTTTTGAGAAATTTATCGATTCTATGTGGACGACCATTATCGTCCATGAAAATGAACGGCGAAGTATCTAAGATGTCGTCCCTATAACCTTAACCAGTCAGCGTTCGACGCCCTCACCAAAACTTAATTAGCCCCGTAAGGCCAGTTTGCCTGATATTAGATGGAAGATACCGAGTTCTAGGCTCTCTCTAAATGTGAATACGTCGAGAGTTTGGGCCTTAATTGAATCAGGATTCGTCACTGGAGAGAGCAAAGACCCATTAAGATTGGATGCAGGTCACTTCTTTGGGCAGGGTTGGGAGGAATGTAGATTATCGGTCTTCTTGTATATAGGCCTCTCTGATGCATTCGTTTGTACATAATTTGCCTCTATAGTTGATATAATATTGATAGGTGACTTAAAATTGCAGAAATTAATTCTTTAGATGGTTAAATTCGATGGGATTGCAATTTTAAAAGAATAAAACACTATCTACAAAATAACAATTGGGCATCTATACAAAAAGTTGATTTGGGATTTTTGAACTGCCAGAATCTGGTGAGCAGTCCAAAAAAAGTCCGAGTCACGCCGGGGTTATCACCTAGCTTATATGGTAGCACAACAGGACCAAACAATTTCCTAAAAAAATCACTTCTTGGGACTATAACAGCAGCCACCCTTAGAGGTTTGCTCAAAATTAACTTGTGGAGGACATCTATTGGAATTTTCTACCATTCCTTTTGAAAAACTTCACAGGTGGTTAAAACGAAAGTTGACCGCTGTTCCCGAGACCTTATCGTCGTTCCAACTCGTCCCAAACAAGTAATGGGATGAGGTCGGGGCTCTGTGCAGACCAATGCAAACGTTGAATATACCACCGCATGATTACAGCAGCAACATGACTCCTGGTGTTGTCTTTTAGACAATAAGAGGGATCCATTCAGTAATAACGCCACAGAGTTGGGAGCACTTTATTACTGTCAGTTCATGTTACCTGTGGTCTAACACCGTAATACGAGAAACACCCCACCCCACAGTCCATCACCAGATTGCGATGATCTGAACATCACTTGAGTCCTTGAGACTTATTGGTCTTTGCGATAAGAGGCTTATGCGCAGCTCCTGCGGCTAAATATCCAAGATGATGGGCTTCTCTATGCAATGTTCCGATGGAAACTGACTCGAAACGTTCAGGGTTCTGCGATCTCTGTTGGTCAGAATTTTTGATCGCCCGGAGCGTTCAGCATTCCATCAATGCCACAGTTGATTTTGGCCTGTTTAACTTATCAGCAATTTCTCTGTTGGACAGTCCACTAAGGTGGCATCCCACAATTACATCCTTATCTCTGCATCACACGCGCCGTCTCTTTTACAATGATATTTTGCATAACTTCAGCCACGATTGCCGTACAGTCCATTAACCTACTGTCAGGAAGTGTCCAATATTATATTCATGTAGTCCGTTTTAGCGACAAAAGGGGCAGGGTCGTTTATAATAGAATGGAGCCTTCTATTATAATTAAATCGATAGAACAAATGTAAGAAGAAGCAAATAATTTAAAAAGCCGTTTCGGTACTGCATTTATTAAATCTTAATTAGAGTGAGTCAGTATTTGCGACACAATTTTACAGAACTGAAAATGAGAACGTAGACTACGTCATGAGAATTTTAATTTTCAAGATAACTTTAAATGCTAGCAATTATCGTAATAGCGCGATAAAAGGCGTTCTCACGTTGAAATAAGAGGCTACTTCAGACAATAAGAGAAAGTTTTTTTTTCTACTTTCTTTATAGTTCGGGATCTATAAATAAAAATTTTTTGTCAGTATTTAATTCTTAATGGTGATCATAACCAATGAATAAATAAAGAAAACGAATTGCCACTCTTTTATTGCGATAATTTATTTGTTAATTGTAATTCAAATAGGTTTTTTTTCTCCCAAGCCCCGTTCACTAGCAAGGCAGTATTTAGCATTTAATCGCCATATTTTACGATTATGTTTTAAAGGAAATGGCGCAGTCAGAGCAATAAAAATTTTACTACTGTTGTCAAAGAGATGTTTACAAAATTATTGCCAACCCATCGTAATGATCTTGAGCAATTTTTCTCCCTCCCATTCTTCGCCCTCCCCCTTCCACCTCTTTCTCTAGTTATCTCTAATGTTCTTTTGCGATCAACTACAATTTCTGTTTTCCATAACGGCCGATGGTGGATTAACTTGGTGCCGTACTCGTTGCGGTGTTCGAAGCTCCCTCGGAAAATTCGCTCGGTTCGGTTCGAAAAGCGTCGTTTCTTCGGTGTCAATTGCCTCAAATCAAATCCTCAGTTGAACGAACGTTGTTAACGTTTCTCCCTTTCACCCACCCCCAACCCAACCAACTCCTTTTCGACGCTATTATCCCCCAATCTGAGAAACACTAACGAATAGCCGTCTGTATGTGTGCGCCTATGTCGCAACCGATAAACACCACACAGGCCGACATTAACCCTTTATCTCTGAATTGAGAACTTTGGGTCTAACTTTCCTTCCTCAACATCCTCCTTTCTTCACTGATATTTTTTGGCATCGAAACAAGCTCTTTTCTTATGGAAATTGTTCATTCTTTTTTATAACCTGCTACCATTAAACTTGTCGTTTGTGATAAGCGAAGTCATCAGTGCAGTAATTCCTTTTGAAAATGATACATCAAATTCAAATAAAGAAAAAAGAACCCAAGAATTTATAAGAAACGCATTTTATTTCATAAACTCATGAATATTATGCAAATGTTTGATCTGCACCCCACCAGTCACTCGAATATGTCTATACGATATTCAAATTCCTCCCATACTCCTCTCTCCAGCAACTTAATCGTTACACTTCTTACTGCTGGTGTGATTCGAGTTTTTATCTGGAACAAGTTTCCCGATAACGTCGCCTAAACAGGATTCTTTTGCATATCCCCATTAGAAAAAGTCACATGGCGTTGTATCTAGCGACCAGTAGGGTAGTAATGTACTAATTCCCACAACGACCTATCCAAAGTTCGAAGTACGTTGTGTCCAGTAATCGGCGAATCATTTGAAATTACAGAACTTCCTCTTCACGAATATAGAAATAGGGATACTCAGCGCTCAACTATCTCAGAGTTATAGCGAATTAAACAGGAGCATTCATTTGTTGACGCCCTGTACAAATAAGAATAAACTTCGAAAAGAAAAGTTGTACACTGATTGAGCAGAAATCATGGGATAGCAGGTTGCTGATTCGCGTTCGGACACCACGTGTGTTCTACGTCTCCTGAAGGCCTATGTGGCGGTCGTATTTGTGTGAGACCTTGTGGGAGTGGCTGTGTGTTTGATTCATGTGAAATGAAACGTCGTCGTGAGTTGACGGCATTCGAACGGGGCATAGTGGTGGGTGCCTGACGCATGGGAAGTGCGATTTCGGCGGTCATGCATGAATTCGGCTTCACGCGTTCAGCTTGACTAGAGTGTACCAAGAATGGTTGGAGGAAGGCATAACAATCCACAACAGACACCATACAAGGGTGTCCAGCCACCCTCGATGACCGTGATCGGCGACACCTGGGACGAATAGTCAACAGAGACAGGAGGGCCACAGTGCCTCAAATCACGGACCAATTCAACGTCGGCCGAGCTAGAAATGTCTCCCAGCGGACAATCCGTAGGAACAATTTAACCCCGTGTCATTGGACACTCCGATGTGCATTTGCCACCAGTGACATCGGATGGACACTGCAACAGTGGTGTAACCTCATATGGTCGGACGTTCCATGCTGATGGGAAACACCGTGTGTGATGCAGAGCTCATAAGGCGATGGACCCGGCCTGCTAAGAGGGCGTGGCAGGGCGGTGGGGTATCACTCATGGTCTGTGGCACGTTTTCCTGGTATGGAATGGGCCCCCTTGTTCTTCTGGAGACACGTTTAATGGTGCAGTTTACCTTTAAGTTTTTGCCTTTGTCTGCCTGTAACTCGATTTTCTCGAAACATACGAAAGATTTAAATTCCACTGTCGCCAATCGATAAATATGATAAATATGATTGGATAAGTTCGAAGATGGTTGAAATCGATTCAGTGGTTCGCATTCTAACTTGTTAATGACTACATCCCTTTTATCGAACATTTAAGAACTGTTGGCGGTGGTTGGGAGCACGCTCCCGATACGATCGCATAGTTAACGTTTCGCACGCCACATACTGTATCATGCACATTGATGTACGTGGACTAATTCATGGAAAGGTAAAAAAAAACACTGAATAAAGAGAAAAAGAATTAAAAAACAAAGTGACATAGTCGTTCATCGAGAAGCATGCTGCTGAATAAGGAATTATAGTTCTCCAGTGGTTTATGCGAAGGGGACCACTTTAAACTAAAGGTATACTGGAATATGTCATTCGTTAATAGTTATTAACATTTAAAAATATATAGGAGTTCCTACGACTGCATTAAGAAACCATAAAATGGATCTACAGGACAAAAAAATTGGAACCACCTCGTAAAGTAACCTTTGTTGTTCAATACGGCTAGAATCCACCTGGGAGTGGAAGGTACAAGTACTTGGTGACGGTTAATATAAGTAGAATTTTATGCCATTCATCATATGAAAACTATTCAAGCGATGCAATAGGTTATGAATGCTCTCTTTACGAAGCACCCTCCGCACCGCTTTGTTATAAGCGACATTTCGATTCATCTCTGCAGTTACTTTCGTAGCAGTTCTCTTCTTCTTAGTTTTCAGAATCCTCTTTAAAATATCAATCAGCTCGAACATGCTTGTTTAGCAAATGTTTTACCTTTAAATGCTTTCGACACAGTAGCTCTCAATACACCTAATAAGCCGAAGGTTTGTACTTCGGGTGAAGCGGTTAGAAAGATACTAACAATTTGTTCTTTTGGAAGTAGTAAGATCGGATATAATGCGTAATGAACATAGTAGCAGGACATCGGCTAACGGGTGAAACAAGAGTAGTTAGCTAGCGGCACAATCTATTTGAGGGTATTACAATTAAACAACTTCATTATCACCAAACACGAATAACACGAGTGCAACCTTTGTGCACTGAAAAGTTATTAAATGGTTTATTGATTGTTTAAACGGAAGATTAATTTATATATTAATCTAATTCTGAAGCGATTCTAGGATAAGGCATGATGCTAATGATGTCTCCCAAGAATGCATGAAAAACCAAGCGATTGTCAAAACTGTAGCCGTGAATGAGAGATATGTGCTTTACGTAATGAGATGTTCTGGTTTTTGACGTGTTTCCATTTTGCCTCTAGCTAGCATCTACAATATCGTTAAATGGGAAAGGTGCCAACTTTAAATATCCAGAGGATGCAATAGTTAATGACATAACTGTAGAGCCTCAGGTGGTATAACCATTAAACATCACAGTCTCCAGTTTGTCGACGGAGGCTTTTGTTCTCTATATTCGCATCTGCAATGCTACAAATAGAAAATAATAAAACGATTGCTGAATATGAATAGAATAAAATCTTATTTGACAGAAAAAATGAAGAGACACGATCAAATAAATTGAAAGCTAGGGGGCATCGAATATTAACAAGGATATTGCCCAAACACAAAACTGAATTTCCACTTTGAAAAAAGTTGTTTTTAAAAAAACATTTAGCATAGAACTGCATAAATCCATCTTGGGTGTTACTATCCATTATAGTCATCAGTTATAATATCATGGAAGAATGTATTTCAACTAACTTAAAGGTTTGCCGACAAACTCAAAACAAGGACCTCGACATCAACAAATTAAAAAAAAGACGTGGACTGATGAGATTCTTGGGAAGACACCAATAGACACAGGTGGAAGAACTCAGAAAAGATACGAGGCGAGGACACTTCTTCCTTGGCCAACACAATCACCCAACTATTACATCATCGAACCCCTGTGAACACTTTAGGAGCGCAGAATGAGAAGCAGATTTCCTTCCTCAACATCTTGGAAGCGCTTGAAAGATGTACTGATTGATGAATTTCTATTTCAGAGACTATTCAAAATTTCGCGACATTGGCAAACATCGATGTTCAAGTTGGCTGGAAGCATCATTAACGTTGTTGCGAACACCAGCATGGAAATTAAAATGGCTGTATTGCCCTATCCCTCGAAAGGAGGACTTACTAACTTACTTTTCAAACCCGCTTATCCGTTAGGGTCGCGGGGGCAGCAGCCCTATGGAGGATCTCCAGCGATCGCGATCTTCTGCCATCAGGCGTATGTCCTCCCTGGTAATACCCAAGCGACTCGAACCCAGATTCTCCATGTAGTTTAGCCACCTGGTTCTAGGCCGACCGGCTCTAGTCTCTAGTCTCTTACCCACGGCTTGGAAAATAACAACTGCCTAGGGAGACCAGTTTCTGGCATCCGTATCACGTGGCCATACCAGCGCAACTGAGATCTCTCAATGCGGAGAAGTAGCGGCTCAACACCTAAAGACTCCCTCCTCGAAAGGAGGAAATTGGCTAAAATTCAAGTTAAAATCAAATGTAGAAAAGTGATATCGAGCATAAGAAGGAGCACTAAGTAAAGACTGTTTGAAGAACGTTTAATAAGAAATTAAAAACATCCAGATTCTCAAATCTGACAAAGGCAGTGCCACTATCCTTATCCAGATTACTCAATTACAATAGAAGATAATGCTATTTCTAAGAACTTAACAGATTACTGCTCTATGAAAAGCATTGACAAACTTTGCCTGTTATCTTCGAACTCGTTTTCCCCAGTTACCAGAAGAATTCATGTCAGCAAAACGATTCAAGACAACAAAATTATGGCTTACTTTTGATACTTCTACAACCATCATCATCTATGATAACCGAATAACAATCTCCAAACAATTATCCCTTCATTTGTTGAACATCGCGTATTCCATCGTGTATTCTCAAGTGTTCATCACTTTGTCCAAGTTTTGTAATAAACTGCTTCAAGCCAACACAAACTTTTTAATCCTTAATGATCGTGTTCTTACAAACTGTCTATAGCGGTGCTACAAGATTAGGTTATTTATGACTTGTCCAAGCGTTTGTCAGCTGGTTGTTTCTCTCGACCTGTTTTGCTTCAGTGATCTTCAGAATGGCCTATCTAAAGACCACTGTCCGTGTAAACTCCTTTCAACATCTTCTTGGCTATCTATTCAGTGCTTGTCAAGGATTTTCTGTTCATTATTTCTCTTGGTTGTCTCGTTTACTTGATGTTCGCATAAATAAGCGCCATGGGTAATTATTATCAAATTCAGTAAGATATAGAAAATTCATTGAAAATAGCGATATGAAATTTGACTTTTGCAGTAAGAAAATGACTTCTTCAAATTTTTTTTAAAAATTGAAATCAATTTTATTTTGAGCAACAAAAAAAAAAAGTAAAATTTTTCTCATTGTCTTTTATTGTAGAGCAATCTTTAATGAAATACATATCTTAAGAAAAAATCTCCTAATGTAGGTATTTTTTACACACATCAAACATTCTTTTTTTCTTTACATCACCCCGGGGACAAAAACAGCGACTGTGATACGAATAAATGAAATTCGAGTTTTACAGCCCAGAAAACAAAGCGTAAATATGAAATGAGGAGGAAAAAAGTATTATCTTTATAACATCTTCACTCACTTTGAACGTCGTAAATCTCAAAAAATTTTTCATTTTAGTTTTCTTTTCGCTGAATCTCATAAAAATTTTTTTATGGAAGTGAGTCGCATGTAGAATATGAACTACAGCATTTTGCTAAAGAATAACGAATGCAGCCAAACACAGAATACACATACTTTCACCGGTCCTTTCAACTCTTTCTGTGCAGTTTTCGGAACTCTTTCCCTTCTACTTTAGGCATCATTCGTTTAAAAATATGTTTTTAAGGGCAATTTGAGAAGTTGAAAGATTTTATATTCACTCACGAAAGGAATAGGCCAGGAGTTGATTCCGGTACTTTTTTTTTATTTATTTCTTCGCCCTCAAATCCTTCCTGGAAAGTGAATTTTCACTCCTGGTATTTACATGAAAGCTTTGGTTTTTATTAGTTCACTGCTCACACGATGGAAAATAATTACGAGTATGCTTAATGTTTGCAACATAAAAGCAATGAAAGAGCAAACATTTTCTTAAAAGTTGGAAACAATTCAAATATTTAGTGATAAGTCGTTAAAAATTTTAAAGCTGCGAGAAAATTGAATTTCAAGTTTGCAAAATCTTGCTCTTCAATTGTTTTAGATATTTCCGTGGAATGTAAATTACAGCGCGGAAAGAATTCAAAACCGACCTATCATTTTGAATTTAGAAATTAATTTCAATAAAATAATAGTAAATTAATCCCAAGGCTTTCATCACTATTTATTCATTCCTATGAGAACAACTTCGAAAAACTTTTTATAGTTGACGAATGAAATCAATGACATAAAAATAATGTTTATTTCTATTTTGTTAAATTGAATTGAATTAGAGTATCTCTCTCCCTAACTGAAATTATTTCCAACGTATAAAATACCCAAATATAAGTTGATTGTAATTTACTGATTTTAAATACACTAGCTGACAAAAAAGTGAAGCACCCAGAAAGAGTGATTGAAAGTGAATGAAACGACATATGACGAAAGAACATGTGATTTTATTGTACTTATTACAATATGGGGTGAAACAGACAACGCGTGTGGCACCCCATCTGGCTCCAATGCATGCCCTTATGCGGTTCGGTATGGTGTCAAACCCTCTTTGGATTCTCTCCTGAGGGAAGTCAGTCTACAGTTGTTGCAGCTGTCCATCCAGATACCACAGGTTGGTACTGGGACGGAGTCGCCTTCCAAAGTCATCCCACACGGGGAGAGGTCCGGGGATCTTGCTGGCCACGGGAAGACCTCAACATGCTGTAGGCAGTCATAGAAACACGTTCGTTTATGGTGCCTACACCGAATACCTTATTGATGTTTCGAGAGGCGTTGGATGCAGTGTGATTCAACCTGAACTCGTAATGCATTATCACGCGTAATTCGTATGAAGTCGTGACTATCGTCGCTTGGGTTCAAACGCTATTAAATGTCATCGCAGGCATGCAAGTTTCAAGCAGCTGGTCGCTGATAGGTTTATCTCTGGGAATGTACTACTTTGTTATGGGTACTTGCTACTAAACGTGAAAACCGTGCTGAAGCGTCCAACCCACCTCGAAATCGGACATTTCTAGAAACCTCCAGCAACCCTTCTCTGTATTAACATTGACCTTTTTGAGGTTATCAACCAGATAAATATAATTTTGACCCTCAAAAATGGTGATTTTGATGTTGGGTTTCTTAGAAAGATAACCTACAGTGCAAGCTATTAGTTAAAAAATAAATTCTGAATCAACTAAAACTGAATGATTCAAAGAAGTTATTCACTCTGTTTATTTGGAAACTTTCTACAAAGTAAAACAAGAAATATTCTTCTTTAATGTTTCCAAACATTAAATTACGTAAGGCGTGAAAATTTCGAAATTAATGGTACATATCGAAATTTAAAAATTAATCTTCAGTTATTTTTCTTCATCACCAAAAACATAATTAATGAAAAAGAAGTGCAATTGTTTTAGCCTAGTACCTAGCCACGTGATATAATTGCAAATAGGATAAAGAGCTAAACTTTATCGTCCTCTTTGCAAAAACGACACACTTTAAACTTTCTTTTTACGAAGTTTTGAACTAACCGATTATCACGGTACTTTCGCTATAATACGTCGCTATTTTCGAGCGTTTTAAGCGTAGAATGGAGCACGGCATTCACTTTTCAACATTAGCTTAATAGTATGAAAACTCATAATGGCGCTGCATTATAGCATCAACCGACAACAATTTCTTCAATTATCTACAAAAGCAAATTACATAGTTGTCCTAGCAACAGAATTCTGCTAAGCTCTGCCCACATTATTCATGATATCTCATCTTATCCACCTGTCATCGTTGCCTGGCAATACAAATTGGGTTAGTTTCTTTCGGAGCTTTTTAGCTTGTTATTTCACAAAACACTAGTGGATAATTGCTTAGTATAATAACATTATAGCGGGGACGTAAAGGATGTTAGGTGGGTAAACAAGAAGAGAATGCTTTGGAATAAACTGTTTAAAGCAGAAGGCGTAATGTGTTACGATTATAAACGATGAAGTTACTTGAAATACCTAGCTTAGAGAATAACTTCCTTTAAAAAGGGATGATATATATACAAATTCAAAACTTTTTATTAATAATTTGAAGTTTTAAAGTTTAAATGAAATAAAAATTGATAATATTAATAAACAGTCGCTTCGGTCAGATTTAAGAGAATTGAGTTTCTTAGAGAAAATTGGAAAATTCTGCAAAGCATAAGCTTATATAAATTAGAAATAAACGTATGCTGCTTTTAATGTTAACTCCATAATGACTCTAGAAAAGTATGGGACACGATAAAAATAATGAAAGATGTTATCGTTTTCTTGGTGATATTTTTCATAGAAGACTCCATCATTAAAAGGTTAAGCGCATCCTAAATCAAATTGTTAGGGTTATAATATTATTTTGTCAAGCTATGGTTCTTTAAATCGTAGAATTATGTTCAACAAACTTTAAAGGGTAGTTACCGAATCCTATTTTTCGTTTACTATTTTTAAGATGCGGGACATATGATATATGAAATTAATGTGTCTTTCATCGCAGATTATGAATATCGCATCCAAATTTCTGTGTGACCAATAGTATCGGAGATATCGATCAGAAACCGAATTTCCGAAATATGCTATATCTCTAAAATGGTGAGTCTTATAAAAATGGAACCAAAGCAGTTTAGTAGTACATATCAATAATTTTGTATATTGACCAGTGATCAATATCCCGACTGAAACTATTGAAAAATCGTAACTATCGATAATCGATATTCAGTATCTCAATATATGACAGCCGATACAGATGTGATCTGTTTACGTATATGAGGCAGCAGACTCAATAGTTACGTAGATATCGGATATCTACTGGATGATATGAACTGCCCTTATTCAATATGGCAATTAAATATAGCAATGTAGTGAGATATAATTTATCAACAACAAATTAGAGCCATTTTGCAACAATGATAACAAACAGGACGTATCTCATTGCCAAATATTACTTGCCTGTGGTTTCTCTACTTAAACTAACGGACCCTAGATTTTTTTTAAATTTATATAATTCAGACATAAATATTCTTTCTAATGGTTTTACGCTTTATAGCACGCAGCCATTATAGAACTTTACTATCATATACTATTTGCACATTCACAAACTTGAACTTATTCATACTCATCCAAACATCTTACTCAAACATGTTCATACAAAATATAATGCACTCATCTGTACATGCTATCGAACACATTTAATCATTCATTTTTTCACATTTAAAGTCCTCATAAACGTTTTAAGTTCGCTTTGGTAATTATAGGTAGCGCATCCTCAACTGGGTTGAAATCTGAAGTCAGTCTCAATATAATTCTCATTTTGAACTTGGGAGCAGTTTGCCTTTACTTTTGCAACAAAACTCGGCTACAGTGAGTGGGAGAGAGGCAAAATTATGGAAGATCAATATTTGTATAAATGGCTTCAAATCATACAGTTTCATAATAAAGTGAACGATAATGTCAAATTTAAAATAAATGAAAGCATGGGGGGCGTTTATTAAAGTGGAATGTGGAGAAAGAAGACCAGAGGATAGATAAATTGGAAAAGTAACGAGACGAAGAAAAAGCAGGAGAGAAAGGAGACGGGTGGGAGAAAAGAGAGATAGAAAATCTTCACCAAGTGTGACAATCTGAACGGCTGATCAAAGAAACCAAACAATAGAAGTAGTGCGAAGGTGTATCCGGGGGACTGAAACGCTTGTGCACGCGATACGACATGATTATCTCGCCTCGTCCTCAGGTTAAATGAGGTAAAAAGTAAATGAGATTAAGTTCGCCAGTGCCATCAGCGAGGAAGCTTTTTTTTTTCTTTTTTTTTTTGCGTCTCGTCCTCCTTTCCTCCCCCTCTTTCTCCCTTCCATCTTTCCTTTCCTCTTCTTCCTCATGGCTAAATTCATTCATTTTTCAGTCCATGGTAGGAGGGAGAGGCAGCCGGTAATTGATGGCTCCGTTGAAAGAAACCTTGGATACACAGACGACGCGGTGCCGGTCGTTAAGACCTCAGCTGATGGCGCACGCTATTGGCTGCATCATTTCACTTGCCGTCTCTCTTCTCCTTTTACGCTATCTTTTCTGTGTAGCCGCCCTTAAAGACTGCCGATATTCTAATCCATGCCAAAAAAAGTGATCGAAACTCTCATCCTCTTTTCGTCTCTTTTCTTCCACGATCGTCGTCGCCGGTTCCCTTCACCAACATTCTTCCATAACAGAAGTTCTCCCTCCCCCCCCCCCTTCCCCTTCTTTCCATTCTTTTCTTGAATTCACTGTAGTCTGGTTACAATGAATCAAAAACAGGGCTTGCTTTAAACTTTAAGCTATAACCAGATGCTTATGCATTGAAATAATTAATAATAAGAAATTAATCTATTAGACATTCATCTTTTGTACGACTTCTCTGAGTGTTTCGCTATAAAAACGAAGGGAAGAATAAATCTATTTTCATTGATTTCTGTTTTTTATCCTACTCCACGAAGACTCATTGCTCGAAATTAGCTATCTTTTTTTGGTTGAGAAGTGCCTTTTTCTCGCTAATTGGCTATGTTTACAAATTCGTAGACTTGTACTTCTCGTATATAAGTTGTATTAAGAGAGGTTTTCCTAACTCCATTATAATTAATACTGTACATTGTATTTTTGTTACTTTTTGTTATTATTTTATGTTACACTTTTGTCTTTTACCCATTTGTCCCCTCTGCACTTATCCTCTACCAACGCTTCTTCCTATCCACATTTCTCCTCTTGCCTTTTTTCTAATAGAGAATTGGTCGATTATCCAGACACAACAATGTTCCAAGTTTTTCATAAACATTATGAACGATGCAATAAAATAGGTAAAACAAAAAGCAGAAACTGTGGATACACTAGCATTAAACACACAAAACTGAAAACACTTTTCCACAAGTAGTTTAATACGGACAAGCGACGTATGTACATTTCGTCTGAAGACATACTATACAGTAAGTTCAATCGACAATCGAACAGTGAAGTGAAAAGAAAGACGCGAGTGGTCCAGGAGCCAAGCTCACTTTGCACGCTTGCCCAAAGAGTAAACCAGAGGAAGTACACTGAACTGGGAGAGAAGCCTGATGAACCTCTTTAGTCCTCCAGAGAAGAAGTCCCCAGAAGGGGCGAGAGTCAGATTGTAGATTGACGAATAGAGTCACCAAAAATTCAGCAGGATTTAAAGATCCAATAGTTGGAGAAGACGGCCTTATTAACGTCATCAAAGCATACATCCTGGATATGGAGGGGTCTTCGAAACATGAGGGGACCCTTAACAACGAGTGGATGGTCCAGAATACCAGAAGCCAGAGTATTATCATGATTCTCCATCTTGGGTACATGTTCTTCATAAGTGTCTGGATAAAGGTACCTATGTGGGTCATCCCCAAATCATCATAGATAGAGTGGTTGTTGGCAACTCTTCTGTCAAGTTAGGCAATGGACCGGAGAGCAACGTTTTGGAAGGTGTGGAGATCCTTCCACCTTGGTTTGCAAATAGAAGCCCAAATATGTATAATCTATATACAAGTAAGTTCAACGACAATCGACAATCGGTCAGTGTAGTGAAAAAAAGTTCAAATACACAAATCTATATATAATATACAACATCCAATCACAAAAATTACAGTTAAGACTAATCTGGTAATTACAATGACAGGTCAGGATTTTAAGGCGTTCCAATTGTCATCCAATCAGCGACGTTCATGGGGCCTTATTCCGCATTAAGCAACTGATTGGATGTTACCTTCGCGATCTCCACTGAGTCTAGAAAGTTCAACAGCTTAGAATCCTGAGAAAAATGTAGGATATTAAAAGTTAATTTTCTAGAATCAGTGAAGATCGCGAAGGTAAAATCCAATCAGTTGCTTAATGCGGAACAAGGCCTCATGAACGTCGCTGATTGGATGACAATTGGAAACGCCTTAAAATCCTGACCTGTCATTGTAATTACCAGATTAGTCTTAGCTGTAATTTTTGTGATTGGATGTTGTATATTAAACAGGGTGATTCTGAAAAAGTGCGTATAACTGTAATCAATGACAGAAGTGATCAGAATGAACATTTTTCTTCATATAATGTGGTTTCGAATTTGAACGCTAACTGAGATATGAACAGAAATGAAAATTCAGGTTCTGCAACGTCTAAAATAATAAATTTTGGGGGAATAGTAGGGTACATAAAACTGTATACACCGTTAAAATTTGATCGTATTCTAACGAGTAGTTTCCGAGTTACGCATTCAAAATAGTAATAGTGCTCACATGAGAGTACTAACCAGCACGTGTTACGATGTTCAGTGCCTAACTCGGAAACTACTCGTTGGAATTCAATCAAACACTAACGGTATACAGAGTTTTATGTATCCGATTATTCCTCCAAAATTCATTATTCTAGGCGTTGCAGAACCTGAATTATTAACTTCTTGATCTTGGTGCGGCATTTTTATTTCTGTTCGTATCTCAGTTAGCGTTCAAATTCGGACCCATATTGTATTAAAAGAAAATGTTCATTCTGGTCACCTGTCATTGCTTACAGTTATACAGAATCACTCTGTGTATAGATTTGTGTATTTGAACTTACTGTATAGTCTGTCTTCAGACGCTGAAGAAGTTGGCTTGGCCAATGAAATGAACATACGTCGCTTGTCCGTATTAAACTACTTGTGGAAAAGTGTTTTCATTTTTTTGTGTTTAGTAACGATGGAATAATTGTAACAGATTGTTGAATTGGTTGAAGATTCGCCTCAACAAACAATCAGAGGCGCAATGAAGCTATGACGAATGTGGCTCTGCAAACAATACACGGAAAGTTGGCAAGGATTTAATAAGCGCATGTGCAAAGCAAAGTGTCATTAAGAGTTCCTTTTAAGTGAAGAAAAAGAAGTACCATGTAATTCAAAATGCCGTTTAAGTTTGGACATTCTCTTAATCTCATAAAGAAATGCAAAGCATATAAAGTCAGAATGAAATAAATACGAGGGGCCGACCGTTCACATAGACTTACCTTTATTTTTTATATTTTTCCACACAGGTGTCAATTATAACGAACGGAGCTGACATAGAGCAGTTTCATGTTACCTACTGAGAATTAAACTGGATAGTTCCATTAAATATGCGTGAAAAGAGCAGTTTTGACAATTTATGAAATAAATACTGTAGTCCTCGTTATTCACGGGTAGAATTTTTTTGGTTCTAGATATTTGAATCCAGGTAAAAAGTTAAAAATTTTCTATCGAAATAGAACAAAAATTAGACGGTTAATAGTAAATATGTATGTATACAGTATTGATAAGAATGTACCATGTATATCTGGCCATGTATTCATGGTTTTTACTTTATAACACAATAATCTGTGCAAATCATTTTTAAACAACCTGTATATAATTTAAAGATAAGCTGTTTGGTAGATTGTTATGAAAATTTTAAAGAGTTCTAAAACTTAAATATGAAATTAAAAAAAAAATACAAACCTTAATTGCAAAACTTTATTCTAATTGATTTCTTATGCCACCCAATTAAATTGTCACCCTAAGATGATATTTTCCCGAATATTTTTGATGCCTTATTTCCTTTATTCGTTCAAACTTATTCGCTCTCAGAACTTAAGAATTTTTTTTTCAAATAACGTTCATGTCTAAACCAGGTGTTGAATTCATATGAAAGAGCCCAAAGGGAAATTGATCAAGTTTGAACATTTCAAAACTCTTCGCCTAATTTCAAATTGCATCTGGAAATGGTCCAAAGTAGAGGAAAAGCGTATTTTTCTTAACTGTCTATCTTTTACGCGAAATTAAGAAATCTTTTCACCGCATTAATAAGTGGCAACGTAAATTTAAGAAGAAGAAAAAAAGAAAAGTTTAGGTGATTTAATAAGTAAATATGACTAATAAGTAATTAGTCACTGAGTGGGAAACTAATTATCTTATTCGTCTGTTCATGAAAGTTGATGATGAAAGGAAAAAAAAAATCTTAAAATCTTAATGAAATTTTGCGTCGTTTCTGAAATTTCTTAATTTTTTTTTCCTCCTTGTGCTACCGAAACCTGTTTATGAGCTGAAAATTCCAATTATAGAATATTAATTCAATATAAACAAAAGAAAACAGAAGAAAGGGGGGTGGGAAACTTCGTAATAAGGCATTTTGCTTAATATTTTTGAAGAAGTGGAATTCGATTCTTGTAGCTAAAACCTTTCCTTTTCCGCTTGTTTTAGAGAAAAAATATATTTAAAAAAAAACCCCTCCAAATCCCGTTGCCTCTCCATCAGTCCTCCTTTAAGTAAACCCTTTCGCAATAATCATTAGAAAAATGATTTCCTTATTTACTGAAGAGTAAAAATTCGGCGTGATTTTTTCCCCCTCCTGCTTCTTTGTAATTTCGTTTAAAATTTGTCATTAAATTATTGACGGAAAGTTAATTGAATGTTCAGTTAATCTGAGGAATTACCTTCTCAAATTTCAGCTGTTTTGGTTTGTTTTGTAATTTTAATTCCTTGCGGGTTTTATTAAATAGGGAAACGAATAAAAAATGCATAATAAACTTTGGATGGATGCAGTTGGAATTTTAAAAACTCTTGAAAATTATTCTTCGAAAATTTCTGGTAGTTGTATGCGGAATAAAGATTCGTTTGAAATTTACATTTAAACTCTGTTCTTTCTTTATAGGCATGAGTAAATTGAGATTAAATAATAATATGAGAATAATATAAATTTTTCTCGTAATTTCTGTTTAAATATTTTTTTAACAAGAATTTGAAAAAAATGTTGCTAAAGCTGATTACGAGTGCAAATGAGGAATACATGTCCCTCCTATTTTTGCAGATTTGTCAATTCGTTGCCATATTTATTATAAGTCTAGTCCATATTGCTTATATTGATAATCGTAAAGAACCTATAGTCTGGTCTCACTATCTGTGAATTAAAAACAAAGCGCGCATGCTCAAGCTGGTAACAATCTGCGTTGAAAAGGACACTGAAAAAACTCTACGGCATCTGTTTCGTGCTTGTATTTGAAACCTCCCACTAATGGAAAAATGCTCAACAATTTTTAGTGACTTTAGTGATTTTAAAGAATCCGGTTAAAACGAATTCCCATTTTTCTAGTCCCATCGAAATGAATTCTATTTTTTCGTCCTCAGATAATACGAATCCCGGATAATAACAACAAAATTTTAAGTTCCTCCCCAAATTCATAATAATGGTGTTCGACTGTATATTTTTTATTATATATGTTATATCTCCTCAAAAGATGGCACTGCTATCATCTAATTAGTAAAGTTCTAGCTAGGAAGTTTCTAAAATCTGATGAAATACTGTAGCTGCTAACGTAATGCATCAGCCAAGGGGAAAAAAAATGACCAAACTGACTTTTGGTGTTTGTTTGGAGTACAGGATTATGAGTAATATAAAAAACTTGTGTGTTTTAATAAATTTGCGCAAGAGTGTATGTTCATGGGAACATTCTTTTTTGTTTTGATCCCAAGAATCACCCCACGATGTGTGTCACAAATGTATAGTTACACCCTGTATATAAGAATTGCGACAAATCTATTGCCAATTCCTGGCGCCATGTTGTAGCCAATCATTTGTAAACAATCGTTAACAATGGATCCTCTGGGTGCCATTTTGTATCCAAGCAGCTCTCATGTAAATACAAGGTGATTCGAAAGTCCCCGAGCTCCAAGTTTAAAACGTATTTACTGCAAAACCATAAAAGATATCCGAGCATTGCTCCCTGGGGTGTGGTGTGTGACCTTTGGAATGCGCTGCACAACATGGGAGCACCACGTGACATGAAGCTTGCGTGGGCGAGCAGTGACGTATGTCAGTCATGGTTCTCACGGAAGAACGGAGTCGAAGTTCATGCAGTAAAACTCTAGCGCTTAAAATCTTAAAACATTAGCAGTAAGCAATGCGTTTTTCCGAATCCAAAGAACGAAGCTCTTGCATTACTCGAATTCTGTACGGCCGCAGCTTTAGACAGAATTCTATATGGCCGTTTAGTAGTCCTCTAGCAGGCTGAATGCGAGGCCCCTAACTCTTGAGACGCCGCCGAAGTGATTTCCGCGGTGAGCGCTGCAGGGAAGCTTGAATCTTCTTCAGAAACGTGGCCCGTCGGGTACTTTCAGGCTTATTTATACACAGTGTCTGTCTCGTGAAACCGGTATACAAGATCATACACAATTGCTTTCCCTGGTACAGTATAGGAACATCACGAAACTTCCTTTGAAAGCGCTGAATGCAACCTTGGTACGATTTTTCCGCAAAACAAACTTCTAAGAATGTGACTGTTCTTGCGTGAGAACTATAGGGAGTGCAAGTGACTACGTCACAGCTGACGTCATTTGCGCGATGAACGGGCCGAGAGCCTAGGAAATGGGATCGCTGGTTCCAAACATTGGAACCACGCAATATACGTACTAGTAACGTTGAAACGGGCGGCCAGTAAAAATGACATCTCTTAAATTATTATGTTAATTTGTGTAACTTATATTATAATTAAGACATTTAATCCCATTATATAATTTATACATTAATATTAGAACGCTTTTTAATCATTTTTAATCACTTAACAAAAGAATGCCATCGTTCGCGGATCTTTCTTTCTTTGGGAAAACGATAGATGTTTAAATAGCTGTTTTGGCTCCTTCTTGAGCAGTGAGGAACTAAACAATTTCACATCTTAAATGTGTTATAAACACTGGGCTTATACAAAACGATTTTATTCCATTCCTACGTTGGAACCATGTTAAATCCCGAAGCGAGAAGACTTGTTTGGAACCAAATCGAGTCACGTGACTGAAGAATTCCAAGGACTGACGTCACACTTGCACTCCCTATTACCGACGTCACTATTCGCCGGCGCAATCCTCGTGTCACCTGGTGCTCTCACGTTGCACAACGCGTTCCTAAGATCACACACAATTACCACAAGCAGCAATACTCGGATATCTTTTTTAGTTTTGTAGCAAATACTTTTGAACTTGGAGTTCGGGGACTTTCGAATCACCCTGTACTTATCGTAACTCTATTGAGGAACTCTATTACAAACCCACCCAGAAGGACGTCTAGCGGAAATACGATGTACTAGATACGAAGAAGCTTTCTGATTGGCTTATTCACATCGAATCTCTAGTTCACCTTCTCAACTAAGCAACAGTTCGTTTTCAAGAGGCAATTATTGTAAATACGAGGGTTAGGGCCTAAATCATGTCAATTATTTTTTTTCTAAGAGCTAAGGGATGGTATCACAAAACGTCATATGTCTCAAGGAAGCCATGTATTGTTAGTATGGTTCCACAGCACCAGATGGCTCTGTGATTTCTTGTTGTTGTACAGATGTTAAATCAGAGGTGGATTCAGAAAGCTAGCGGGCAAGCTATTGCTAAAGGTATCGTCTCCTACCCTTCAAGTGATACGCTATGACCTAGCCAAAGTGGGTTTGAACGCACTGATAGACTAAGGACTAGCCATCGAAGATCGAAATCGAAGGGAAGCAATGAACGGATGAAAAAAGGGTTAAAAAGTGTGGGGGGAGGAGGGGGGGAGCAATCAAAATTTTCTGCTTTATTTTGATTAATTTCTGTTGCAAGCTCTAATTGTTCATTATTTCAATAATTAAATCAACGGCAAGTTAATTATCTCAAAATAAAAGTTAAATATGTTATTAGTCATACAGAAGTAAAAAAAGAATATTCCTTGACTTAGCCGTAAATATCTCGTCGCTGGTGTGTAAACTAAATTCATCTCCGTTGACAACGACTCGTGTTTCGATCATCGTTTCATGAAAGTTTGCTTCAGTGGGCGCAGCCATCTTGCGAATGAACAACGAAGCCATATTTTGAGCAGCTAGCTTAAAAACCTAGTCGGCTACAAATGGCGGAGCTAGCGTACCCTAGCGTACCCTAGCGAACACGTTCAGGAACAAAGGGCTGGGCTAGCTCGCCTAGCCGTATCGAGCCTGCTTGCTACCTTTCTGAATTCACCTCTGTTCTTAGTCATCCGCCGCGCAGGATGAATATAACCCGAGATGAACAACGCTCGTATATCATTTGGATTTCTCTATTTGGATTTCTGTTACTTATTCTGGGATATGAAACCTGTAATGCTATGTCAAATACCTTAATAAATATGAGAAACGAAATGTTGGCATGTTGTTAAATGTCCGTATATTTTGTCCATTCCTTATCCTTTCATCTCTACATTTCACATTTTCTACCCACGCTCGAATTCTCACCAAAAAATATAACAGTTGCCTTGAACTATGCCTCAACCCTCGTATTATCGTATTAGAGGCCAAGGTCATATTTCATTTCGTTAATCAGGAGTTTGTTCATAAAAAGAATTTTACTAATGCATTTAAATAGCAAGTTGGTGGACCCAATAACATTTGCTCGTTCATCGGAGGTGTTCATAAGATAGTTTTCCTGTATTTCCGTTACCAACAACATTCGACAGCAGTCGAACAAAATGCCCAATATGATCAAGAACTTTGGAAATAATAAATATGTTTCGAGAAAATTTTAAATATAAAGATTGTAAATAATATTAACATTTGTTCTAAAATGATACGCAATTTTAAAAAAGAATGCAATATGGAAATGTAGAAAAAAAATGACATTTCAAAAAATATAAGGGAGGGAGGACAACAACATTCGATCTTTTTATTTTCACTACACAAAATACCTAACTTTCCCCCCATTTGTTATTGTTCCAACTTTTTTTAATAACATCCTTTGTAGAGGATCGATGCGAGATGAGACTTTCGAATGCTATCATTACGACGTAATGAGACGGTAAATATTTCAAAATAGTTTCATCCGTTCCCTCTCTTCTTCTCTTCAATTTTCTCCCTCCTTTATTCTTTTCGTTTGACGGACAGACTTTCCCTTAGATGATGAAGTGCTCGGAGTCTGTTACGAGACACGAGCCAAAAGACGACGCTACTTTCTGCGTGCGTCTGTGTGTGCGTATGTGTATGTGTGTGATACCGGGATGGAAGTGGTGCTCGCATCAGCATTGTTTCCGACCGACAGGTTTTGGCAGAGTTTTCGCCAAATTGTACTCGTAGTTTCTGAAGAGAGAGAAAGAGAAGGGGGGGGGGGAAGAGATGGTAGTGAGGAGGGGGAAAAAAGTAAACTGTTCCAAAGGAACAGGGTGGTGGATAAAAAAGGAGTACAAGGAGATGAAAAAAGACCGAAATGAGCGAAAAGAAAGAAAGAGTTGAGCAAGCTCGACCGTCGGTTGCCGATGGTTCTACCTAAGCAACTAGGTAATTGGAGCCTCCTTGCCTCCTTCGTTGCTCCTCTTCATTGCTTGAGTAAACAGGGTTCTTGAGGGAGATTTAGTAGAGAAGGAGAATTCATATCAGTCTCTTGTAATGGTAGATGCTTCCAGCTTCTCATTTGACGGAGGAATTGTGAGAGTCTTGGAAGAGATGAAAAAATGTACCCGGTGTCTTTTTCTCCCTCTCTTGTTTATCCCTCGCCCCCGTTCCCTACCATCTTCGTTGCGAGGTTTTCTATTTGGTTGGTTTCTTATTTCTGGCAAAAAAGAAAGCAGTTGTTCATTTAAGAAAGTTTTATCGTTACTTTAATGCTGTACACTTTTTATAGCTAAAAAATTGCTGATCTGCCTCGTGTGCATTACCCTTATCGCCTTTGCTGGATAAGAACGGACTTAGTAGTTTGATATGCGAATTAATTTGAAGGGACAATTCTAAGCAAATTAATATAACAAATGAGTCTTCTTTCTAAGCGGAACTTACTATTGTGATTTGAGTAGTTTTTTATTAACTTCTTAAGATTTATGATAGCTTTAATGGCACGAGTTAATTTTTTTAATGGCTTAGCGTATAGTGAAGGCGTTCGTTAAGATGTGACATTAAAATTTCTTTATGCGATTCAAGTGGAAAATTACTCGTAAAAGGGGTCGCATTATCTATAAAAATATCAACACTTTTTAAGTGACTATTAAAGAATAGAACGTGTGAGGAACATTATAGTTCAATGTTTGTACATATCACGGCCGTTCAATAAATAGCCAGCCAAGGGGCATGGTGCTAGAAAGGATATTTCCATGATGAATATAAAAGCAGACAAGGTTCTTCCCTATACACTGAGTGAGCATATTATTATAACCACCCTGTCAGTATCTCGTTGGGCCACCTTTTGCCTTTAATACTGGGTGATTCTTCGTGGCATTGATTCCACGAGATGTTGGAAGGTGGTGGGAGGAATTTGACACCATGCCTGATGGATAGCACTGTCTAGTTGTGCTAGATTGGACGGTGGTGGATCCAGCCGTCTGATGTTTCGTTCGACTTCGTCCCACAGATGCTCAATTGGATTGAGATCTGGGGATTGTTGAGGCCACCGAAGTAAGGTAAAGTCCCCCTCATGTTCCCGGAACCACTCCTGCACAATACGAGCTCTGTGGCATGGCGCATTGTCTTGCTGGAAGTAGCCATCTCCATTGGGGTACGCCATCAACATGACAGGGTGGACTTGATCGGCGACGATACGGAGGTATGCAGTGCCATCCAGACGTTGTTCAACACGTATTAACGGACCCAACGCATGCCAGGAAAACATTCCCCAGACCATAACACTGCCAGCACCGGCCTGAAGGGTTGTACTCATGCATGCGGGATCCATGCTTTCGTGCTGTTTCCGCCAGATTCTCACCCGGCCGTCTGCATGATGTAACTGGAATCGTGGATCGTCAGACCACATGATTTGTTTCCACTGCTCGATAGTCCAGTCCTTGTGCTCCTGAGCGAATTGGAGCTGTTTCCGCTTGTTGGCTGCAGACAGCAAAGGTGTGCGGACAGGTCTTCGGCTTCCGTATCCCAAGCGATGCAGTGTGAGGCGGACTGTGCATTCAGAGACCGTTTTGGAAGACCCCTGATTAAGGTCAGCAGTGATGTGATGCACAGTTGCCCTTCTGTTATCCTTTACCAGTCGTGACAGTCTCCGTTCTGTCCGATCATCAACCATCCGCGGGCGACCACAACGCGAACGTTCAGACCCCGTCTTCCGGCTAACCGTCCAGTCTTTAAATACTTTAACGACGGCTGCTCTTGAGCACCCCACGAATGTTGCTGTTTCGCTGATACTCGCTCCATAGCTCCGAGCACCTACAATCATCCCGCGTTCGAAGGCCGTTAAATCGCGTTTACCCATAGTTGAAGAATGGAACACGCCTACTGTTGTCGACGACACTCAGCTTCCCTTTTTATATTGGTCCGGCCCGCTAGCAACATTGTGGCGACGTCCGTGCGCGCATTTGCATAAACATGTCAGGTGGTCATAATAATATGCTCACTCAGTGTATAAGGCAAGCATTTGTAGCCACTATCAGAGACATCGGCAGTTAAGCAAAGAGGCGTAAGGATATAGGTTCTTGATCAAGTTAGGAATGGGCAATGAAATTTCGGGAAGGACAAACATCCATTCAAGACGCACAACAGTCTGGATGTTCAGAAGATGCCGGTAGCAGTTCTTCAATCCTTCTCCGGGGTGGCTGCGAAAATTATGCGTAAATTCTTCATAAATACCAGAATTTTAGGAAAGTGAGTGGAATACTGCATACTCTCAACATCCTGCGGACCAAACTCATCATGGACGTGTCATTGGAGCGTCTGAAACGATGCGCCTTGCAACCAAATGACTTTCTGAATCGTATTGTGTCTGAGGTAAGAGTCAGAACAACACTTATGCGTTTGGATTCTTTCTTGTATCTCATATATGCCCGCAGAACTGTCTGCATTGAATCCATAAGGGATATTGGTCCATCCGCCTGTAAGGCAGTAATAATCACTTGTGGCTATGTTTGTCGGACTGCCGTTCCATTTCGTCCCAAAGATGTATGACGGGGTTGAGAATGGGTGATTATGCTGGTCAATCGACGTATGTTTTTTGAACCAGTCATTTTATTGCTTGGTGCATTGTTCTGCTGAAAGATCTGATCATCCCCTTGCGGAACACAATGCCCATAAATATAGTAGCGAAGAGTCCTGGTCCATCAATGACAACCGATGTATTATTACCAGCTAAAAACACAATACAATGCTGGATCAGTGGAGAGCATTTTGGAACATACAATTTCAGAACCCTTGCCCTCGTTGGTTTCCTCTCTTATCTGAACAGAACAGGAAAAAACATTTAATAAAGAAGGTCATTCACACTTTATGGAAACTATTTTATTTTTTGAATTTTAGTCTAACAATCCATATTTATTTTTCCTGTCATATTCTATCTGATTCCCCTTGTTCTTAACAATAGCCCGACACCAGTATTTCCAGGATACAAGACTGCTTCGAAGGGCTACGAGGTCTAATTTGCCCTCCTCCCCCTTGCGCAGCTTTCCAAAAGGCCAGTCAAAGTTCTGCACCCTCGCTTCCCGAAGGCTCTCTTGAACATCCCGAAAGCGCAGAAATTCATTGGGGCGGCATCAGGTGATTTGGAAGGGATCTGGTTAAAGAGAATTGGCGTTACCCCGGTCTCCTGTTGCAGCTGAGCCAAAAAATCTGCCGAGGATATGGAAGTGCGGCTTGATGCCTTGTCTTGATGGAACGCCACATTTCGACAATCGTTTCCGTACAATCGCAAGATTTGTTTATTGTTGCGGGCGATACAGTATTGTGTTGAGGACTTTCGACGGAGACCAATTTCTGTGCTGTTTGAATGACGTCCAAGGTTCTCACTTTCTTGGGATGCGCTTTCGGATCCGGCGGTTGACCCATTCTTTCTGCGGATCGAGCTTTCTTAGAATTGAGTATATTGAAGACCCCTTTCTTAGAAATGACAAGACCTTTTTGTTTACAACGTTGTACTATTTGATTGTACGAGCAATTGTCCTCGGAAAGAGCGGTGACGTACCTTTCTAACCAAAGGTCCACTTTCCGTGGCTTAGTTACATGAAAACAAAATAATAATCCCACCAGCACGTGCTTCAGTACTAGACGTTTCTTACCCGTAATTCCCGTTTACGCAGATATATTTGCATAGACATAAAAGTGATTTTAATATCATTTCCATAAAGTGTGAATGGCCTTCTGTCGGAGTGTGGCCATTAAGATTGGCTTGTATATGACTGAAAGAGTGCTTGATCTGATGAGTCCTGTTTCCAACTGCCCGACCATGAAAACTTGGATCATTTCTGGTTGATATCGATTGACAGGCCAATTGTGCCAAGGTTTAGGGAATATTTTCTTGGCATTGACTGGATTCCTTGATAAAAGCCTACAGCTAGCGTGTATTGCTGATCGAATGAACTTCGGTTGTATTTGATGAACCTAGACAACCTTTGCTCACCATAGTTCTCTCACGATCTACAGATGTGCTTTTGGGTAGTGGCTTTCCCCCCTGATCACGGCAATCGGCCAATAATTCTAAATGTCGCTTCATATTATGATTTGGAGCGTATGAACAGCAGGATGGCAATGCAAACCGAGAGTCCACAGTTTCCGGAGAATGGTGATTGTATTGGCAGTGATTGAAGGAGTTTTTCGGAACTCTGTAAGAATAGTTTCAACTGAAGACTTCTGTTTTGCATGTGTCACTCGTACTAACACTCGACGATCTTTGTATGAAATTTTTTGCCTATTACGGTTTCACTGACATTGTTGCAGTGACATTATTTTCAGTTTGACTGGGGTATTTGCACATGACATAAATCTTGGTCTTGCATAAGTGACTTCCTATATAGATACTGCACCAATGAGTCCAATAAGACATATTTCTGTTTATAAAATGGTGCAAGACTTGTAAATTAGGACACGAAACTTTGATTTGAATTAGGAACACATAGAGGATTTTTATAAATTAGTAATTTGTCTTTGTGGATAGCGGACTTTCCTTCATTTAATAGTAACTTGAAAGCACCGCACCAAAGCAGGGTTTTAAGGCAGATTTTTATTACTTATGAAAAGCGCGTAGAATTGTTTAAAATTGAAGCTATCAGAACAAATTTTAGGAAGTTTTTTAATCTCCACAACCGTTTGTGGCAGAAGAGCACGCAGTTCTACGTTAAAATTCTCTTTCCTCATTTCTTCGAAATAATGATTTTTAAAGCTGAGTTGCAATTCACTGATCTTTCTCGCCCTATCCGTCTCATTGCCAACTTTTTTCCTCCTCTTTCGTTCCCTGTATTCTATAGTAGCGAACTCCGGGATTGTCTGTCTGTCATGGAGGTCTGTTCATGTAGTCGCTGATCTCTGCTGGGATCTGACCAGATTCGAAATCACCTAGAGGAGAGAGAGGGAGAGAGCGAAGGATGGAAGGAAAAAAAACATAAAGCAGATTGATAGTATCATTCGTAGCGACAATCAGCCGGAGCCAAGAGGAATTTTTATTTCGTTTCTCGCCATTCGTTTTGTTCTCGCCCTGTATTTTTTTTTTCTTTACATTTTTCTTTTACTTTTTTTTTCTTCCTGCACCCACTTTTTCTCTCCTAGTTCTCACTCTCTTTCTCGTCCCTCAATTTCTCTACTTCTTACTTTTTTTAACACCGCTTGTGGAGACTCTTTATTAATTCCATTCCTCTGTCTGACCTTTCTGTGGACTTTTCACTTTCTCCCTTTGTGCTTTGGGTATCGGTTTTTTTTCCTTCCTTTCCTCTACTCCCTTGCCTTCATTCATTCATTCATTCATTCATCCATTCATTCACTCATTCTCTTCTTTCTTTTCTGTTTTCTCTTGTAAAAGTAAACGGCAAACTTTTAAGACCCGCTAAAACCACAAAGCCCTGCTAAATAACTTGACCACATGCGTTCTTGTGAGCACTTTCTCGTTGTGTGCATGGTAAAAAGGAATCGCCCTGTCAAGAAGGTTTATGACTCTATTATCACTCTCGGCATGGTAGGTTAACATTAAGGTGATGTAAAAGAAAAATTATTGCTGCCGGTGTTGTTCTGTATGAAACGAATTACTTAAAAAAATTACTTTGATTTTTATTCCTTATGAAAATCAATATTTCGTTTGTCGTAACATTTTTTTTCCCTTTGTATTCCTTTGTTAATGTTGACATAAAGCTTTTGTAAGTATAGAATCCCAAAGCTAAACAAAAATATAAAACTGGGATACAAACCCTTCGGAGGTTATCTTTATAGACAACAGGGTATTTTTATTAAAAAGTTGGACAAATAACTTGTCGAAAAATCTAGACTTATTGATTTCCCAGCGAGATTTATGGAGTTAGGTTATATTCAAATACAAGAGGCAGTCAAATGAAAACGATTAGTGAGGAATTGTGGATAAAGTATAAGGCATGCCTGTTAGTAGTCTCGTCATTACCGACACATTTCTCCCACTGCGTCACAAGTCGTTGGATATTAATGGCGTAAAAAAAGACCCCCCGCTGAGAGTAAAGCCAATCTTATACTGCTATCTTGACTTCCGACCTAAAGCGCCAAATAGAGGAAATCAAATGGAGAGAGGTCGAGACTGTAGGGTGGATACTCTTAGATCTCCCGCTAATTTTTCGCAACTGTGGCCGTGCGTTGTCGATGAACAGAAAGCCAGCAGTTTGTTTTTGATCCGCCATCTCAGAGTGTCCAGAATCGTCCTATAGCTGTTTGCAAGTAATGATAACGAACTCGTTCAGAACTCAACCTCGGATATCGAAGTAGATGATCAGCATTACATTTGGCTGTGTATACAGAACTTATTCGTGCAGATCAAACATTCGTATTAACGCATCTTGCATCCGGCAAGATGACGTGTTTCTGCTGCAGAGAATCAAGTTGAAAATTTGTACGTCTTAAGTAAAGCCCGCGTGCTTTGCAGTCATAGATTACGGCGTTTCACGTATTATCGCTTGATTTGAGCGCAAAAGGTTAAGTGTAAGCATCTAACGGTTTAAAAAATTTTTATAGAGACCGAGCCAAAAGATTGCATTATTTTCATCATTTTTATATTTAATTCGTAACTTTACAATGAAAGCTTCGCATTCAAAGTAGAGTTGATTTACTCCATCATATAGGACAGTCTTATACCATCTGTCCTCCAATTCTTCGATCTCGCGACGATACCAGTTCGTGTCCTTCGAGGCAAAGCTTTTACCTTCTGGTTGCTGAAATGCCGCTGGCTGATAAAAAGCAAATAATTCGACATTACTATGTCCAGATTATTTGTTGGGTGCGGCTTCAATTCGATTCACTCAAGTTCCTGAATTTTTTATAGTTTAGAGCGGCTTTTTTTGTGTCTGGCGGCTGGATTTTTAGTGGTCGTGTTCTCTTGTTGTAGGGAAGCACGCCTTCTGATTACTAGTCTCAAGCATTTCTGCTTCAAAATGCACATGACGCAATGCTGCTGGAACAACACGAAATGTTTGTCACGCGAAAAGGTTAGCGTTGATGGTTCGACCATCTGGAATAAATTCATACTGGTATATTCCCTCAAAATTCTACAAGGCTCAATGTGTTCGAAGCACACACTGCCTCGTGTTCAACCACCCGAGCGTAATTACTTGAACTACCCCTTTCGCGTGACTAACATTTCGTGTTGTTCCAGCAGCATTGCGTCATGTGCATTAGGTACTTCATCCTTGTCCGCATAAATGATTCGGTCACCCCTCTGCACGTTACGTGACCTTGTTTTGGGTATAAATACAGCTAACCAACATTTTCCTTCAGCAGTTTAGATTACAAATCATAGCGATAATGGGAAAGAACAAAAGGTCTAACCGACTTTGAACGAGGTGCTAGCCGGATGAAAGCAGTATCAAGGGTGTGTCGAGAATGATTCAACGCATAAAAAACGACGAGTCAGCGACATTCCAGTAGAAGAAAACCGCTTGTTGATGAGAGAGGTCAGCGGGGGCTGGCTAGACTTGTACAAGCCAACAGACAGACCGCTGTTTCCCAATTGACGTCCGAATTTAATCTTTCTGATCAGAAAACCATCTCAAAACGTACTGCCTGACTCTTGCGGTTGCGGATGGCCATATTGGCTACTGCTGGTATCGGAGACGAACAGGAATGTCTTCTGTGAGCAATCGACAGACTGGAAAAGAGGTTGCTTGGTCCGATGAGTCGAAGTTCCTGGTGCATCATATTGATCGTTGACACGGAATTTGGTGCAAACAACATGAATCCTTTGATCCATCATGTCTGTCGTCAAGTTTGCAAGCCGGTGTGGGGAATATTTACCTGGCACATTCATTCTATAATTTGTGTATAATGCTTAAATCTCGGAAGCAAATGTTTGAATCCTGAAATCTCAGTTTTCTGAATTAAATTTTATAGTACTTAAAACGTTCTGTAGTTTATATAAAATGACTTGGATAATTAGAAGCATATTTAATTTTGGAAAAAAATCTGCTGCTGAAGATACTGCATAGGAATTCAGAGAACTTTAACTTAATTTATTTCATTTTACATGACTTACAAATCTTCCCTCGAGCTTCCGTTTAGAAATATACTTGTTTACTTATTTGATTGCCGAGATAGAAATGAAAAGGCCCGCTTATTTCATTGAAATTCAAACCCTGACATTTAATCAGAATTTGAAGTAGCCTTTTAAGGTGCTCTTGCCTGAGACGGAATTTGGCTCATTATTTTGATCAGACTCCAAAGATGAATCTCCTATATCGATTGGACGTTTTAAGGTTTCTACGAATTGAATTAAAGCACAGCGTTTTATCCGTCTGAAATGCATAATTCTAATAAAACTTCACGAAACTACTGCATTTCTTCATCATATTTAGTTCTAATTTAGCTCATCCAATTTGCACTGATTTTTTTTAAAGAAAAATATCTTACAGAAAATAAAAATGCAGAAAAACCCTTCCAAGTACTTTATTTATTAACAGAATATGAGAACCTTGTTTCCAAAACGTACCAAATTCAAAAAACTAACAACTGAAATGACATGTGGCAGCACTTCCTGTAACCTAGTTGCACATGCAGTGCGACTTATTGTGTGCTAAAAGATACCACATCCCAGGTAAAACAGCGAATACAGCAAAACATGTGTGAATACCAGAAGTTTTTATTGTTTCCTGAAAAATTTGCTTTTTTGAATTTGGTACCTTTTAGAAATAAGGTACAGTTCTCATATATGTCGACTGCTCTACCGTTTTCATAAAAAAAAATTACAGAGCCATTCAGCCATTGCAATGAGGGGCTGTGCGTTGTCGTGGTCCAACCTATTTCATGGAGATGCGATCTTTATTCAATATTTCTGACGTTTTCTTACCGTTACCCGATGTTACTCTCTCACAATAACAGCAACAGTGTTGCTACATTATTTTCATCCATAAGAACAGTGACTGGAGCTCCATGTCCACCTTCCTTTGAAATTGATGGTCTCTCGTCTTTGAATATTTTAAACCATTTTTCAGCTGTGCTATGAGAACAAATTCTCCATAAGCCTCTTGTATAAGCCTTAACGGACGTATGCAAAATTTCAATGCTCGATATTGCTTGTCGTGTGTTACCTTCAGGCCTGCTATAGGCAGAACCGAACATAAAGCAATGAAACTAGTGACACCGTGTATACAGTGTGTCTCAAAATTCCTGGTACAAACTGTGCGAGGTGATAGAGGGTGCAACCATAAGCATCTTTTCTCTATAGTGTTTTTAGGGAAACTCAACCCCTGCAAAGATATGAGGGGCTAAATGTAGGATGCACCGCCTGCAATGTGGCTGACCTGCGTACAGAACAGCTCTAAACATCCAATGACTGTTTATACCAATGACTGTTTATATCCAATGACTGTTTATACCCTTACACGCTGAGGATTTCTGGGTACAGTTGGTTGGAGTCAGAGGTAACGTCAAAAAATAGACTATTGTCGATCTATAAGTAAAGACTAATAAAGATTAATAAAGACGGATCTTCCTGACAAAGCCAGGAATAAACGGCAAACTCACAAGGAAAATATCCGAACTGTACACGGAACTCTTTGTTTGCAAGCAAGCATGCTTCGGAAGTGATGGCGTTGCGCGGTGGCCGTAGCGGATTGAGAAGGAACAAAAATATGGCGGTAGAGGGGAAGCAAAATCGTTAACGGTGGTCGCTAAGGAATTGCAGTTGCAGCAGTGTTAATAAGGAGAAACCCTTAATTTTGCTGTGCAATTCTACGTCTTGAAATAATTTATAAGAAGAATAAACATTTATGAATATTTTTTTTTACATGTATTAAAAATTATAAACACCGCGATACATACAGCCACAGAGGAATAAGAAACAGAGGGGAAACTCCCTATAGCCGCAAGGGAAACTTTTCCGATATCACGTGACGAAAGTCAACCAATGAAATTTTCCTTAAAAACACTCCTGGCTTCGCGGCGCTAATGTCGGTTTAGTCATAATTACATCATTCTCCCGCAAATAGATTGTTGGAGAGGTAAGTCATATATGACGTCAGATAAAACGTTGCTTAACGTTCTTTTCATCGGAATTATTTTAATAATTTAATTCAAGTTAATTAAAAATTTTGAAAACCGGTTCTACGATGCAAGGTGGATTATCACAGATGAAAAGAAATTATTATTGCATTACTACGATTTCTTATTGATGGGGTCTGATTAACACGAGCAACGGCGAGCTAATATAAACATGGGTGCTTCACATGAGTGATCACATGACAAATCAAGAATTTTTCGTTTTACAGGGTGTCTCAGAATTCATTGTACAAACTTCTAGGGGAGTTAGTATGGGTGATTCTAAGCAAAAAAGTTCATACGAACATGGGTCTGAATTTGAACGATACCTGAGATATGAACAGAAATAAAAATACCGCCACCAAGATCAAGAAGTTAATAACTCAGGTTCTGTAAAGCCTAGATTAATGAAATTTGGGGGAATAACAGGGTACATAAAACTGTGTATACCGTTAAAATTTGATCGAATTCCAACAAGAAGTTTCCGAGTTACCCATTCAACACCATAACACGTGCTCACTTTTGAGTACTAACTAGCACTTGTTACAATTTTGACTGTGTAACTCGGAAACTTCTTGTTGGAATTCGATCAAATTTTAACGGTATACATAGTCTTATGTACCCTGTTATTTCATTAATCTAGGCTTTACACAACCTGAGTTATTAACTTGTTGATCTTGGTGGCGGCATTTTTATTTCTGTTCATATCTCAGTTATCGTTCAAATTCGGACCCATGTTCATATGAACTTTTTTGCTTAGAATCACCCATACTAACAACTCCCCTAGAAGTTTGTAAATGAATTCTGAGACACCCTGTATAAAACATTTTTTTATTTTTGAATACAAATTAATGTTTTAACATTATATAAGAATTAAAACATAAATTGCATTATTATTTTATTTATTATTTTCAAAATTGTGTCCTCACTAGCGCCAAAAAACTAGTATTGAAAAATGACGTAGTGATTTCCAATCACGTGATGGAGTTTCCCATCTGTTTCTCTTCATCTGTGCTTACAGCGTTACCAACGACATTAGATCGACACCTTTGTTTCACTCGTTTCAAATGATGTCATCTGCGCAAAATTTATGAAGATGCCGAATTAATTAATAAATTAAAATAATAAATTAAGGAAATTGTTATTAATTACTATACAAGTTTTTTTATTGGATAGCAATTACCTGATTTTAATAATCTTTTTTTAAAAATATAAATTATTTAGAAAGTTCAGAATCCACTCAATTGTCGTCTGCTGCTCTTTCATAGGCATTATAAATAATTCCATTGCTTTCATGTGAAGGGGATTCGTGAGTATTGGTGAAGGAAAGAAGTTCTGTCAAGCGTATTAAGACTGGGCCACAGCCTACAATGATAAGAGCCTGCCCATTTGCTCTTCCTCCATTGTTCCCAAAACTATCAGGATTTAGCACCGCCTAGCGACTAAATTTAACATTGTTTCACTTTTTTTAAGCCTATAATTTGAATACTATAATTAGAGCACCTATTTAGAGCCCTACTATTATGATAGGGAAAGCCTCCCATTCACATGTCGAAAAAATAACATGGAAAATCATTTTCGATCCACCTTTTTACTTTCGATTTCACGGGCGCAGCCATTTTTAAGTTTCGAATGCGTCCGCCTTTACAATATGCCTCCGAGCGTAGCCATCGTATATGTTTACACATACGGTAGCTACTTCTGAGCTCTCTGGTCTTCTGATTCCTCCCATCCACTCTTAAATTTTAGCATTACTGCCTATAATGTCGCATCGTTAATTAAAGATATCTAAAAATCGGATATTGTGTACAACATTCCTGCTCTAATTTTAATATTTGGCGGCAAGTGATGAACATGAGTTACTTGTTTATGTCGAGTTGCGATTGCATTTTTTAGTCTAATTTCAACGCAGCATGACGGTAAAAAAAAATTAGGCAGCATTTGTAAAAATGTCTTTATTTGCTTACTTTAAAACCTGTTTAGAATTTTATTTCAGATTATGAACATAAATTAATTCTTCACGAAGTGCGATGTGAAGTGGCCACCCGTTTCATATTTCGACATTTACAATTATTTTATTGAATCAAAAGTGTTTATCGGCCTCGGTGGCTTAGTGGTTGATCGCCTCTGATGCCCGAGTACGCGGGTTCGATCCCGGCCGAGGATGATGAGGATTTTCCAGGGGGAAATCCTGAGATCACGCACTTACTGCCAACATATTGCCTCGATACTCAATTACATTCTTCCTCTCTCCATTTTCTAAGGATTTTTTGAGCGTTTGAATAAACAATTGCACAGTACGAACCCATGCTGAATTAAATATCAAATTGTAAAGCAAATACCAAAGAAGAACCAAGCCAAGGCACTGAGCTATGGCATGGTCTTCATTCATCCATGACTGTGGGCATGTTATAATGGCGGACGCACAGTGAGACATCTGGCGGATTCAGATGACAACATCAGTCTTGCAAAAGGTGGATAGAAAAAAAATCAAAAAATCTCGGTTTAGTTTTAACTTTTTCATAACTTGACAGCATAACAATTTTACATTTTGTCACTAGGCTGTGCTAAATCCGTTTTTTTTTGTAACGCGCGTATCCTTTTTTTTTTGGCTGGGCTCAGATGACTGCGACAGTAACATTGTTAGACCTCAATCAATCTAAACTGTACGAGATGCAGATAAAGCTAGAGCTCAATTTACGAATTACTTCGTAAATGACAGAAAAAAATTCAGACTGGCAGGATAATATGATTTAAACACTGTTAAATAAAATACGTGCATAAATAAATTTCGAAAAAGCTTCTTTTCTTCCTATTTGCTTTTTTTTTTCCTTTTGAATCGTCATCATTGAAAAACAAACAAAAAAACAATTGCTCCCACGCCCTTTTCTCTATTATCTTAGTGGAATATTCTTTGGATGAATATAGGATATAATTAAATCACTTCCATTAATTTAATGTAAAAATTAATTAAATAAAACAAGTCCGCATTTCCACAAAATTTTATTAAACGATTTGATTTTGCTGCATTTTTTTCAGCAATCATGTTTAATATAACTTTCTGGAAAAGCGGACTTCTTTGCATCGTGTTATACGGCTAAGGTCATTTGTAAGGCACCATTAACTTTATTAACAAAATAAAAATATTTAGTTTATTATTCATTTAGAAATTGACGGATAGGATTATCTTGTTAAAAAGCAAATTTTTAACAAAGCAATTTTTTTTCTCCTTTCTTAACTTTGATTTGTCGTCCTTCTCTTTTTTTCCGCTATAGAACATTTCATTCTTTCCTTCGAGATCTGTGTACACGAGAGATTACCTCCCACTTTGCACTGGTCACTATTTTCTTAGGGGAGTCATTTCGATGAACAACTCATTTATCTCTCCAACTATTGCGTTTCAAGCGTGTGAGGGAAGCGGAACAACTCAAGATGAGACCAATCTGTTGGTGATGGGAAGGATTCTCTTTCAGAATTTATAACTCCTTTTAGCCTACTTTGTCTTTTTTTTCCACTTCCCGCACTCCTTTTTTTTTTTTAATCTTCTTTATTTTTCTCCTTGCTATATCTCTCTACCCCTTCTTTATTTAACGTTTTTACTGGTTGCTTTGGTAGGACGCAATTTAACTTGTGTTTCTTATTGATGCAAAAAAAGGCCATTCAATTCTACTTGGCATTTTTCTTTTCTCTTTCTCTCATTCTTCTCTTTCTCACTTTTTTCACCTCGGATGGGTTTTTTTTATTTCCAAGTAAAGCTTCAGTCCTTTTTTTTTATTTCCTTCCTTTTGATTTGTAATTGGTTTAATTCACCTTCTCGAAGCTCGATTCGAATGAATGAGGGGGCATAGGTAAGAAGAAAAAAATGAAGAGGAAGGCTACGATTTCTTTACTCTCCTTTTCTCTATTTTTCTTTTATATATTTCGCTTCTTTTACTTCCTGGTTTTCCTTTTAATGAAATTTAACCTAGGCACAATGCTCGACCAAACCTCATTGACTGAACAGACGACGCGAGAAAAGGAGCGCTCCGATGCCGACATCTTTATCCGGCGAGTTCTGCGAATAAGCCAAAAAAAAAGCGAGAAAAGAAGAAGAAGAAGAAGAAGGTTCACGGGTTTCGCTTCGTCTTTTTCTTTCTTTTGTGCGTTTGAAAAATTGAAATTCCGCCCCTTTTTCCTGCTCATCACCTTGAACTCGGAGGTAATTTCTTCGTGCGCCCACTTATTCCGTCTGAGCCATTAGGTTAGTTCGGCCCCTGCCGAGGCCCGTTGCCAGTGCGCCGTTGGCACTGGCCATAAAGGAGACCGTTGGAAGGAGGAAAAGGGCCGTATTCTCTTTCTCATATGAGCGAAAACGTTGCCAGCAGCTCCACTGCACGGAAACATCGGCAAGGAGTGCCAGAGCCAAATGGCGATGACAGATCCCCCGCGTGGACCGTCATTTGAATTTACGGAATACGTCAGTTATAGACGTATCAACCGGGCGCTGATGAAACGTTCGTGGTTCATGGGTCCATGTGGCACCGACTCCATGCGCAATAACAACGCGGTAACGGGGCCATAGACACGCTGTCGATCTGATGGGCCCCGCTCTCTTTTCCTTCTCATATCTATTTTTTTTTTTACTTTTTTCTTTACATGACCTACAACTCAATATGTAACAAAAAAGGAGACGAGGAATCTCTCTCTTCATTTCGAATCAGTGAATTCTGGCCGCATAGAGTACCTTAAAAGGGGCATAATGAAATTATTCTAGACTCATTTTTTTTAAATAAGGGCTCATGAACAAGCCTGCATAATTGTTTAGGATACAGGATACTTCAAAAACTACTCATTCATTTCAAAAAATCATCAGATTTATTGCAGGCTAGTGCGAACGTACAACGTAAGTTTACCGGTGTAGAAAAACTTTGAGAGTTTCATTTTTAAGGCAATTAGAAATGCTCTATGTGGCTAGTTGGCGTAGATAGATTTGATTTTTGTCGGAGCCCCATAAGAAGAATCTGTAGGGCGTGAGTTCCGGAGATCTTGGAGGGCAAGTTGCACCCCTCGCCAGATACCGCCTATTACATTGTACTGTTCTTGGCGGACAAGTGCAATTTAGTCTTAATAAATTCTTGTGGACATCAGGCACGGATGTACACCATTACAGTGACTTTATGGTGTACTACAGGTTCCATAGATTTCCTATAATAAAATTACGAAATTAGAGAGTTCCTTTTCAATCACCCCGTGTTTGGTTCATCCCCATTTCACTTTCATCTGTGCACTAGAATTATTTAAGAGGGTTAATGAATTTGAAAAACATTAATTAACAAAACTTTTATTGCATATTTTTTTAACAACACTGGTGTCAAAATTTGAATTGACAAACACAAAATGGACACTTAACTCAAGAACCTAACCTAACGAATTTTAATGAAATCTCTATATGAAAGGACAGTGATGCATTGAAAGCACTACATAAAGGAAACGTTCCATAAATCACTCAAGAGCATGAAGCACTTTGAGATGTCGGAGTCAACTATGCAATAGCCCATTAGCGATGTTGGCAGGGTTAATTGGGAATCTGATAACTCATAACACCTATACAGCTCTCACAAAAAAGCCCTCATGCTATTCATGAGTGTTTACGAGATTTAAGTGCAAGCCCACTCTTTCATTAATTCTCTTATTAGCTGGTAGCATTCTGGGAGGGGATGGCGTGCTGCTATTGCCAGAGATATTCTGTAGGATTCAATTTTGGAGGTATGGTTGGTCACTCCATTAGCTGAGTATCTTCAAAGTTTCTAAGATGTCGTCCCTGTAACTTAGATCAGTGGCGTGCGTCCGTTTAACAATGATGCCGGTCAGCCCGGTCGGTGACACAGATGAAAAGAAAATTTCTTATTCCTCTGTGGTCGGTGAGAGCTCTGGGATTTAGGCCTTCCAGTCCTCGAATCTCTCAGTGGCTTCGATTTTGAGTTTGTCCCAGGAAAGCGTAATGATAATAGTCATGCAGAATTGTTTTAGGATTGTGTTAAGATGACAGGGCGCAAAATGACCTAAGAGTTGACGGGCCCGATAACCAAGGAACTGAGCAAACTTATATGATACCGCTCTCACACGATGAATTCGCAATCACTGAAATTGGATGGGAGATGTCGATTACTTGGCGTGAACACTTTGAGGGTCTGTGTTTAAACTGAACCGGACCATCAATGAAGAGAAAGCAGGCACTCGCATACAAACCTCACTGATGAAGTTGTCTGTTCATAGTTTGCCTCGCCATTGTGATCTCAAGGCAGCTGACAATTTCAGAGAGAGTTGTCCCTAAGGGAGCGAGCAGTTAGAGTCCAGTAAAGGCTTTTCATATGTTGTGACTCTTGGGCGTCCTTGACTTGGTCCTCTGGTTAGACTATTATTTCAGTTTCTTGGAATTGTTTTAATAGGTTGAACACCACTTGCCTGGAAGAATTCAGCCACCTTCCATGTGAGATTGACCATCTACAACCTCCCAGCTGCTCTTCACCTCGTTTAAACATTGGTATTGGGTCATTAGTGTTTCACTTTCAAGACAAACTTCCGCAATACTCATTGAAATGCTCAATTTGAACAAATGGATATATCTTGTATGGGGGCTAACAGCTGTTTTAATTTACATGCTATTTCTTCCTGCACTAGAAAAGCTCTGGGTTGAATATGTAGGATTAATATTACCTAGGAACAGTTTCATTATTTACTTTCAGAGATAGTCTTCATTTTGGGTTTGTCAGTTTTATTTTAGACATATATATAATAACGCCCGCGTCTCTTTTCTCATTCAGAGTTTCAGCTTTCACGTTACTTGCTGTGTCAGTCGCTTAATTGGCTTCTTTTGCTGTTTTCCGATTACGTTATATGTTGAAAGGTTTCATGGTAATTAAAAAAAATCGCCCACTTATCAGTAGCGCTAGCGATGTCGAATTATGGAACAATAATGTCTAATCATTTTCATTATAATTGGATGTCTAGTCTGAAACGGTGTGGGTTCAAATCTAAAGCGTAAAGAAATGGGGAATTTCGGTATAAATATTGTCTATCCCAAAACGCAATTTCCCGAAACACGAAATGAAGCAAGCTCGTGTGCATATTTTATACCGAATGGTAGAAAAATCTTTAAACGTTTTCCTTCTCTTTTCTATTTGTAATTGTGATGAGTTTGAAGAGTTTCTTCAGTATTATTATTATCTTCTATTTGGTATTAATGAATAAATTAATAGAATATAAAGAAGTTGCTGAAATAAATTGCTAAAGGTTGCTGCTAAGCGTGGCAACAATGGCAGCAATTGGATCTTTTTCTTTGAGAATTTAACATCTTTTGAGATTTTTACGAATAACCCTCAGGTATCTTCTCATACTAATCGATCGTTTAACCGTACATTTATATCTAACTTTTGCCGAAAATTTGCGAAGGTGTCCCTACATTAAGTGATTTTTGTATTTATGCGTTATTGATAAATAAATAGACTATCGATAAAAATAATTAAGATAAACTATAGGCGTGGAACATGTATTCCAATGGATAGACGGGCTTCTCTTCAAAGTCTCTGGTGTCATAAGAGATAAGAAAATATTATATATCATTTCTAACACGCTCTCTGATCGCAAAGCCATCGTCCATTTAAATGGTGAACAAAACAGGCCACGTATCCTAAAAAATAGTTTACCCCCAGGGCTCAGTCGAAGAAAGAAAATCGGCCACGTACATCTCTGATATCGAAGAAACAAAATCGACTAATTTTCTTATGCCGATGACCTTGCCCTTCTCTACCAGGATGATTCTTTTGCCAAAATAGAAGAAAACATGAACAAAGATCTCAAGACGCTCCAGAAGTACTTTGAGAAGTTGCACCTGATCTTAAACTCTTCAAAAACGGTGACCTCAGCATTTCATGTTAATAATGCTGAGGCTGTGTGCAGTCTCCAATTTAAGTTTTGTGGCGACACGCTCAAACACGACCCAACCCCTATCTATCTTGGAGTCGCTTTCGACAGAAGCTTAACGTACAAGTTACACCTCAGTAAGACAAAAGATAAACTCAAGACTAGATTTGCTAGAACAAGTTGGGTGTGTGGAGCAGACACCCTAAGAACATCAGCCCTTGCACTTGTCTATTAAACTGCTAAATACTATGCCCAAGTCTAGAATCGGAGCTCTCGTGTTAAACTGGTAGATATCCAACTAAATTGGCTCATTTCGGGCATAGTTCGTTCTTCTCCACTCCCATGGCTCCCAACCCTTAGCAACATAGCCCCTGCTTGGATCAGAAGAGAACAGGCAACAACCAAGATTTTCCAACACATAAGGACAAAGCCTGAGCTATCCATACCACCATACCAAATAATCCTCCTATAAGGAGACTAAAGTCGAGACGTCCTATCTGGGCCTTCGATGACACGTCCAGGGCATCCTGTTGGATTATTGGTCCTACGCCAAATTCACCAACAACCATTTAATTGAAGAACCAACAGTTAAACTCCTAGCTTTGATCTTCCTGTAAAGCTATGGACTAGGCTGAACAGGATCCGTACAGATCAGGTCCGTAGAGAGTGGCTCTTCAAATGTGGGTTTACTAATAACCCTCTGTGTGACTGTTTAAACAATGGACCTTATTATATCAGATTGCCCAGAGCACCGGTTCACAGGTGGACTAACAAAACATGCTGTGTGACTGATGATTCCCTGGCTTGGATTTCCGATCTGGACGTTGAATTGTAACACCCCCCCTCCTTCTATTTATCCATTGTCATATTTCCTTTCTTTTTGTTGTGGTTTTTTTATGTACCATACGCAATAAATAAATAAATTCCAATGGTTTTTCGAATTTCGTCAACGGTAGGCAAGGAAATATTTCTTAGTTCAGTAGGAGGTTTTGGACGCTTTACAATACTTTAAACATGGAAGTTATCCGGAAAATGAATTAGTTTCATGTTCAGTAACAGACAGTAGTCTCTACTCTAACATGCCAATGAAAGAAAACTTGGCGTACCTGTTTTGTTTGGAAATTAAAAATAACAACAGCTAACAAAGTAAAATTAACATTAGTTAATAACAATTGAAATTGGAAATTTAATTGAACACGTCCATTTTTCTTTGTTGATATACTGTAAAACGAAGCAATATGTAATGCGCAGCCCTCTTTATAAAATAAATAATTTATTTCCAGCAGAATAGAATGGTTTATTTTCTCTTTTCTTTATTAAATTTGCTGTTAAAATATCCGTCAGTGTTGTTATTGTTAAGGTTGAAAAGAAAATCAATCAATGTTATGCTTCTATTCAATAGCTGTGTAAAAGAGATGTGATATACACGATAGTCCATCACAACTGCTTTTAATGTATCGGTAGAAATGGAATGGATAATTATATCAGGCCGTTGCATATCAAATGTTGGATTTCGAGGTGGGTTCCGCGCTTCAGCACGGTTTCCACGTTTAGTAGCAAGTACCCATAACAAAGTGGTACATTCCCAGAGATAAACCTATCAGCGACCAGCTGCCTGAAATTTGCATGTCTGCGATGATATTTAATAGCGTTTGAACCCAAGCGAAGATAGTCATGACTTCATACGAATTACGTGTGATAATGCATTACGAGTTCAGGTTGAATCACACTGCATCCAACGCCTCTCAAAACATCAATAAGGTATTCGGTGTAGGCACCATAAACGAACGTACTGTCCAACGTTGGTTCCGAAAATTCCGAGCGAGAGTGACGGACCTGGCAAATGAGCCACGCGATAGACAGCCCAACGTGTTGAATGAAGTTGATCTGAAGCTATCTGTGGAAGAGGACCCGTCAAAAACTGTTCGGGACCTTGCAGGGGATCATGCTGTATCATCGTCGACTGTCAGTAGACACCTTAGGACCATCGGCAAAGTGAAAAAGCAGGACAAATGGGTCCCACATGAACTTACGGAAAACCAAAAAGAGCGTCGGTTGGAGGTGTGTACGGAATTGCTTTTGCACCAAAAAGAAGCGGGATCCTTGATCGCCTTGTCATCTGCGACGAGAAGTGGCTCCTATACGACAAAAGGAAACGGTCAGCACAGTGGGTGGATGCTGATGAACCCTAAGACAGTTCCCTAAACCCGCGTTGCACCCCAGGAAGCTCATGGTTACAGTTTGGTGGAACATCCATGGTATAGTGCATTACAGCTTCCTGCAGCAGAGGGAGACGATCACCGCTGCGAACTACTGACGTGAACTACATCGTATGCACACAAAACTGTGTCAGCAACAACCTGCACTTGTGCATCGCAAAGGCGTCCTTCTGCTGCATGACAACGCGCGTCCGCACGTTGCAGGAACGACCGTGCAGGCGCTACAGGCTCTGGGCTACGAGGTGCTTCCACGCCCCCCGTACTCTCCGGACCTCTCCCCTACCGACTACCATCTTTTCCAGAGCCTGAACAATTTTCTCCGGAGGAAATCATTCCTAACCCAAGCAGATGTCGAAAAAGCATTCCGGGAGTTTATTGAGTCCTGTGACCATGGATTCTATCGGAGAGGGCTCGAGAAGCTGCCAAATCGTTGGCAACAATATTTGGATTGCAATGGGAGTTATTTCGAATAGCACGTGTTAAGGGGTCCTTTCTAGAGGGCCATTAAAGATGGCCTCTGCAATCCGACATTTGATATGCAACGACCTGAGATCATTATATTGGTCTAAGTCTCACTTACAGCAATTAAAAAAATTGTTTCTGTAGGAGTGATTAAATGCAAGTATATAAAACAACATGCAAAGAGAAGTTATTTCCCCCATAATAATTGAATTTACATCTCTAATTTGAACGAATTGCTAAGAAAACAATTGCCAGCATAGCTTTTGTTACTTGTATCATTTTTGAATAAATGATGGAAAACTTGGTTTTAATATCTTAAATTCGCAGTTACTTGAACGTTAACTCACGATTCTGCTATGTTAAATATACATAATAAATTATGCAACTCTGCTTGCCTTGCAACCTCAATAAATTGGCGGCGATCCTTTGATTTGAGAAAGAGAACATTTCAAAACATTAGCTCTTTTACGAAGTATAAATAAATTACGTCTTTTCTTTCTAAGAGCTCTTTTATTCCTTCAAAAGTAAATCTTATAAATTTTTATTTCAAATGAGTTAAACAATTTATCAACTCTTTTCAGCGAAGCAATATTCACATTTATTATTCACTTCAATTCATTCCAATTTTATTTGCTTAACGGGTCAGGAGAATGTTTAAAAAGAACTAAAACAAACACAGCCAGAAAATGAAAGCAAAATATTGTAGAAGTGAATATGAATAGTTTACTTTTTACAATCGGTCAAACGAAAATGAGGTAGTTGAAATGTTAAACGGACATGAAAGAGAACAAAATAATGTAAATCAAATTAAATATATCAATGGGAATTGAACATCTTAACATAAACGCTTTATGCTTTCAATGGTGACAGGGTATGAAACGAGACTGCTCCAAAATCCTGAATCGTAGATTGTGCATGCCGACAGGAAGACCATTATTCTTTACATTATTCTTCCTTACCATTATCTTGCATTTATCCTTATCAGATAGTTTTCTACATGTTAATCGTTTCCCTGACTGTCTCTCCCCTAAGCAAGATAAGCTACCCGTACTATAAGGGTCGTCGGAGGAGCATGGCTGCGAACTCCAAATGCTACTTTGGCCCCACAATCACTGGTTCTTGGTTCCAGAGCATCGCAATCATGTGGTATGGGATGAGCATGAGGCAGCTTTTCGAAATAAAGAATCTCATCTGGTGACTACACGCGAATTGATGGCTGTTATCACATCTGCCTGATCGGAAGCACCTATAGAACGTTTTCGGAACAGTTCTTCCATACCACGCCAAATTTAGTGGTTTTTGAAAGCCAAAGGCAGTCTAGGACGTTATTAAATAGGTATTTCTTACAATTGTTATGTCATTGTATTTCATGTTATGGATACTTAAGCGTTAACTTGATCTTTAAAAGAATTGCATTCGCTTCGTATAGAAAGTCTCAATTATGTTTGATAAAATTCTATTGTTTTCAAGATAGTAGTCTCTTTAAAAAACAATTTGTTTTAATGATTTGCACAAAGATTGAAGGTTTTTTTTAAAGTTTTGTTGGAGTTTACATTCTTCTGGTGAAGACTCTGCCTCCTCAGAATCTTCAGAGAGTATTCTCTCCGTTATTTTTTGGTGTTGAAAAAAATCTGATGAGTTCCACTTAACGCTGGCTTGTGTTTCCTTGGAGTCGTAATGACGCATCCATGACTAGCACCTGTGGCAATTGATTCCAGAAAAGCATCTCCTCCAACAGCAAAGAGATGCACTGGTCTCCACTCGAGCAGCAACAAACGAGACACCCAAGTACAAACAAGGATCATATAAAGATAATCTTAGATAATGGCTAACTCCCACTTATTTGACGTAACCACCGATTTTCACGGACAGTCACAGCAGCTATATTACAGTATCGTTGACTTCACAAAGCCCATCTTGCTTAACAGTTGAAAGTGTGCTTTCCTTAAAACACAAGATAGTGCATAATCGCCATAAACATATTGTATTTTCGTTACCTTTCTATGGTTGTATGCTTCAAAAGAAAACAGGATTTTATTCCAGCATACTTTTCCTCTCATTTCATTTTATTTTGCATCGCTTTCAACCGCTGCTACCATTTACAGATATTTTATGCGAAAGTCGCTTTTTTTTTCTTTTTCCAAGTTGCGAAAAAGTAAGCTGTAAGGGAAGGGTATAAAAATCCGTCTCAATCTTTGTTGATCGCCCTCGTACCTTGTAGAAATCCAATTTCGTATTCAGAACAGTGAAGACAGCAAACGCGAGTTCGCTGACGGCAAGTCTAATTCATGCTCTTTAGCAACTTTTATCTTGAATAAAAATTTGTGTTTGCAGTTGTCACAAAAGTTTTGAATTGTACTTTGTTTTCGTGGGCAACTTTCACGTGCATCTGTCGAGATTCTTTGTGCTTATTTGCTTCGGGCAATAAATCTCTTGGGTTGTAGATCAAGTCAATTTCTCATTCTGAGAATGTCGTACTTTTGTGTAGACTCCCTGGGCAAGAACTTGGTGAAAGCGACTATCTTTTAATTATTTCCAGGCAACCACTGCGGAGAGATTCATGTCAAATGGGTAAGAACTGGGGAGCTGGTAGTATAAGTTGAATCAGTGAAAGGGGAATTTACGTAATGATAACGTGGAAGAACTTTAGAACGATGCAATTACAGGATCAGTAGGATACTCGTATATGTAAATAAGACGGTCTTGTCATTTTTAAAGTTGTTGAATCAGTAAAAGTAAAAAGGAAATCAACTTGAAGTAATATGGTATTAAAATCAAATGAGCTTTTAAAGTGTGGCAGAGCTCGTATTTATAATTTTCTTTTCTCCTGTGCTATTTCGTCTTTATGCGGTTCAATTATTTGAAATTATTTTTGGAGTAGCTGTCTTTTTTATACAACTTTAATTTCTTCGTTGGCTTAATTTTACTTCATGTTGCTTCAAGTCGCAATCTCATTAGCGACAATTACTACTTAGTAAGTCAAGAGGCAAGAAAGTCTTTTCTTTTTTTTCCCCTTTCCTTTCCTTTTCTTGCTTGACTGTCTCCTTCGGTAAAGTTCTTAGTTCCGTAGAAGAATTTCTGCTTCCATTTAGGAACTGTCGCCCACGAGCGTGAAAAGAAGCCCCGGTTGAAAAACATTTCTTTTTAGTATTAAAGCGTCAACCGGAAATTGAACTTGTGACTTCATTGACACAACTCCTGGCGCCCTTCCTCCGCTTCTTTTTTTTTTTTTTCATAATAATATTATTTTTTTTAAAGTAGTTCATTTCATGCCGTCGGTTTAACGATTTCGCCGTTTCTTCACAAGAAAAAGCGACGGAAATGTTGTAGTTCTATTTTAGTATTTAAAGCAAGACAATGGGCTTTTAAGGACAGCGAAAAGGACTAAAGGGACCGATATTAAAAATTCTCTCGGAAAGCGAAAGACTGGTGGCCCTGTGGACAAATGGCTTCTACTCGGCCATTCCAACTACTATCAGGTCTGAATTTTTATGCGATTTTTTTTTTTTTTACCTGAAGGCCATGATATAAAAGAATGAAGCTCATCTTCAGCGAAACTAAAATAATACGAGTATTATTTAGTCAAACGTAGTAGCAAATAAAAGATGGAAAAACGTTTATGGAATGAATTTCAGCCAAAAAACTAATTGGAACTTCACGTTGCTTTATTTTAGAACTAAATATCTTTAATTAGTTTGAATGTAAGAAATAATTAAATGCTACAAAGAGAGTAAAACTTAAAGTTTAGAATGTGAGGAAGAGCATGTTATAAGCTAATTTATTATATCTACTAAAAGGGGCAATTTTACTTGAGAAGAGTTGTCAATCTTTAAAGGTGGGAAATATTACACTTCTGGTGTTGAATTTTGTGTTTGTACATTTTGTCGCTTGATATTTTAAAGCGCTGATTCCAAATATGCAGACATCAATTACGAAGAAAAAAAAATTAATTAAATGGCCAATGTCAAACGAACTTGCATTGTAAAAGAGCACGAATTATAATAAAAGTCTATTACGTATAATATTTATAAAATCATAATATGAAAATATACAATTGTTTCCAAACAGATTCCAAAATCATCAGATTCTCAAGAATTTAGGAAGCGCGACTCTTATTCTATAACTTGAGATGACGATTTTTATAGTTTCTCGCAGCTGTATTCTGATAGATATCCAAAGCAATGTAGCGAAATTCAAATTTACAGTGATTTTTATATACTGTCCGCACGCCACGAGAAGACCGCTGAGTTGCTTAATGTGCTCGTATGGTGTCGCTGGCAGTTGCAGATCAGTCTATAGTTAAGAAGGGAGGAAAAGCGCTAAAATCAAGTAGCACAAAAATGAGTTCTGGTCGTGTTTCCAAACAAATGAAAACGTTTGCAAGGAGAGGCAGATACCTGAAAAATATGATAAAAATAAAAGAAAATCGTCCTATTGTTTACATCGTTGAAACATGGATCGAATCAAATTTGGCTTTGTCCCCCAACACTGAATAGATTCATCTGCAACTGCAGCGACACCATACGAACATATTAAGCAACTCAGCGGTCTACTTGTGGCGTGCGGCCAGTACACTGAGTGGCCAGTTTATTAGTAACACCCATGATTATGCAAATCCGCCGACCGGCACTGTGTATCTGTTGGTCACGTGACAGTCGGTACCAATATAAAGCGAAAACCAACACCTCCTAGAAAAAAAACCAAACATCTGAAATGTCATACATTGTTACATCATCTAAGTCGACCAAATTTAGGGTTTATTATTGGTAGAAATACGATTAACAATGGTCGAACTATGATGATGTAACAACGTAGCCCACGAGAAAGATAGGCCTCGGCCAACACCACCTAAAGAGAAAGCCTGAGCGCGGAAACGTCATACATTGTTAAAATGTCATAGATAGTCATCTTTAATCGCATTTCTACCAATAATAAGCCCTAAATTATGACTAGGTATGATGATGTAACAATGTATGAAATTTTCGCGCTCAGGCTTTGAGTAGAGGTCGTGTTGCCTACGGCCTCCTAGAATCTACCGGTAGTATCTAGAAGGCCGTGTGTTGCTTCGGCGCGGAAACGTCACCTGACCATTCTAGTCCGAGAAACAATGTAACCTACATTGTTTCCATCTTGGATTTTAACAATCGATATTTTTTCGTTTGTTGGAAATAATGAAGGTTGGATTGTTGACCGGACTCTATGATAAGGTATCTTTGTCCAACACCACCACTACTCAAAGCCTGAGCGCGAGAACGTCATTCATTGTTACATCATCTACGGTAGGATATTGTTAAACATAATTCTACCAATAATAAGCCCGAAATTGTCCCTACCGTGGGTGATGTAACAATGTATGATTTTTCTGTGAGCAGGCTTTCTCTCTAGGCGGTATTGCTTTGTCGTTGGCTACGATGTAACAATGCATGACGTTTCAGTTGTTTGGCTTTCTTTCTAGGAGGTGTTGACGAAAACGCACTTGTCAACTACAAGTGGTTTGACCGTCACCATGGGGAAAACAAAAGATCTGAGTGACCTCGAGCCTCGAGTGACCATAGGTGGTGCCCGGCGAAGTGGACTGAGTATTTCAGAAACCGCACGTCTTCTAGGCTTTTCCCGAACAGCCATTTCAAGGGTTTACCAGTACTGGTAAAATAACAAAAAACAACCAGCCAGCGAGAAGCTTGTGGTCGCAAACGACTCGTCGATCCAAGGGAATGCTTGCTCCTGCTAATAGAAACGTCACGACTCGTCAGCTAACCGTGGAGTACAACACTGGACCGCAGAATAACATCTCTGAACGCACTACACGCCGTACACTGGCAAGGATGGGCTGCAACAGCCGACGGCCAACCGGGGTACCTTTGATCTCAATCCGAAACCGCAAAAAACGTCTCCAGTTTGCCCGTGATCACCAATACTGGACCGGCGACGACTGGAAGAAGGTCCGCTGGTCGGATGAATCCCGTTTCCTATTGCACCATGCAGATGGCCGACGCAGAATTTGGAGACAACAGCACGAAGTGATAACCGCTCCTGTCTGGTTTCCACTTTTCAGGCTAGTGGAGGCTTTGTAATGGTCTGGAGAAAGTTTTCCTGGCATATTCTTGGTCTGCTGATACCTGTAGAACAACGCCTTAATGGTTAGGGCTACCTGAACATTGTTGCCGACCACGTTCATGGCTACTGTGTTTCCCCCATCGGAACGATACTTCCATCATGACAAAGCTCCGTGTCACAAGGCTCGTTTCGTTATAGAATGGCTCCAGGAGCACGATAATGAATTCAACTTACTCCTCAGGCCACCACTGTCCCCCGATATGAAGCAAATCGAACATCTTTGGGATGAGCTGGGAGTGTTCGTAATAAACTGGCCACTCAGTGTAGTTGTGGACTTTATAGCTTAACATAGTTTAGTCTTTTATTCCTCTTCAACGAAAGATAGTGCCACAAACGTAGATAATCATGTGTTATAGATGTTCTACGGAAGAAGGTCATTATTGTTTAATGAGAAAAACTTATCATTTTTTATGTTCAAAATCGGTTTACACTTGAATTTTCAGTAGAAATGACACTAGTTCCTTCATTCACGTAACTAAGTCCGTATTTGAACTGTATTTTGAGAAACATCAGGAACTTGTTAATTTAGAGTATTCAAGCATTTTAATTTAATCGTTGTGGCTTAGGCATAGTAAAATTTAATATTTTATATGGTAAATTTTTATAAGTTGTTTTGTTAGTTTCCTCTTACTCTTATAAACCTCGTAAAAAGCAGCAACTTTTTTTTCTAGTTTGTGATTTCCTCTTTTTTTTCTATTTGGTTGAGCAATTAAAAGCAAATAGTCTTTAGGTAGTTCTTTAGTCAATTTTTATTCTCAAAGGGGCTTCCTTGATAATTTTCCTTTGAAAATCCATTCTTTGCTGACTCTGAGGATAATGGTTGGGCGTCGAGATTTGCTTTTAGAGTTGGTGACTAAATACGTAGTCAAAATGACTTCCTTCGAATGTAATTACAGGTGGGTCCATGAGGAACCAGCTTTCGGAATCTCTTCAGTGCGGGATTACAGTGCGGGCACTTTTATTTATTTTTTTTAAAGTAAAAATAATGTCATTCTTATATAGGTTGCAAGTGTTAACCGTCAATTCATTTGCCTCTATGAGGGACATTTCCTGGTTTTAAAATCTTCATTTTGTTCCGTGAGATATAGGAAATAGTTAAAAATGCAATAATTATCCGTAACTTCTAAGGGCTTCTTCTATGAATTGTAAGTGCCTAATGGTTGTTGGAGGAAAAGTTGTTATTTCTTTTAACATGATAATGTTTTAAGGCTGGAGGTCATTCTGAAAATGCGCGATACAAAAACCGACCCCCCCAAAAAAAGCGTTACGAAGGAGAAAGATCTTTTCAAAATCTTGCTTTATTGTAGCACATTCAAAGGGCAAATGGCACCAAAAATTTCGCTATTGAGATAATAAATAATCAAAAAGAATGAAACATAAAAAAAAGAATAGCTCAGGTTTTTAGAGAAAAAATTACAAATTTTTTTAATAAAGAGGCAACAAATATGCGAATCGGACCCCCTCCTTTAGAAAACGTTTTTAACAGAGAGAGCTACGAGTGACGTAAACTTTGCCATAGAGAGCTGATTGGCTAGCGAACGTCTATTATTACAGAAGAAATGCCAAAAGCAACAATGGAAATTATTCAGTAAAATAAAGGCGGTCATGGTTAGGCAAACAGAGCTCATTCAAACAAGATGTATTTGGCTTTATCTTGGAAAAAGAAACAGACGCCCAATTCCCTATTGTGTTGTGACAGTGATTAGGAAAACTTTTCCTTCAGCTAATAATGAATTTAAAGGTTTTGAATAGGCAAATTTATTATAGAAAAATTTTTACGTATACTTTATACTGAATATAATGTACAAGGTCTTTATAATTAAAGTTCTATTTTGACATGGCCATAAAAAAAAAACTACTGGACCAAAAGCTATAATACTTGGTAATATTATACAAGAGGGCATGGGAAGTTCATACCCACCAAAAAAAAAATTAGTTCAAAAGGTCACCACCAGCATGGAATGGCGCTCTGTGCAATATTCGTATACGAAATTAGGCACGAAGACACAGGTTAACAAGTCTTTAATCGTTACTAAAATTAGTTACATGTTGAATGTGGCCTCCACCATTTATTGAAAGCAGGTTACACCGGATTACTGCGTTCTCAACTGTAGCTCGTAGCATATCAGGAGGAATGTTGCGCACCTGTCGGCGTATCGCATCTTTCAGTTCCGCCAAATTCTGACGTTATCACCATAAACTGTGGCTTTGAGGTAACCCCAGACCCAGAAGTCACAGAAGTTGATATCTGGTGACCGGAGTGGCCAAGAAAGGGGGAAGTTTCGGCCTATAATCCGTTCATCTGTGAAATGTTGCTTAAGTAACTGTTTGACACATGTACCAATATGAGGTGGAGCCCCATCCTGCATAAAAATGTTGTGTGCAAAATGCCACGTTGCTGAAGTTCTGGTATCACAAAACTTCTTAGCGTCGACGCCATGCGAGCAGCAGTCACAGTGCATGTCACGAGTCCATTTCTCGACTGCTCTTCAAAAAATACGGTCCAATTATGACATTTGTTGTCATACCACACCACACTGTAACTTTAGGAGAATGCAATGGAATTTGGTGGAGAACATGAGGGAGACTGGTGGCCCAAATCCTGCAGTTATGGGTGTTGACATCCCCATTCAGGTAAAAATGGGCCTCGTCCGTCCACAAAATGTTCCATGGCCAATGCTCGTCCACCTTCATCCGTGCAAGGAATTCCTCTACGAGGAAGATCGTTAGGTTCGAGTTGTTGGAAAAGGTGGATTTTGTATAGGTAGTACCGCAGCACTTTACGTACGATCTTGTACACCGTACTCAGTGTTAAGTCCATTCGGCGTGCAACAGCACTTACGCTGCACGCCCCTTGTGAGGTTTCCATTTTGCTTCTTCTACGGTTACTGAAACAGCCTCCACGGTTGCCTCAGAGACGGGTTTCCTTCCTCGGCCAGGTGCTACCGATAAGAAACCTGTGGCCTCAAACTTTGTCATCATCTTCTTCAAATTCTGCGGTGTCATTGGCCCCCGACGTACATGTATTCGTCGAACGGTACGATAATGTTGCAAAGCCTGCCGTACATTGCTATTGCATTCATAATAGCATTTAATCAGAAGCGCACGGTCTTGCATGGTAACAGGCATCGTCGACTAGTAACAAATGAGGCGTACTGACAGCGAGGCTCCCTTTCTTATTTCTGAAAACCAAATGACTTGTAAAGCGCATGTACATAAATCACATTGTTAACCTGTGTCTTCGTGTCTAATTTCGTATACAAATATTGCATAGAGCGCCATTCCATGCTGGTGGTGACTTTTGAACTAATTTTTTTTGGTGGGTATGAACTTCCCATGCTCTCTTGTATAATATTACCAAGTATTATAGCTCTCCAGTAGTTTTTTTTTATGGCCATGTCAAAATGGAACTTTAATTATAAAGACCTTGTACATTATTCATAAAGCCTTAATAGTAATAAATATTATTGTATTCTTATAATATTTGTTTTTATTTACATAAATATCTACATAAAATAAACTTCAATTTATTACATCGATTTATATTTTTAGAAATTATTCCTAAATGGTTTTTTTTGGCCCTGAAGCTGTCATGAAAGGAGTTGAAAGTTCTTTCTTTATGGCTTCCTTTTCTTCCAGAATTAAAATTTCATGAAACCTCATTATTAATTCTTCCAAATAACGTTCTTCTGCACATGAATGAAAATGATATTTATAAACATGTGCAATAGTGATATTTTAAAAGATTTTCATGTGGCAAAGTTTAGTGGTATTTGTCGGTTGGAAATTGGCTCTGTTAATATTTTTCAGTCATTGCCTTTTTAAAGTTGGATCTTTCGGAAATCCGAAAAACTTACTTTTTTCCTACTCATAGATGAATTGTTGCAATTAAATGCACAACAATAAGCCATACTGACGAATTTTTCAAAATTGATTAATATTGCTCTGAGCTTATGCGCAATAGCGGCCAAAGCAGGAGCAGTTGCGATGTTGGGCACGTAGCTCACGTGAAAGATAGGCCCTGGCGCGGAAAAGTCACCTGACCATCTTAGTCCGAATAACAATGTAACCTTCATTGTTTCCATCTTGGATTTTAATAATCAGCAATTTTTCGTTTATTGGAAACAATGAAGGTTACATTGTTATTCGGACTAAGATGATCAGGTGACTTTTGAGTGCCCTGGCCTGTCTCTCTTTGGCAAGCCTGACGTCATTAGCAACGCGCTCTTGCGGTAGTTTTTGACGAAAGTCAAACAGAATTCGTATTACCGGAAGTGACCTTTATATTATGATTTCTTTATTAAAAATGACAGGAAAAAAAATTGATACTGTCCGCACGCCACGAGAAGACCGCTGAGTTGCTTAATGTGCTCGTATGGTGTCGCTGCAGTTGCAGATGAATCTATTCAGTGTTGGGGGACAAACAGCCAAATTTGAGTCTATCCCGCCGTGTTTCTTCTCTTATTTTTTTCATATTTTTCAAGTATCTACCTCTCCATACAATCGTTTTCATTTGTTTGGAAACACGGCCAGAACTCATTTTTGTGCTACTTGATTTTAGCGCTTTTCCTCCCTTCATAACTATAGACTGATCTGCAACTACAGCGACACCATACTAGCACATTAAGCAACTCAGCGGGCTTCTCGTGGCGTGCGGACAGCATTAGTATCAGGACGGTATTCAAAACTATATGAAATCAACTTTCCTGTTTGGTGTCATTGCACTTTAAGCATCGTTGGCGCCGGCTTTAAACAGGCGACGGCACTGAAAAGCCGAATCTTAGCTGTAATTTTACACAATTTTATTTAACATCACTTGTTTGTTTATGCGCAAATTTTGTAATCAATATTTCGGTCACTTCATGAAACCTAGAGCTCTGCAACTTTCCCCGACGTCGTCTTCACGATGACAATGCATGTTTCAATCCTTAGTTTCAATAGTCATTTATTTATTCCTAATTTATAATTTAACTTTAATATGTACACAGTGCAATCATGACAATGACTACCTATATTTTTTGTTAATTGTTGTCTTTGTTAATTGTTGTTAATTTGATTATCAATGCTAACAGAATTGTTGATTGTGCGTTCTTGTAGAGAGGATTGTTCATGATCAGCCAGCCTAATCAATCAACACCTCCTAGATAGAAGGCCTGATAACGGAAACGTCATACATTGTTACATCATACACCAAAAAATTTAAAAAAAAAATTATGGAGGCGCGTTTAATATTAAATTTTAAAACGAAACATGATATTTTTTACTTTTTAGTGCAATTTCTAAGTAAAAGTGCGTGCTTAAAATTTTTTTATATGTTTTATTCTCAAAAATGAAATTCAGTTATATTTTTCTCAAAATTTTATTAAAATTATTTTGTATTATCCGAAATTTACTCATTAATAGGATGAGTTTATATGTAAAATTCACTGACAGGGTTGGGGCAGGAAAAAAGTACGTATTAAGTGGATTATACCGTATAATAACCCAGATTTAAAATTTTGACCAAACTTTGCCGCCATTTTGGCCATGTTCCCGAATAATTACGACATGTGTGCCTGTTATAAGGTTTACTTACTTTTGGTGCTCTATCCGAATCTGAAATCAAATCAGCAAATTCCAAAATTCGAAAAAATTAGCAACGGGACGACCGACTTTGCAAATACCGTATTGATTTCTTAACTGGCTTGCGCTTTAAACATGATCCTAATAATGTTGTACTACGCATTCTCAACTTGTTTTGACTGAAATCTCAAAATGTCTAATAGGCGATAAAATGAGTTGAGAATATAGATAATAGTAAACAAGAATAACAGAGGATAAATAGTAATGTATTAGAGACTCTGATATATCTCATTTACCGCATGCCTACGTCTGCATTAGTATCCTCCACGAGAAATTAACTGTTTTACGTTGTAAAAGTCTTTTTATGTACTTTGGAAAGTTTTAGAGGAATGGGAATGAAGATTAAGAAACTCCGAGGAAGACTATTAAAAAGTTGGAGGAGAATGGATTTCGGAGATGAAGGAGGATGAGTGAGTGAGGGAGGGGGTCGAGGAAAAGCGGGCGGGCGGGCGAACGAGTGAGTGGAGTCTGAGCTGCGCTGCGATGTTTATTGTCTGTAACAAACCTTTCGTGTTTCTTTCAAAGAAGCAAATTTATGAGTTTTCTCCCACAAGGATATGGCCAAAGCTAAGATTAAATAGTGACTGACGAAGCCCATCGTTAGTGACCCCTCCTTCCCGATTTGCTGACATTTGGCAGATAAATGGTTCCCCGGCGCATTGTGGGTTCGTCCGACCGACCGTGACGAAGGAACTGACCGTTCGACCAGTGGGTGCGGGAGGAGACAAGGTGGGGAGCTTCATTGACTACGGATGACGTATCGGCGCGTGGCATCGCTTCTTTTACCTCGTCTCCTTCCCTCCTCTCCTATCATCTCCCTTCCCCGAGACTTTCTTCTTCGTCTTCATCCTGTTCGCGCCCCGCCAGACCGTTTCTGGGTGGGTGAGGGTGAAATATTTTGTCAGTCGACTCCGTTTTCTGCTGAGAGCAGCGGTTTGAACGCCGTTACGCACTTAGGGCTGATTTATGAAATCTCTCTCATCTGCTGTTTTTTCCCTTCCTCCCTGATCCTTCCCATTTTCTTTCTTCAACCGTTTTCCCTACTCTCTCTCTCTCGGCTTTTTCCTATCCTTGCTTTTCTCTCTTTCTTTCCCTTCTCCTTTATTTCTTTTCTTTTTTTTTCCTACAGGGAAAAATTGATCGATGAAAGCGAAAGGTACAACTCTTCTGTAGATTATCTCTTTTTTTCCCCGCTCGCTCGCTTTCTCTCTCCTGGCAACACTTATACCTATCTTAGTGCGGTAATAGCTGTCAGTGGAAAAATGAAGCAAGAGGGACGAAAAAGGAGAAATTTTCGTGCTTGTAGTTTTTTTTTTTAAATAACAAACTAAACAATCCCAAGAACAATTTCAGCCGAAATGAGAGGGCGTGGCAGATCCCCCTCCCCTACCTTCATCCTGGTCTTCACACTTTGACCTCCCTACCCCACCTTCCCCTCTCTCTCTTTCTCATCTTCTGTAAATCGCTTTACGACAATTGCATCAGAGCCAGGGTCAGAGCAAAAACTCGAGCGAAATTGGGAAAGAGCCAAGGGGAGAAGACTTCGAGAAGAGGACTTAATGCTTTCCAACACAAAGACGCATTTAATTTCGTCGGCCGACGTTGCCGTAATAACGGTCGGTGGTTATGACGTCATTTGCATACGCTCGTTTGCTAATTCAAATAGAAAATATTGCTGAAACATTGCATCCTAGTCATTGTGTTGAAAGAATCGTTTGGAGGCTGCTTTAATGAAATTATCTAATAAATAATTAATTAGTGTTTTTGCTTTCGCGTTGGTTAAACTGAAATGTAACTGAAGTGTAAAGCATGAAAAACTGCTCTCTATTATCATGACAAACGATAATTATCTTAATGAAAAATATTTTCGTAAAAGCAAATGACATAATGCTAACAGGGGCGGGCACATTAAATGACAAGTTTTTTTGCTGAGAAATTGAATTTTCTATTGTTTCCATAGTAAAGAAGATTCCTCTTCTATAGAGTTTTCCAAATGGACAGAAAATAGCAAAATATGAGAATGATGTGCTATATTCTGTAAACGTTAGCATATTTAATGCATCTATATTACTAGTGACAGTAAATGTACTCGGATCATTAAATATAAGGTATAGTCACAACCAAAAGATTGAGAGCCCTGAGTGGAATGATCGATTAACAAAAAAAAAAGGGGGGGGGGCAGTCATGACTTAATTTTCTACTTCCCCTGTCCGCGGAATATCACCCGTACGCCCTTTTCGGTAAATCGGTTACTAACCGACAACTTTGTTTTGTTAGGTGACCATTCCACTGAGAGCAACATAATTAACATGAGCATTTCACGACGGACTGGCGAAATTTAAGACAAACTTCTTAATGGCTTTATCTAAGAGTTGTGTATTTATTTATTCTTCGAAATTGTTTAATTTATTAAGAACCAACATTATATCTTGAATTGCCATCGAGGAAGTTGACTCGAATCAAGTCCAACGACGTAAATCCAAATCCAATTAAAAGTAATTTAAGACTACTGGAACGGTGATTTAGAAGAAAGAATGGCTTAAATAATAAAACACTATCATTAACAAAAGTTATTTCCTTTGCTATCAATTCTTTATTAAGGAGGAGCAATTGCAAAGAACAAATGTTCTGTTGATCCTTTAATTTAATTTAGATTTGCTTAGATGTTCAAAGGTTTGGCCTCCAGTTTGTAATAGAGGGTGTCAGTAAATAAAGTACACAATTTCTGAATAGTATTAAATAATAGACTACAACAACAGCAATAAAGAAATTTTAAAAAATCATAGGGATACTGGATCAAATTCCTCCTACAACCTACCAACATCTCATAGAATCCATGCCCCGAAGAATGCAAGCAGTAATAAGAGCGAAAGGTGGCCTAACACTGTATTAAGGGGGTGGTCATAATAATTTGGCCACTCAGTGTATATATATATATAAAACCAAAAGTCTGTTTGTTTGTGTTTGTATAGCTCCAAGCGATCCTATTGGGTAATCAATGTTCCGAGATCCAAGGCTAATCAAAAACGAATTGTTTCGATTGTTACGACAGTGTTATTGTTAAACTCAAAATGGGCAGAAAAATTTTAATTGTTGTAATATTTTTATTTGTGTAATAATCTTTGGATAGCAAAGACATTTTTTATTCATTAAAATATAATATCCTTTCATTGATAACATGGTTTTTTACATTTAAAAAATAAAATCATGTACCGGAACATAAAATTATATGATGACTTATTATTTGATTTTTGAAATGTCAATTTTCAAATTTAAAAAAATATTTTCATTCAGTTATTGCAACCTACTTATCTTAAGCCATTACTTAGAATTTTTATTATTCAACATAGTTTTCAACAGCGGCTTATAGAATAAAGGCAAATAGCGATTAGATAAATTAGAGATAAATAGCATACTGTTTATCCCTTTTTGGATAGGTTTACCCACTATTTTGGGAAGTGACCAACCTAATAACTTGACATTCAACTTAAATGTTACCTATAATAACAACACTTTAGTTCTGAACTTTAAAATAGATGACACTGCCTCTAACTTTAAAACGCGCTTTAGGTCTGTCTGCCGAACTTCACCTTAGCGCTATTGTTTGACGAGCCAGATACATCTGATGTAAGCCCTAAGGGCTTACCTGTCGTATAATTATTGATGTTTATCTTCTGTATTTTAGGAGTTAGATTTGTTTGCTTTGCGATTTGCTATTGTTGTTCGGTTTCGTATTGATATTAATACGTTTTGGCTATTCTCAAGGACTTCAATTTGCTTTACAATTGGGTTTTTATTTTTTGCTTTGCGAATAGGTATTGTCGTATAGTTTTATTCAAATTTTGTAAGATTACACAGGTCAACACACATTTTGGTGCCGGCGATTTTTCAAGTGTTCTTAGGTAATTTTAGGGCACAGAATTCAAAAATAACTTTATATTTGTTCCATCAGGTCTAGTTTTCGAGATAATAACGTCGCAATGTTGCACAATACAGAAATAGCAGTCATCATTGTGGTTTCTGGGTTCCATCCAAACCATCGGCACACCAAATTTCAGACTTCTCTTTTGTCCATTAGTCCATTGCCATAAGTGTTCCATAAAAATTTTACACACAACAAGTGGTGCCCACGTTTTGTCTTGGTCACCAAGCTTAACGCCAAAGAATCCAAGGTACGCTCTTTTTTGATAATCATGACGTTTTTTTAAGTAAAATTCGTGGCCATCTATCAGGAAAAACGCCACGAACTTTTTCCCAGACTTATTATATCAACGTCGCACCTCTGTACCATAACAAATAACAAAAGCGCATTAAGTTAGTGGTGCTGTATCTCAAAAACTATAGCTGATAGAGAGAAACTGTTTTCATATTTTGAATCAACACATCAAATATAATCAAAATCAGTTCTAACATTCCAGGCACCACGAAAAAAAATTTTTTTTGTTCCCCAGTGTTAGAGATAAATAGCATCAGTGTCGCCGGGGGTACTTCTGTTACACTTCCCGCCCTCCATGCACGGGGATGGTTGTTTGTTGTGTGCCAGAATGGCCCGTGGATTATATTTTTGAAAACTGTGTCGTGTAGTATTTTTGACAGTGTTGGCATCAAGAATTTTTGCAGTAATAATATCGTCAATTTGCTTGGGACGCAATTTTTCTTTTAGCTACAATAAAAAATGTACATGGGGCAAACCGCGCTTTTGCCACTCTGGAATACACGAAGCACTGAGTCTCGCCATATATTTGACCTTTCGTGAGCAGAGCTACCAACTTCCGAACTTTAATTTCAAAAAGTCGAGGATAGGATAGGATAGGATGAGCATAAAATGATGATGAAATGATAGAACATTCGCTTTTTGCTATTGAACATAAAATGAGAATAGCAGACGATAAGGATAGGGAAGTGTCTATCTAGGAGGCAAAGGAGATACACGTGTCTCCCTTGAGCTCTCTAACAAATGTCCAGACGACTGACAAAAGTTTGTGCGTTTGGAAAGGAAAGGAAAGAGAAAGAACGAGTATTGGTCAGGAAACTTTCCAGCTAAAAGACAAAAAGCTATCCGGGCATCGGAAACATTTGAACAATGGGAACTTCGTCTAGAGCAGGAGGGTATAAGAGATTCTACGTCAAGGCAACGGAAACTTCGAAGGAAAGATGAGATCTAAAGTATCCAGTGACATTCCCCGGTTGTGAAAATGGATATTTTAATCTGAGGCAAGTCAGCCCAATAGAAGGATAAATAAAGTCCCGGGCGACGCCGGGTTTTCAGCTAGTCAACTTAATAAAGCCTCATAATAAAAAATCATAAGAAGTAATCTCGGGAGTACGGGATGACCACTCCATCGGACATATTTATCGGTACATATTTCGTTTTCGATGTTTGACGTGTTCTGGAAGATATCATCTTCGGACCTCATAGTTGCCAAAATAAAATGAACTCAACTATGAAAGATTTTAATGTTAAATTCATTTATAGAAATCATGTATAAATAAAATGGCATGAAATTTAAAAATAAATTATCCAATGAAAGAGCCCTTTTAGAATTTCTTTCGTTTTACAGCAGAGGGCACAGGATCATTAGAGTTCGCGACATACATTTTGTGAGATTGAGATTGTATATTTTGAAGAAAGGATGAAAGGTTGTTTCCAAAAAAATATAAAATGCTTAATTTTAGTATTAAACTTGTATATAAATGTTTGTAACTTGTAATGAAAAAAAAGCACTTTCACTCTTTGCTTTGGAAGGTATAGCCTCTATACGAAACGTCATTCTTGGAATAAAGTAAACTACAATAGATAGCATTATAGTATAGAAAAATAATGCGGTATGGTATGTTCATGCAACATCTTTTCGTTATTGCATCATAATGATGGATGGAAGTTTGTCCTATAGAAAAACGCGTACAGTATGTAAAGTTGTAAAGTTACATTTACTAATTGACAAAGTTACAGAGGCTGTTGAAATATAAATTGAAAAATATATATAGGCTTAGAAAATGTGAGACGTGAATTCTGAACCATTCAGTAGCCATCTATTTTAATTATATACTAAGTATTATTTTAATTATAATACGTTGCTGTTTCATAACTCCCTTTTTAGGAATATGTAAATATATTCCTAGTGATTTATGCTCGCTTTTCTTCTCGCTCACGGTTCCGCATGGAGTTTCTTTTTCCGCCGGTGAATGCCACCTTATGAATAAAATTCAGCAAAAATGTGATTGAATTCGTGAATGTGGATCTTAGAGAATTAATCTTTAAGGTTTTCGTTAATACGGGTTCTTTCTGAGAATAAAATTTTTACGCAAAGTAAATAGCTTTTCCTATCATCAGGAGGCGGTAAGATGAAAATGATAGATGAATAAGAGAGAGAAAGAGAAACAGTGATAAGTGAAGGAAGAGACCAGAGAGTGGCAGGAAATTTTTTTCAAATAAAGTGATTGCAAATAGAAAAAATATAAAGGATGAATGTAGGAAAAGAAAATGGGAATTAGAGAGTTTGACAAGAGAGAAAGAGGAGAGGAGAAAGTGGAGCAAAAACACAGGACGAAAAAGAGAGGGATTAGAGTGCGTAAAGCGCGCTTGCCGTTGGAGGATTACTTTCGCCGGGGAATAGTTCGTCGTCACGTTCGCGTAACAATGTGCCTGAAATGAGCGAACGAGGGTTAATTTGGCGCAAATGCATCAGGCGATGGATTGAAGAAGGGGTGTGAAGGTGAGAGGAAGGCAAGGAAAATTTATGGAGCGACGGAAGAAGAAGAAGACGATCCCAGGGCGAAGAAGAACAACGGGATTCTTGTGTCGTCTAACATGGACAGTCCGGAAGGAGACAAACGGAAGGCAGACAGTCTGTACCTGTTCTGAGAAAACGGTTGTATTAAAACGAGAACATGTGAAGAAATCTCGATCCCTTTTTTGCTCTTTCTCTCTCTCTCTCTCTCTCTCTCTCTCTCATTCTTGTATTGTTTCACTTATTTTTCCCCAACGCCCATGAAATTACAAGCGAAGCCTTAACAGATGACGAAGCTAAATTCAATTTGAGTGGGTGTTTCTCCCTCATTTCTTTCATTCGTTTTCTTGGAACTTTTTTTTTGTCTGTCGAATTAAGTTGCTTTCACTTTTTTTCTTTGCCTCTTTTTCTCTCTCCCTCCGTATATTAATCAGTTTAAAGCCTTCCTATTTACGTGGGTATTTAAGAAGCGATGAATTCATTTGATGAAGGGCTGGTTCACTCCCTTTCTTTGCTTCCCTCACAAAATCTTCTTTAATTTTTCACAATTAAACTAATTGTCTCTCATCAGAGGAAAAACAAAAACCTTTGCCATAATTGGCTGATTCATTTTCAAACAATTAATTATTACCAGAAGAAAATTCTTTGGCCGAAATACAGAATGAAGAAATTAAAAAAGAAACAAACCTGAAGTGAGAGAAGGAAAAAAATAGAAAAACGTTTGAACCCTTAATTTAATCAGAGCCTTGAAAATAATCGTTAAATGTCACCCATTGAATGAGATTAATGAGTAGGCGACAAGATGATGACGACGCTTGAAAGCAATTTGGTATTCAATAGCTAGGTCGAGTTTACTGTAGCAAAAGATAGGATGAAGCTATTCAGCGAGATAATTGAATAAAACGAATCCAAAGAGAGCCTTTGATAAACGATTTCACTAGTAAATGTCATCAAATGAAAAGTTTTTGAAAAGCTCAGAACAAAATTGGTTACTAGTCAAAAGAGTTTATTTTAACTTTTAAAATTAAGTGGAACTGGGAAAACTACTGTCCTCCCAATCGCATTTCTTACCACTTTTACGCTTCTTAATTGTGTTAAGAATGTTATTTCTGCGGACGACGCACCGAGGTGTATTTGCAGATAAAAGATGTCCAAAATTCCAAATCATGAAGTTTTAAAAAACGATTAAAACCTATGTTTTCCTATATGCTACATCCCATAATAGCGGTTTAACCCCAATTTCGCCATACTATTGACAGCGCCATCAGTAGAAACACAGGCATTGCATTGATCAACTATTTTGTGTCGTTGTCTCTTGTAACAAACACATTTGAGGTTACGTGAGATCTGAGTTTTTGTACCCTCGATACCGTACAATCTTGCTATCAGTTGTTACCCTACCAATTATACAACTCCTGGCAAAAAGTATTGCATATGATGGGACGTTTGAACAACTTCGACAGTCACAAATTTTTTATGCAACACCGAGACATTGGATCAATCTTAAAAAATAAGCGTATATTTATCTCTTCAGACACTGCATGTGTATAAATTTTCAGCCCAAAATGTTGAAAATTCAGAGAAAAAAAATCTTGAGTGAAATCCCACCCTGGAAAAAGTTCTGCATAAACCTCTGACCTGGAAATAAATATTGCATAAAGATTCCAAACACCCCTATAGAATAGAATGTAGCCTTCTACAGTAAGCAACATAGAATTCATTCTTTAGACGTAGGTAATTATCACACACCAAAACTCGTAACTACTCGTTCAAATTAGCATCAAAATGGCACCAGTAAAAGAGTATAGTGATGGAAAGAGAGGGGTTATACTGAAACTTCTGAAAGAAGGCAAAACCCAAAAACATATTGCCCAAATTGTTGGATGTCATCAATCAACAGTCGGCCGTGTAAAAAAGAATTGAGATGCAAGGAAATACCAAAAATTGTCTAAGGATCGGCTGTCCCCGCAAAACCAGCAGGCTGCAAGACCGAGCATTGCGCAGATTTTGTACACAAATGAGAAGATCATCTTCAAAAGGAATCAACAAGGAATGGGGGAAGTATCATGTGAATGTGTGTGCAAAATCTGTGAGAAATAGATTGACAGAGATGGGCTATAGACGTTGCAAAGCAAATTCAAAACCGGCTATGATCAAGAAACAAATGAAGACACGTTTATTATGGGCTAAACAACACAAACACTGGAATTCGGAAGACTGGAGACAGTTCATCTGAACGGATGAGAGTCAAATCTCAGTCGGTTGTGGTGATGATGCTGGCACATTTGTGTGGAGACGGACACATGAAAAATTTGAAAGTGATTGCTAAACCATTCGACAAAGTTTCCTGTAACTCTGATGATCTGGAGCTGTTTATCGGCCAGAGACACTGGACGCCTATGTGTTATCAAAGGGATAATGAATGCTAATGCGTACCATGATGTTTTAGAGGCTTTTTTAATTCCCACGTTGGAGGATCACTTCGGTGATGGCGATTGCATCTTCCAAGATGACAACGCTTCTTGCCACAGAGCCAAATCTATCGAAGATTTCCTGAAACAAAGCAACATTACTGCTCTACCCTGGCCCCCCAACAGTCCGGACTTGACCCAGTTGAGAATGCACGGGGAAAACTAAAAGAACTGGTCACAAAAACAGCTGAAATGTAAAGATACCTTAGCTAACGTTATAGTGACAAGTTGGGCCGAGATTGGGACTGATTATTATCTTAATCTGGTGGACTCAATACCTAAACGAATAAAAGCTGTGATCAAAGCCAGGGGTGGGCCAACAAAGTTTTAAGTACCGTTTTGTTAAAGATATGCAATACTTATTTTCATGTGAAAGCTGTATGCATTACTTATTTCCAACGTAGTGTTCGTTCATAATTTTTTTCCATTATTATGTTTCAATATTTTAGTCTCAAAATTTATACACATGTAATGCTTGAGTGGATAACTAAACTATTATTTTTTTAAGTTAATCCGATGTCCCCGTGCTGCATAAAAAATTTTAGAATGTCGAAATTGTTAAAACGTCCCATGATATGCAATACTTTTTGCCAGGGGTTGTAGTTTACATTGTTCAAATAAGTTAATTTGTTTAAAAGCTCTCACAAAATAAGTCGTGAACTCTGGGTCCCTAGTAACTTCCTTTGTACCTTTATTCTATTTACCTATTTACGTTGAATCTCTTCAGTGATGAAAAAATGTTTTCCTTTCACGCGAATTTGAAAAGAAGATTTAGGATCTACTGGCCCTAAGTCTGCAGAATACGAGGTGTGCTGCGATGAGGAATGGTCAAAGTTCTTCAAATTACTTCTCGATAAACTTTCCATGCACTCCCAAATGTTTATAAGGCTTTTATGAAAATGCACAATTTATAGGTTGTTGATATTATCCTCCATTTTGGCCATGGGAAAAACTTACAAAGCAACATATACAGCACGCCTATACTTAATGAAATTGGTTTATGGTCTTAATACATCAAGCAGAAGTATTGTTCAGATTCGAGCCCTTAACTATTCCCGTGTAAAAGAGAACAAATCGAAACTTGATTTTCGCTATATATGCTAGAAGCATTCTCTATTGTGTACTATACTAACGTTACATTAATGCTAAAGACCTGTGCATAAAGCAAATGGTAATTTCTCCTTAATGATATCCATCTGTTAAAGTTTGGTTTCGTTGAATATTGCAGAACAATTTATCTGGTATTCATCGAGTTGTGAATAGAAGAAATGTAAATTTTTTACTCCTTTATTTGTTTTTTTATACAGGATGTTTCTAAATTATCTCCCGTGTTATACATGTTTATTAGTCAAAAACTATTACAGATTTTAACGCGATTTTTTTTATTCACAAAGAAAAACTCAAAAAGTTTCTTAGCATGCCTTAATAAATTTCAATGTGCACCCCCCCCCCCTTTTATGGCGTGAAGGACGTCAAAGCGAAACTCGATTTCTTCCCATGTTCGGGCTAGCATTTCAGGGGTGATTTTAGCGATTGTTTCAATTATTCTCTTCTTGAGAGTTTCAATGTCATCAACGTTGGTCTTGTACTCTCTGTCTTTCACATATCTCCAGAAGAAAAAATCCAGAGGGTTCGCATCGGGTGAGCGAGGGGGCCTAGGGAGTGGCCCATCCCTTCCAAACCATCGACCTGGAAAGTTCGTATCCAGGCACTGCCTAACTTGTAGGCCCCATCTTGTTGGTAGACTACACTGGCGGAAAAAAAAATCCCAACACCACGAAGGACTTGTGTTAGATGAATGAAATTTGGACAGTGTATTCAGCTATGGTATTTATTCAATTGATTCAAGTTTCAAGGTTACAACTTATAGGGGGCGCCACCAGCGCCACCCTGTACATGCAAATGAGACATTCCAATGATAAATATAAAGGATATCAGACGCGCGTCTGTGTCACTTCAGACACTTGTGGACATGTGTGATAGGGTACGTAAAACATGCCTCGAAGGCGACTGCGACGTGAATATGGGCAGCTAACCCAATTCGAATGAGGACGTGTAGTGGGCCTTCGAGAGGGTGGACTTTCGTTCCGTGCTATTGCAGAACGCATAGGTCGAAACGTTGCCACTGTGTACAACTGTTGGCAGCAGTGGTCCAGGGAAGGCAGGATTACCAGGAGACCAGGATCTGGACGACCCCCAGCCACTGGAGACAGGGTTGACCGGCGCATCTGTAGGATGGCTGTGGCAAATCGGACAGCATCTGCAGCGGACATTCGGGCTGCTGTGGTACCCAACGTCACTCCACGCACAATTCGGAACCGTCTCCTGGCCAGGAACCTCCACTCCAGGCGCATGTTTGCCTCTTACCCCTCAACACTCTGCGGCACGTCTTCAGTGGTGTCAAGCCAGAGCGACTTGGAGGGCAGAATGGAGGTCTGTGGTCTTCACGGATGAAAGCTGTTTCTGTCTGGATCAGAGTGATGGTCGCACAAGGGTCAGGAGGAGGAGTGGGGAAGTCCTGTTACCGAGCTGTATCCGTCGTCGGCATACTGGCCCCACCCCTGGCATTATGGTATGGGGAGGGATTTCCTACGACAGCAGGACCCCCTGGTGGTTATCCCAGTCACCATGACGGCAAATGTTTACATTCGGATGGTAGTTGAACCCATTGTGCTGCCATTCATGGCTGATATGCCAGGGGGGGGGGCTGTTCCAACAGGATAACGCTCGACCCCACACTGCCGCTGCAACCCAACGTGCCCTTCAGGGTGTCCACATCTTACCATGGCTAGCACGATCACCAGATCTGTCGCCCATCGAGAACATCTAGGACATGGTCGGACGCCGTGTCAGGGCTCTTCCACAACCAGCAACAACTGTCGCTGATCTGACCATCCAGACACAACAGGCATGGAATGCCATACCACAAAACGACATTCGGCATCTCTACGACCGTATGCATGCACGTGTGCAGGCCTGCATAGACCAGCGCGGCGACTACAGCGGGTACTAAAGTCCGTGCTTTTCACCATGTACTGGGTGGCGCTGGTGGCGCCCCCTATAAGTTGTAACCTTGAAACTTGAATCAATTGAATAAATACCATAGCTGAATATACTGTCCAAATTTCATTCATCTAGCACAAGTCCTTCGTGGTGTTGGGATTTTTTTCCGCCAGTGTATGTTGGGCTGCAGTTCTTCCACCTGTAGAATCAGGTAGTTCTCCAGCATATCTAGGTAGGTTGCAGCGTTAATGGTGTCTTCAGCGAAAAAGAAAGGTCCGATTACTCGATCATGTATTAAACCGCACCAAAATGCTAGCCCGAACATGGGAGGAAATTGAGTTTCGCTTTGACGTCGAAATTTATTAAGGCATGGTAAGAAACTTTTTGAGTTTTTCTTTGTGAATAAAAAAATCACGTTAAAATCTGTAATAGTTTTTGAGAAATAAATATGTATGATACGGGAGATAAATTAGAAACACCCTATATAACTTTTCAAGTTTTAATTTGTATCGGAAATACAGGAATTTTATTCAATCGGTGGTCGACAGCGATGGGGAATATTTTGGATCCTATTCTCTAAAGTCTTTCAAAAATTTAAGCATAAACAGCAAAATTGTAACCTTCCCCCTTAAGCAGAATATTCATAAATATTAAACATTTCCTTCTGAGTTTCAAAGAGATATCGGAGAAATGCAAATATTTTTTCGGAAACATGCATTAAATATTTTAAATTGTTGTGGAAAATGATTTTCAACGTCACTGCTTATTCGTGGAGGCTTCGAGTCGGAGCCCACTGATGATTGGGAGATCCAAGCACGTTAAGGACTGAAGGATTCCCGCGCTCACAAATTCGATTTATTAATCACATCAGTTGATCGGGGAGTTTTGAACCAACAACGATCACGTAGATTCTGTAACTGCTTTTAGAAGGGCGCCTTCATAAACAAATGGCACACACGAAAACAATAAATTTTAGACTTAATGGATTGTCTAACTTAATGGGTTTGCAAGACATATTTGCCGTTGTGACGATTGCGAACGTGTACTGAATTCCTCTGAAATCTGACGAGAAGATCACGTGAATTTCTTTAGTATATTATTTTGTCGCCTTCTTCGCCTATGTTACGATGAATCCCATATAGGAGCAGACCATAGTAAGCGAATATAACCGAATCTCGTTTTGACACGATTTCTGATGTTAGTCAAGAAATTACTTATACCCGAAAGCAGCATAATATTCTTATGTCAATCAATTTTCTGTTTACAACAAGAGACGGCAGCACATTTCAAGAGTTTTTTCTGGATTGGTAGAATAAAGGCGCTAATCTTTCATAATTGTTCTCACTGCGTTTTAAATAGGCAATAAACTAAAGTTTTGAATCCCGATAAGGATCCTGAAAAAAGGGTCTGTCACGGAAATTCTTCATAAATCACGAGAATATGTCAATATAAAAGTCGCAAAGTGGATACAAATGAAAGTTGAAGTAGTTACCTGATGATGAAATTAGGTGTATTTTTCCACGTAATCTCCATTAACATTTAGGCACTTGTCCCAGCATTTCATGGGTCCCTCAAAGCCAGCAGCGAAGAAGGTTTGTGGCTGGTGTCGTAGCTATCTGGTATAATCTTCCGATAGACCTTCTCCATATCCAGGAACCGGTAGACACCCAGGTGATTCTTTCAGTGGGCCGAAGAGGTGAAAGTCGGATAGTGCCAAATCCGGACTGTAGGGCGGATGTTCCAGTCGTTCCTAACCTAGGGACCGTGTGTGAGTCACTGTGATATTGGCTGAATGGAATTCCATCTCGCAAAGCATCTGGACGTTTCATGGAAATGGCTGACCGTTGTTCATCACGGTACAATCCTCTAACACACCCTCGACTCACTTAACTCAAATACTCACCGCCGCATGAGAACGTGATTACTGGCGCCGTATATGTTAGCGTATTGCCACCTACACTTTCACTTGCGTAAAGGATCATTTTAATGACCGATATTCGTAGCACAATTTCACACTGCAGCATTTGGTAATACATAATGAAAATAAGAGACGTTCTCCAAATTATAGACTGTATATTTAGAGAACTATAAGGTTATGGAAGTTGAATTTAAAAAATGTAAAGATATTAAAAGATAAAAGAGAATCAGAGATTTTATCACTGGAAATGAACTAAACGATTGAGGAACTCAATTTAAATAAAATCTTTTAAACATTCCAAGAAGGAACCGACATTGTTCCATTTTATTTTATTTTAAATTTTATATATTTTCAATTACATATCATCTCCGACTGGAGAGTTTGTCACCATCTGGACAGAGGGTCATCGAAGGTTTGGAATCTGTGTGTGTTCATCTGGAGGGATTCTCTACATTTGGTGTTGTCTGCATGGGAAGTCATCGGAAGGTTATATCTGAATGTGTAATTTGAAAATATTTTTATTTAACTAAATGTACATTCATCTGTACATGCAATCAATTTTTAATTTTTAATTCACTTATATTGAAATCATCATTTTAGAATATCAAATCATTCATTTTAGAATATCAAATCATTCTATTTTCTATTATCAAAGCAGTAGCTTTAGCTATTTCGCAGAAGTAAATTTTAAGGAACATTCATTTAATTCCTTCCGAATTTACGGTTTTTATAAGTTAACGTTCAAATACACAGCAAATCCAATTTTCCAAGCAATAGAAATTACTTGCCAGCTCGGTAGCCGAAAGAGCTAAGACGCAGATCTTGTCGCTCTCGAAACCAGTAAATCGTGTTCGAATCCCGTTGAAGGCAAGGATGTTTGTGCTAGTCCTTTTACTATCAAGCTTGGAAGATCAAGAAAAACCCCGGTAGGCTGAGATTCCCTACTAGGCTAAATTCTCAATACATGTAATGGTTATTTGACATCCTCGATACCATAAAAGCAAAAGAGGAGTAGAAAAGAAATAGAAATTGTTTTATGGCAATCATAGCGCCCACGTCAACAATGCTTAAAAGATAAACAGAAAGTAGCATTTTATTAATTCATTACTTGTCACCAAGTCGTCAGTGCGAATTGATTGTTATACGACGTCTTAACAGGCGCTATTAGAGCATGTGTTAGAGCAATTGACTTGAAGGGGTCCATGAAGAAGCTTGAAAAGTTGATAAAGCAAACGAAGACCTTGATGAACATATTTTTGCCAACAAAAATGATAAAGTTATTCCGATTTCAAGTTATCACATATAGACTAAGCGTGCATTCGCATAAGTAACTTCCAAAAAGTAACCTAAAGCTCCTAAAATTGGACTAACATTTTTAAAACTAGAATTTTCTTACTCCAAAAAATGGTCGTTAAGTTCATACTCCAGTAGAGGAAATAGCTATACGGTATGACTCTTAAGCTTACTTAATGTTCACACTTAATTTTAGAAAGTCCCTTTATTCAGTAAGAGTATTAGTCAAACACACAACAATATTTTGTAGAATTGATATGATTTCTGGATTCAGCACTCTCAAATTAGTCAAAATCAAGCATTATCCAGATTCAGGAAAAATAATGCAGACTGTAATCTGTCCAACAAAAGTTTGACTTTCCGTGTCCAGTTAAATTTCAAATTTCAGTTTTAGATATTGTTAATTTTACTTCGTAACAATATCTAACAATTGAAATCGGAAATTTAACTGGACACGCAAAGCCCAACTTTTGTTGGACAGAGTATATTGATATTAATTCTTCTTGTTACAGATGCTCTTCGCTATATTAGCATGTTAAATTTAAGAAAATTTATTACGTAAAAATTTTACAAGAATAATAATACCGTGGGAATATCCTAACATAACTTAATCTAATTTAATTTATTGAACTTGTATACTTTCTAGCCACGTACAGTTCTTGAGCGTCACAAAGGGTAAAAAAGCAGCTGGTATTTGAGAAAGTAAAGGAAGATGTTTAAAAAATAGAAAATCGTTTCTTTAAACAAACTAGAAAGCTTAAGTCGACTTTTTCCCTCCTCGGTCGAAAACAATACAAATGCTGTAATAAGTTCCATCGGCATCACATTGCTTCCTCCTCCGGTTGCTTTATTTATAGCCGCCACGTATTTTAAACGTTCAGTCACGCACGCAGCATCAATATTCTTTTAGCTTCTCGGTGTTAGCGGAAAATCCATTTACTTTTTCCTATACACAGCCACCTCCGTGTGGGACTTTGAACGCAAGGTGAAAGTGGAAGGGAGTGCAAGCAAGGGACGAGGGGTGTGGCTTTTGCCGTTGCCAAATGTGATGTCTTCATTGGAAGGAGTAAGACTGGTTCGCGCATAGTTGCCATTGAAGTGGCTTGGGGGGAATCCTTTTTACATCCGCCCTAACTTTAGGGCACATTTGGATGTTGGGAGGTCGGAGATTGTCCTCGACGCCATTAATTGCACCGAATCGGTCGGAACCGCGATGCCGCCGTGACGTTTATTGTTGTCACAAATAATTTAAAGCACCGTTCGGGGCCGAATCATGAAGCCTCATGATGTTCGGTATTCTCCTTCGAAGAAACAAGTCTCAAATCGGGTCCCTTTCCATCCACCCATCCATTTACTTTCCCTACTACTCCTTTCTTCTACACCACCCCTCCACTTTCATTCCTTCTTTATCTCTCCGGTAACGATTTTAGGGCTTCTCTCTTTTCATTCTTTGATACTTTAATTTTAACGACCTATATCTTTGTTAGCACCACTCTTTTTTTCCTTCTTCTTTTATATTTGAACTCTTCTTTTATTTTTTTCATGTCTTTTTCTCGCCTTCATTATAATGTTAATTCATCAAGGCTTTTTAATCAAGGTTTTTTTTTTAATTTACCCTCCATTTTGTTCCTATTCATATCTTTTTTCCCCTTGTTTTAAGTTATTTTTAAATTTTCTCCTGCTTTCATCTTTTTTGACAATAATTAGATTTAATAAAGAACGGAAATCTCTGTAGGCGTAAATTATTATTTAAAAAAAAGCCAGATGCAGGTAAAATTCGAAAATCTTTACAGGCACGCTAGTCTTATGTATATAGATGAAAAAAAAAGAGGTCGGGAGAAGAAGTAATTTGTTGGTGAAGACAAGGAAGAAAGGGTTAGATAGGTAGAGAAGTCTGAACCTCCTTTGCAAACTGGAGATGATGAGCCTGGCACTCTGTTGCCGTCGTTTTGACCGAGTGCAACTTCGGCTCTTCTGTCACAACCTTAAGTGCCTCCGAGTGCACTTTCCATTCCTTTCTTTGCCCAATGATTTTTTTCTCTTCGTTTTAAGCTTGCTTTTCGAACTACTTTGCTTTCTTTGTCGCAACCATTTCCAAAGTCTTCTTTTTAATCTGCAAAATTATGATGCTTTTAAACTTTTAAAAAATAAAGCAAAAGACTCCAAATTTTTTTTTCTGTACGATTTCTAATCAAATTAGAATTGTTAGGAGATGATTATACAAATGGAAGCTTTGTCGAATAGCGAATTTTTTTTTCGGATGATGAATATTTAACTGTTATTTTTAGGGTCATCATGTATGTATGTTATTTTTATTTAGTATCATGTTTGTATGTACTCTGTAATGTGTATGTCACTCGCCATAACTTTTGAAAGGATTGACCTAGAGGCTTGAAATTTTGTACACTTAGGCCCTATACAGAGGACGGTGCGAAAAATTATAGCGAATCCTCTAGGGTGCCCCGGGGCCCCTCACGGGCCTCTTGTATGAATTTCATGGTTCCTTTTTTTATCTTTCGAACAAAGAAGCCTAAAATCCTGAAATTTCGTAAATTTGTCTAAAAAAATACAGCGAATATACAAGAAAAGTGATATAAGCCTCTAGGCCCCATCAGAGGTCCCGAGGCCCCAAATACAATTGGAGCTATAATAATTGAACGGAACGACCTAGGAACCTGAAATTTTGTATAATTATTGTGTGCCACAAAAAATATAGCAAATATACAAGAAATGTGATATAGGCGTCAGATACAAATTATGTTATAACTTTTGAACGGAAAGGTCTAGAAACCTGAAATTTTGTATATTTAGTGTGGTACTAAAAAATATAACCGGTTGTTGTACGGTTGACACCCGCCATGTGACGGGTGGAATTCTAGTATTGCATAATTACGGTAGAAGAATATAAAATTCTACCTGAAGTATTCGGGAATTGCATATCGAAAAAGCTCAAAGTAGTCATATAGAATCTACCTGAAAGAAGATTCCAGTATTTGAACCAAGCAATTCTATTTTAGAGAAATTATAATGGTTTAATTGTGTACTTAGGGGCATACGAAAAATTTAATTGGTCACAAACAATTTCCTATTTGCACTATACAGGGTATGCATAACATATCGCAATTTGAGCAATTTTTATTTCTCAGAATTAGAACAAAATTACATTGAATTTTCATTTTAAAATTTAATTTTTAATTCAACTTAATTTAAAAATGCGTAATGTGCAATCCTCTCTTCCACATTCGGAGTACATCGTGTCAGCATGCATGCTGTGATTGACCGAATGACTGCAATAATCTGGTGTTATAATTCAGGCAGATCAGCCCGTAGGTATATCATTTAAACATGGTCTTTGACAAATTCCTAAAGGAAGAAATCACATGGGATGAGGTTGGAGAACGTGGCCGCTACGGAGGAAGTTGTCCTGCGAATATAAGACGCATTTACTGCAAAACCATAGAAGATATCCGAATATTGACGCTTGTAGTAGTTATGCATGACCTTAGAAATGCGCTGCGCAACACGAGAGCACGACGTGACACGATGATCCTGCGGGCATGGGCGAACAGTGACGTTCAGTAGGTCATGGTGTGTTCTGTATTCACTAGGGGATTGCACATTGAATATTTGTAATATAAATTGCGTAATCTCGGACTGTTCTTCTGTCCTCCAGTGTTTTATTTTTTTACGACTTTCGCCCTTTACCGACACTGAAATTAATAATCCACGCTGACTGTCATTTTTACTACAACTAACTTATTTATATAAAATAGATTAAAGTCGCCAAATGGCGCATATGAAAACTAAAGTGAAAATTAAGAAATTGGAAATAATGATTAAAACGGATTGTATGAGGCAGAATTAAGTCCACAGCCATTTAACACCATGTAACATTTGTCCTCATACCCCTTCGCTAAGAGAAAAAAAATTGTTTAAAAATTCTTTTGTTCATTCCTATATACAGGAATGAATCCTTCATTCTTGGAGGATCGTGAATGCAAAAAAAAAGTTTTAAAAATATTCCAATTGAAAAATTTAAAGCTTTTTATACAACTAGATAGAGAAATAACAGCCTTTTCAGTTAAGAATGAGAATTTTTGGGTGAGATTTCATATTGACTTGCTTTTCCCTTTTGTTATTAAAAGACGGCGTAGCGGTTTTTCCTCCATTTATTAAAAGTGATGTCCGTATTGTCTGCGGTCGTGTTACAGTTGAAGAACGAAGCTGAGTTTATTTTTTTTAATATTATTTTATTACTTGAGTCGGATAAAATGAAATTTTATTATGATCTGAAAGCCTCTTCAAAAGTTCTTCCAGTTGTTATAAGAGATCATTCTCAATTTAATGAAACCGCTATTAGCTCTGTGATTATTCACAATACGTGGAAGAGACAGCTGTTAAGTTGCATCGAAATCTGAATATTCGATCAAAACTTGTTATGCATATTTTTCCCTGTTAAAGTTTGCATTTAGCGTATTCCCTGGTAAATGATCGTGATAGTCATTTCAGCCAATGGCATTTTCTTTTTATTTTTTCTTAATTTAGAGTTGTTTACACAATGGCTATAAAATGTTTGATAAAGACTATTCATATATCGTTAATTTCTATTTTAGAGCCTCTTCCATCGTTATTTCGAGGAAGAAGGAAGTAAAACAATACTATTTTAAGTAGCATTATCTTTGGATGTATGTGTTTGCGTGTTTCTGTGGAATTGGTATCGGGAGAAACAACTATCAATCACATTGCGACATTGTTCTTTTTTCTCTGCTTTCTTATCCCCCCTTCTCCTACCCCAACCCGCTTATTTCTTTGAGCTTTATTTTTTTATATGTCCGCTTGAAATTGATGGTTCGTTATAAAAATTTCATTACGATTTCCTTCATTTTGTTTTCCGTCGCAGCCCTCTGTAATTTGTCACTGCGTCTTTCAAAGCTTGTGATTCGATTTAAAAGTCATTTCTCCCTTTTGCTACTTCTGGTAGAAATTGAAAAGAGATTTTTATCTTCGCAAATTTCACGACCAATAATTACGTTTTCCAATCTGAACTCCAAAATGGAGTCGGTGGAAAAATTAAACGTTGGCCAAGGAAAAGAAAAAGGTTTTATGGATATGCCGCAGGTAAAATTTGACGCAATGAACAAGACGAAGCAAACAGTTTTATATTAATTTAAGAATACAGCAAATTCTGCTGGAAATTAAAATCGTTCTTGAAGGGGAATAAGTAGACCTTTTTTTCCCTTTACTCTTGTCTACGAACGATTAAATTTTTCGTCAAGGGTTCTGTGGCAAAATGGAGAAAATTTCTCTCCTCCTCCTTTCTCTCTCTTGCGCTGCACGTAAAGCCATCCGGAGCAGCGACTCTCTCCTTTCATCTATTCCCGTCGAAATGAGAGGCCACTCCGCAATCCCCAGCCATCATTGGCGCTCTTCACTGAGGATAACACTTGATTCCCATTCTTTTATTGCTTCGCCGTCAGAGCCCAGGATGGGAATGAGAGGGCCGCCGGCTGAACCCATTCCCTGCCGCCGTCGCCGCCGCCGTAATCCCAGCAAGAGCAGATAAAACGTGTCTCTCTAGAAGACTCGGATTCCCCGGCAACGATTTCCATTTCTTGCATGACCAATGTCGAAAACTCGTGCTTATTGGCGCTTTCTCTCTCCTCCATTTGCGCCGGATCACTGTGAAACCAACCATAAAGCCGCCAGGAAAAAGCCTCCTATCGAGTGTGAGTGAGTGAGGAGGAGAGAGAGAGAAAAGGATGTGTGTTTGTGCGTTTGGGGGTGCATGTGTGTCTGGGACGGTAGGTTATCTCACTGTTGATTTTAGAGTGGGTGGGTGGGGGTTGCAAGGGTCGAGAGAAGATTTCTGTTAAAAGGGAAATGAAAATGAGAGGAAAAGTACGTGAAGAAGAGAGTGACAGGTAATGGAGAGAAAAAGGAAATAAACACGTATTCGGATAAGTAAGGCAAAGAAGAAAATGAGAGATAAAATGAGTCTATCAAATGGGGGGAAAAGAACATAACTGGCGTCAAAAATTTCTAAAGGTGGCGCAAGACCGGAAGAAATCAGACTTGGAAAAATGTGAAAAACAAAATTACGAAGAAGGTGATATAGTAAGAATTTTTTTTTTCGGATAATTAAGTTGGATTGTAGATGCCTTCTAACTTATATTATTATTTTGATTAATCATTCTTCAAGTTCTTCCATTTTCACGAAGGCAAGAAGCATCCATGTCCTTTTTGAGGATGCTGTTTAAATCGTGATATTATGAGCAATTTCTCAAAATTCTGCCTACAGAAAGCACACTGGGCATCTATCCAAATTTGCTTGGTGGCAAGATGAGTTTAAAATTAAATTTTACGCTTCTGAATATGTTTAATAAGTACCTCTGCGAGTTTGAAATTTGGTATTTAAGCATTCATAAAAGTTTTACACTAGCTTATTTTATATTCTTTGGTGTACTAAGAAGTTTGCATGCAGTTGACACGAAAGACTCCCTGATTTTAAGAGTAAATATCTCGGAAACGGAGATCGATAGAAAAATTAAACAAGTGGTGTGTTTATTTCGAAAGCCGTAAAAATCTGATACAGAAGTTTAAAAATTAGTTACAAATGTTGCCGACAGGTGGCGCTGGAACGCTTTAACCTGGATTCCGTGGCAACTTTTCGGATCGCTTTAAGCTGGATTACGCTGATTAATTGCGACATTTTCAAGAGTAGTTGTCTGGGGCAACATTTCCACTAAGTTAATTGCTAAGTACAGCGCCACCTGTATCAAAATTTTTACAGCTATCGAAATAAACATATCACTCGTTTCATTCTTCTATCGATCTCCGTTTCTGAGATATTTACTCTTAAAATTAGGGAGTTCCTTGTGGAACATCCTGTACTTGGAATGTACATGATAGTGAAAGAAATGATTAGGTTTTTAGAATAGGTGGGAGATTTATTAGACAGAAAGCGTTACATAAATTGAGCAAGATTATTTCACCTTTTATCCTGGGTACAGGCCTTTACTCGACGTGGCATGGATTCATAAAGTGCTGAAAGATGTTCTGAGAGATTTCTTGCCAATGCCCTCCAATTGGCAGGATAATTCTTCGACATTCTAGATAGTCATTCGAGAGTCGAGTCTGACGACAAAATTAAGAGTTGTATTCGATGCTTGTAATAAATTCATTGAATGATAGGCCCTAATCTGCAAAACGACATAGTAGATGGTCGCACGTGACGTCTCTTCATGTCCCATATTGAGAGCTATGGTAACCAATGGAGACAGTCCTTGGAGAGGTGTGCTGTATATGGCTGAGCGTTATCTCGTTGAATTGTAAACCCAATGTGCCGCGAAAGGAATGGCAACACGACGTATCGAGGGTATCACGGAAGAGGACTATCAAGAGGGATCCCCTATTAAACGAGATCCTACCCCTTGTTGCCGGCCTTATGGAATATGACAGTAAAAATGGGGTCTGCACAGTCTGATCCGCTTCTGCCAAGTATTAGTTTGCATATCCGGTCGAAAGCTACTTGCGTTTGACTATATTCTGAGGTAATAAAAGTTACTAGATAGACCTTATGACACCAATAAGTATAATACTCATTAGATCACAAGGTCCGGCAATCCCTCAATCACTGGCAACTATAAATATTTACTTTAATTAATTTTTATTAATAAATTTTATTTACTTGTGCTTTATTTCTCTGTTATCTTTTCGTTGTCGAAGCTGTTAAATAACAATTGGATCTATTGAAAATTTAGCCTAGCAATGGATTAGCCTACTGGGGCTTTGCTTGGCCTATCCAAGCTTGTTAATAAAGGGACGAATACAAAGACCCATGCCCTCAGTGGGATTCGAACCGCGACTCGTTGATGCCAAAAGTGACAAAACCTGTGCCTTACCGCTCTCGGCCACCGAGCCGGCTAATTATTAATTTTTATTAATTAAAGCAATGAAATTAATTGATATCAGTGGCAATATATCGATTTAATGGTTTTGTGCAATATTGACTATTTGTGTTGATGGCAAAGTAGTTAGGAAGAATTTGACAAAAATTGAACTTCAAACAATCGTATAAAGCTGAACAAGTTTATTAATTTTATTGTAGGTGAAAGTCATCAAGTTTGTTTTATATGCCCGATAGACGTACGTTTCCGCTTGCGGCCGCTAGACCGCAACAGTTACAAAATTGATGGATCGGTCGTGTCGGGAATGATAATCAAGAAAGCTGCCAAGGCCTCCACGCTCTCCTAACTATTTTGTGCTGCCATTACCGGCTGATCTGTCAGAACTGCGGGCTCGCATCACCGATCTTTTGCTCAAATTGACAGGAACATGCTTTCTCGAGTGTGGGATGAACTCTATTACAGATTGGATATCTGTAGAGTCACTAAAGGGTAACATATCGAGCACGTGTAACAATAAAATCATGAAACCGCTCGGTATGGCGTTCGCGGTAATTGTTTCCTAAACCATAAGCAAAGAGAATTGAAAATCTTGAAAAAAATTCTTCAAACAATATGCAATCGAAAAAAGGGGAAAGTCGTGGTCACTGGTTCGGGTTCAGGTGGCAAAATTTTTCTTTACCTTTTTTCTGAGTTTAATTACAAATCATTAGCGTTTTGGATTTTTCTAAATAACTGCTATCGGTCTCTACATGTAGACAGACTCTAAATAAATTATTTAGCAATGCTGTTTAGTCTTAAATAAGGTGTACATTAAAATTTGTGAAGAGATAATTTTTGCGATAACCAGTTTTGTTTGAAATTTCCGAAAACCGGCGAAGAATGCGGCGAGAAAATATTCGCTATATTTATAAAATAGACAACATGGCCATTAAAGTTCTGTATATCGGTGTTCTCGCCGTCTTTTCGCCCATTTATTCTGTCGAAACTATCCCTTAGCAGAGTTTAAGGTTTCCTTTAATACTCGGAGGTAAACGCGCAGTTAAGAGGAAACGTGAAGACATTTCCACCTGGGGAATAATCCCTTGCAAACTTCTCTCACGGTGAACATCGTACCAAGACTAAGTTACACATCGAATTCGTTGAGGATGTTTTCTTTCTCGTTCAAATTTGTTCCACTGCGACTTCTATGTCTTGGGGCCTGCGAGGAAAGCAACCGGGGGACATTCGATTCCGTTCGAATGGCAAAGCGTTAGCAAATTCCAAACTGCGATTGGCTTCCTTGGCAAATGACGAAATTCCACGAGACAGCCATCTAATTCTAGAATTACTCGATGGGATCCTTGTCGGAATGCAGCATTGAACTAGCGTGATTGCTTCAAATTCATCGAAGGTAATCACCCCCTCAGGCAGTTTCTAAATTTAAGTTTTGGCCCTGATGTCATATAAATTTCTAATGAAACACATTAAATCTGTTTTTAAATATGGCTTTAGCCATTTCTCATTATTCGACTCATAATAACTTGATAAAATGGGTCTAGGCAGTTTAAAATAAATTAAAGATGAAGAAGTAATTTAAAATTGATTAAATTCACCAAATCATCGACCTTACACATTCGATAAATCAAATTTCTATCAAGCTCCCTAATACCGTTTTCCAAGTTAATTCAAACCTTTATTTACATACTAACATGTCGGAAACCTTCTGGTGAAGGTCAACTCCACGCCCTAACTGCTGCCGATTACATAAATTGTCTATGTTTTGATACATGAAGATTGCGTAGGCCACAATAATGACTTTCTGTCATTGTGCAAACCTTCTGACACCTTGACAGAAGAGGGTTAGACACCTTGTACGCGGTTACATATGTGTCTAGAAGAGGATAGCAGTTTGAGAAGTGCTTAACCCGGCCCTTCGAATATTCCTGTTCGAAGTCACTCAAGTTACCCGGTCTGCTGTTGTCACTGGTGTTAAACGTAAAGGGGCGTCATTCTACAATATACAAAATTAATTTAACCGACATTAAAAGTTCCCCCATCGCCTCTCCTTCTGTATTAAGATTAAATTGCCGATTTTCGGACATTAAAACGTTGCGTAACGTGAGACATCCTTACGATTTTTGTACAAGGTAAAATATGAGAATATATATATATAGAAGAAAATAATATGAACTATTAACTCTCAAACGAATGTATCAGGCCACGAGATAATGAATTCGATACTTTTCTGATAGTTCAAAAATTTCTGAGATGAACTTATTTCAGAAGACGAGCCCGTTCCGATGTTGGTAAGTGTACGGTTATTGGATGCGATCAGCTATTTCATAAGGTTAAAAATCAAATCCATTAATCTTTCAAATTTAATTACAGACCCCATTTTGTCCGGATCATTTGCTTCGAGTTCGGCATAATGTAATAACTCTAACCTGATACGTTTTAAAGGGTTTATTTTACAACAAACGAGTTATTACCAGCAATATCGATAAAATGGGTTTGTTGTTTAAATGGCTTATTTTAACAGAGGAGTTTTAATTATAATTCAGTGGCTTTTACAGATTAGGTTACATTTTGTCAAAGTAAAACTTTACTTTTGGTAAACTCAAATAAATAACATGAGATTAGGATAAAAACGAATATAGCTATTAATAGAAATGAAATAACTGGTGCTATGTGAACAGTAAAATGTTTGTTAGAATCACATACTTTTATAGATTTCCTTGTAAAATTTTTTACATTTAATTTTTTTTAATTAGGCGATGTTATTGATTTTAATAACTTTCATAAAAATGAAGACTGTGCATTCCCATTATTTATCCGGCTATCTGTTAATGCGCAATTCCATCAGCTGTGACGTTTTCGACAGAGTCTGTCTAATACGTATATTTTAGGATTTCAGATAAAGTTATAATCAAAATTGCTGAAGGAAATACTTAACCTAGAATCGAATCAGTGACCAGGAGCATTCGACTCGTTACTCTCACCAATAAGCTATGCAGACACTGATATTGCAGTGCTATCACCAGCATGCCCTAAAGAATACTGAAGCCGCTTTTGATTACCAAATGACAGAGCAGGTACATGGTTCACATGTGGTGTCCCAGCATAGGGGAGAATTACAATAACCCTCTGTGAGACAACAGATAAGATCCTGGATCCTAACTTCAGTGTTCAAATGACTACACTATTCCGTTATACTCAATTAAGGAGTTTATTCAACAATTGAATGAATCATATACGTACACATCAGTGTTTGATTGATTTTTACTAACGTTAGTTGATGGCAATGCCTTTCTGCACCCACAGAAACCCCTACTAAATCTAGGTTACTACAGTTCAGCTAGTTGAGAACTATCCACAACACTGTATTCTGCTGGCATACACTCACAGTTCTCTTGGGCTTCAATGTTCATCACAACTGGAAGCACTCAGAATACGTGAAGCTTTTCCTTAAAATACAGATAATGTCTTCCAACCTGAACTTCAGATAGAAACTGCATACTGATCAGCCATATCTTCGGTCGTGTTGCAAGTGATACAAAACTCTTCCTTTGCTGAAGTGAAAGACTATATTTGTTTAAGACAACTTATTTCAGGAAAGTTTTGTTGAATTCCTTTTTCTTAAAAAATGTCTTCACATAAATAACATCAACATCAGCTTAAAACTGCTTCAAGAACTTCCAGAAGCCACATGGAACCTAAAAACAGAATCCATCATGGTTGGCCACATGAACTGCAAGCCAAAAAATATTGCATCCTTGCCACCGGAGCATTAGTGCCAAAACTAACTAGAATTCCAACCAACAATTCCCCCATCACCCAGCATTATTATGGAAAGGCATTGTCAAAAGTAACAAAGGAAATTCCAAATATACAATTAACAATACATTCATTGTTTCTGACATAAAATTCAGATAAATGAAAATAAATATAATACACACATTAAACCTGAGAGAAAAAAATTAACTGAGAAACCCAAATAAACAGGCATAATAAGCTTGTGAGGGCTAAACTAGCCATCACACACAAGTCGAGAATCTTCCTGTCTAACCATCAGTAGATGATGAAACCACATAATAAAGTTATAATGAAATTAAGACAATTAAAATATCATAGTGGGCTTTCACTGAAACAACTGTAAAGTTAAGCAACATCAGGCACGGCTAGACCATCCGTGATTCACGATCTTCACCCCCCCCCCCCGACTGCTGTGACCATCATACAGCAGTCGTTAATCCAGGTTCATCCAGGGACCCAACTCGTCGGCTTCTAGCCATACAGGCCCTGGATAGACGTATTGGATTATCAGTACTAATAAAATAAATAAAATAAATAGTTATTTCGAAGATTCGTGAACTGGCAACAATGTGCCGATTCTGTGCAAGCGATTCTGTGATTGTCGATTGTGAAGATACCCTGTAATGTGGTTTGTTTATGTGAGTAAATCCAATGCGCAGTTGTCGTTTTTTTTTTTGCTTGCTGTAAAACTTGAATTGCTGTGTGTATTATAGTGGAGGGCGAGAAGGATGTACCCTTTTTATTTAGACAGATGATCGCTAAACCATCCTCCATACAGCCCAAGCTTCGCACCCTGTGGCTTTTCTGGGCTTTTTCAACACTTATGAAAAAGTTAAGAGGAAGTAGGTAAAGCATGGACCAGAAAGTGAAACTTTGTAACATGTGTTTGAGAACCTAGTGCGTCGCTGGATCCGAATAGTGAATGACTAAGTCCACGAACGTTCGGAACAACCCGCGGAGAAATAAAATCACACTAAAGAAAAAAATCCATGTCAAATGTTCGTGGTCCCTGATTTGATCCCAAGTGAAGGAATTGTATTTTAGCTTTCTTTATTAAATTTAGAATTTAGAATTACAAATTTCACTTTAATTTGGAATATCTTGAAGTAGTAAAAAATATAAATTCAATCTTAATGAAACATTAAATTAACGATTCGTTTTAATAAGCTTTTGATCATCTCAACTTCAATAATAGCGTTATTCTAGGCACTAGTACTGAAAAAGCAAAAGTTAAAAGGAAATTTCCGCGTAAACAAGATTGCTCTTAAGTGTAAGGAACCCGTATGGATTGTTAATTTACTGTTTTCCTACCCACATAACTCACTAATTATTCGATGACCCTTAAATCTCGTGTAAATAAGAGTAAAGTTTATTTCTGTATAACTTACACTATCACAAAAAATTAACTTAAAATTTAACTTTCATCTCAAATGTATACTGCCCTCCAAAAGTTAGGCACGGAACAGAGAATTGGATATTACCCGCAATATTATCAATATACTGTGAACCAACTGGTAACATGTGAATATGAGTAAGCCCAAAATGTTTGTTATTAAAGAAAAAGAACAGAGATCATTAAGGATGCTTCTCATATGATCCTTCGTGGAATAAACCAAAACAGTAAAAAATTAATTTTTTATTTAAGCCTGATACGAGTTATGCCTTCCTCTAACCTAAATACATGCTTGGCATTGTCGCTTCATTTCATCAATGAGGTGATTAAGTTCTGTTGAAGGGAGCAATTGAAGAGCTGTTGACAGTTTTAGGCGTGTCTTTGTGGAAGGATGGCGTGATGACAGTTCTTATCTATCACAGATGCTCGATAGAATTAAGGTCAGGAGAGAATGCAGACCAAAACATTTGCTAAATGCCGAGATAGGTAAAATATGTTGAGATAGGTAAACACCGGTCGTGTTCAGTGCGGGCGGGCATTATCATCTATTAGAATGTACTCTGCACCGGCATAGTTTCTGACATAGTGATCGAGAATTTAATCACGATATCGTCAGGATCTCACAGATGCTTACAAACACGTAGAGAGCGGTGCGGCCAACGAAAAGCCACCTTAAACTATCACACCTCCATCTCTAAAGGAATTGCGCAGATTGGGCTGGCCGGAGAAAAAGCGGGGCCAGATACAAAGTCATCGTGCGGGGCCTTTTCAAATAGAAAAAAATTGTGGGCTATACCTCCAAGAGTACATTAAGGACTCTTTTATTTAGGGTCGGCCCAAGAAAAAAGCGAGGCATGGTGCAAAATACTCGTGCATTCTTATGGTTGCAATAAGGTGTGCTCGTAGAACAGGTTCTATTGATTGACGATTACATGTAGACAGTATGCCTATGTAGTGGTCGTTGGAAGGAGTTGTCACTCTAGGATACTTGAAATATGTCGTCTGGTGACTACTCCTGTACTTTGGGACTGAGTCTATAATCGTCGGATCTCAGAATGATGAACACCAATGAAACGAGCGACTTCCGTGATGGATTGGCCGGCACGCATTCTTCCAGTGGGTTGCCAGACTGTTGCAACCATCCAAACTTGCAAGTGTCTATCCCGGATTTTCTTGGAACTGTTCTCAGCTGATGTGATAACCATGAGAAGGAAATAATCTTTTTATCCAGCTGATTACTTTGCACATTTCTTCTGGCTGCCCGACCATTATTACAGAAACTTTTCCATATTTGCATCTTCTGGTGCAACATCGCAGATAATTTGGTTGCAAACTATCAATTGGTTAAATATTATTGCGAAATTTGTATTTCGGGTTTAGTTTGGAAGGGAAGTGTAATTATTTTATTTTAAATAAATTATGAAGCATCCTCATAAAGCAAAGGATTATATCGTACATATGGACTTTTTCATAAATTTATTTATGCTTAAAAAGGAGAGTAAGATGAAATCGAAGGAAAAAAGTGATTCTCGCGAGGTGTCAAGAAATGAAGTAATTAGTGTCGATGGTACGAGCTTATTCGGCTTTGGCGAAAAGTTCTTCCGTGTCGTTTCAATTGCCTTTTTTCCTACCTAACGAAAATGAAATATAGGGAAACAGTTCGTCGGCCTATCGTCGAGTGACACGTCAATACATTATGTAGAAGATCAGAGCCGTTCGCTAAAGATTATTTCTACTGCTAATGAGATTTCGTTTAACCAGTCATCATAAATTATTTGAAACTGTTAACTGAAAATGATTTGGAATGTTTGAGAGATGGCAGCGTTTGATTTACACGAATGGGTTTTCTGCCGTCGTTGCAGTGTTTCGCTTTCAATTTCGATTTATCCAAGCTTTATCGGTTCGTTGTATTCTAGAAACCCCCTCCCTCAAATGTCTCCCATCACCCTTTCGGTCTGTTCTATCTATCATTCAGCAGCTAATGGTACTTTTTTCCCGTTAGCGATTTATCTCTCTAATTCTATCGGGAATAAGACAGAAACAAAGAAAGAGGGGCGAGGAATAAAAGACGAAAAATAATAAGAAGCAATTCGGGACGGTTGGTGTTAAGTGAAGCGCGCCACAGGCTTAACATCGAATTTGTCATTTTACCGAAATGTTGACACTTGTAAGTTACGACATACAAAATGCTTTTAAAGCCTTTAATCAATACGAATGAGCATTAAAAAGAAATAAATCTAGCTCATCCATAATTTACAGAGGATAATACAAACAAAATTTTCTCTCCGATTACCGGTTTGAATTATTTAAAGTCGCGTTTTCATAGTCGAAGCGCTGGAATTTTATTTTTAAAGGCAACGCAGAATTTTATAAACAATGCTACGCACTGGAAGAAGAAATTCTGTGGAATTTACACCAGGGAAAAAGTGATGAATTTAAAGTCACTCTGGTTTGACATTTACTAGGAAGACAATGGCCGGACTTGCGTCATTGGTTAGCTCAATGCAAGATGTCATTTCGTTAGCCATGGAACAATAGATCACATCACACGATATACTGAGCTCGTCGTTGATAACCCCATTGTTAAAACTCGGCGATTTATTTCGCGTACGTTTCATTATGTATTCATTTCTCGACCGCAATGGATAAGAAACTTTTGAGGCTACTTTTCCATTAAAGCAGAAACCTTCCGGCGGTATTTGGTGTAGTTCGAATGCCAGACACATTGAGAGTGTGAGAGCCATCCTTTCTAAAGACCCTGCAAAGTCATTCAGAGGAAAGAATAGGGAAAGAAAAAAATTGAAGGGATCCATGGACACAACGAATGTGGGGAAAACTTGTAAATTGGATTGGATGAGCGTTGGATGGGTGGAATTGCGGGAAATGCCTAGAGATACCTAGAAGACTTTTCTTTCAGAGGGACCTGAAAAATATAAAGCACGCTTCACCAAAGAAAAAAGTTATAATACTAAATACACAGGGTGAGGCCAAAGAGTGGCAATACAGAGTATAACTCGAAAACTATTTGGTATAGGATACTGAAATTAAAAATATTATTACTAAGCAGGTTAGGGGCTCTTGGTAGCGATATTTTCAAGTTTATTCAAGAAAGTGTGAATGAATTTGGGAAACTTATCTCTAAACTATGACAGATAGAGACATAGTGTCAATTGCAAAATTGTAGACCACCTTTCAATTACTTTAAATCGAATGTTAAAAATCACTGCTTTATTAGGGGGGAATTAAAGAAAAAAATAGCTTTAAGTTGGTAAGGTACTTCGCGTCATTTGAGAAAATGGGCGAGAAAGAGTCACTCAAGGTCAATCATTTAATGAGCCTTCCCAACGATGTGCTTCACTGCAATTCAAATGTTTTAGAAACATCAGCCAACCTGGCCAGCCCACCCGACCTTGAGTGACTCTTTCTCTCCCATTTTCTCAAAATCTTTCAAGGCGAAGGGTGTGATTAAAAATTGTTTTTAGACTAATGTGGTGTTGCTCTACAGGATAGCAATTGGAAATTTTTTCTCTATCTTTAATAGTTTTCGAGTTAGCAAATGGATGACCTTAAATTTCGGGGTCAAAGTTAAATTTGAGTTTGGCAATGAATTCCCCACCCCCCCTATTACCTATAAACCACACTCATCAAATCTCACCTACCTGGCAGCTTTGAGAAATCTGCCATGTTACCAGAATTTTTGGACACCCTGTATAATGCAGGTGTTGAAAATTACATTAAAGTTAAAATTTCCCTTCCTTTAGCAAAGTAATAAATAATACTGGAGATAATTTTCCAACATATATTATAAGTATTTAGATATGCTACCGTGTTGTAGAAATGAGCATAAAGGTGTGTTCATAAACACATGCTTGGTATCAATCACGGTCTATAGATATTCATTGTCATCGAGCTCCCTTGTTAAAATGAAGCTAAAGTTTCTAGCTCCCAATAGGGCGGGAACTCTTGAAAAGTGGCGCTACATGTACAATCGGCCCAAAAACGCCTGCAGCGCCGCCCTATCGACAGACAGAAACTTTACTTTCATTTTCACTTTCAATGAAAAACCTCTATCGCAGGTCACGGTCGGCCCTGGTGCGATCTATGCGGCACCTGGCGCGATCTGCTTTCCTTAGCTTCTCGAAACAATGGAAAATGGCCGAAACTCGATGACCATGAATATCTATAGACCGTGGTATCAATTGACGGATTGTTAAGCAATACGGTTGTTAAATATGATGTTAAAGATAGGAGTAGCAACAATGGTAATTACTATTAATACAATATTTACTGGAAGGAAAAACAGCCATAAAGAAAAAATGATGTTCCTATAGTTGCGTTCATAAACGTCTGCGGTAGCTGAAAACGTTTACCAAAATCACTATTGACAATATCAAAAACTATATCAATGCTCAGCAATACATGACACGACGTTTCCAAAATAGAAGTATAGTCACCAGTGAAATCTGATTGTGCTATTTCGTCCATCGATATACACAATGTTTGTTATTAACACTCCAGAGGTGGCGCGGGTGTTTGTAACACAGGTGGTGAGGCGCGGTCTGTGAGACCGCATTTTGAAACTACTTTTTTTTAATGAATATTTTTTATCTATCACTTAATTTACCTCATTATTAATAGAACACCTCAAAAAACTGTTCAATATTATCTAAAAAATGCAACTTTTAGAAAGAATTTTAAAACCCCTTCTTTTTCCGTCAAAATTAGACATGAATATTTCAGGAAAGGTATTTATAAAAATAAAATAGCTGAAAATTGATACTTTAAACCATTTTTACTTTTCATGCATACATACTTTACTATATAAAAGAAAACCATTATAAAAATGAATAATAGCAATCATTTCTCAGAGGCTAAAAATGCCTATTTTTTATTATAAAAAACTATAAAATAATTTTTCTCGATATTCAAAATTATTTTATTCAAAACTAGTATAAACGGATGTTAAATATATACGAAATTATAGTTATAGAAGAGTTTATTGCGCTTGAAATTCAGAAAACAACATTAGTATACTTGCATCATTATTTGCGTTTCGCTCCAAATATTTGTATTTTTAAGTAGGAAAAAATTATTAAATAAAAAGTATATTGGAAATTAACTGGAAAATATGTTTAGGTAATAAAAAATTAAACAGAAGTAAAAAAAAATGCCTTTTACATCAATTTATTTTAGTAACGAAGTTGGTGGCGCGCGCTCCCTGAGACCACACACCCTATATATCTGAGTCTAGGGAAGAAATCGTGGATTATGACATACGGACTTCTAGAAGGGCCCAAGAAGGGAGAATACAGAAGTGGTCATTTGTTTCTTTTAAATTCATAAGAAGATATTCACAAAAATGTAGTGATGCGGTCTCTGAAACCGCGCGCCACCGCTGGAGTGTTAAACTGATAGTACTCAGAGACAACCGGAAAGACACCAAATTCAGTAGCGGGACTAATGACGACATGGGAAGGAGAAAAAAATGCAGTCCCAAACGTTGTTTCAAATTCAATTAATCCAAACCGTTTAAATTCAATTTTTAAAGCGGTGGTGTTTAAAGTTTTCGTATATTGTAGAACTGCTAGCCTTATCGTTTATGGCTAAATTGTTTCATCGGAAGCAGTTCGTTTCTCTTCTTTATTGTTTGAAACTAAAACAGTGCCTAAACGTAGACGCTCACTCATTTCAGAAATTCTGATGAAAAATTCAATTCTTTTTTGGGCAAGTTCAATATAAGCGTATTCCTGAAATATCGCTACTAGGAATGCGCAATATGCCGCTATTAAGTAAACGATTAGAACACCTTCACGTAGTTACTGCTGGTTTATTAGATTTTGAGAAATCTTTAATTTTTTAATTTTTAATTTAGAAGAAGCAAGATTAGGTCTGAAGATGGGATCCCGAAAACGTTAACTTGTGATACAACTACTTTAAAAGTGTATTTTTTATGTTTTTTTTATTTAACTGTTGGAGTATTCTTCAGTATTAGAATCAGCGGACTGTTATAAAATATTTAACGTGAAAGAGAAATTTTCACTGAAGAAACTCCACGATTTTATTTGGAGTTCTTCAGAAGTATCAAATTCAAGGGACCGTTTGAAACATATTTAATATGGAAAGAAAGAACAATAGATGTTTCATCTGTGATGTTATTTTCTATGATTTATCTACTGGAGGACAATTGGTTAAAAAAAATTATGTTAAGAAAATTTGTATTTAGTGACAGTTAACAGATTCAAAGAGAATTTAGAGAAAGATGAATTTAAAAGGAATCTATTAGAAATTTTTGATTCCATAGCTAAATCCATTTGTTACTAAGTGTTCGAATACAATCGGAATTTAGGTGTTCAAATTTTAAACTAACTTTATCCCGTCTTTAAAGCTAGTAAAATGGCAGTTTGGTTCTTCGGTGGTCACTTTAAAAACTAATTCAAGTAGTTTTGGAATTTTTATGTTAAATGCATGATGGAAAGTAAAAATAGAAATAAAAACAAAAATAAACAAGGAGACGTTCAAAAGTAGTAGTAATCAATCTAAAACTTAGTAGAAAATAAAAAAAGAGTCTAATGCAATTACGACTACCATAATTGTAAGAGCAGTTCATAGTTTCTAAATCCAAATATTTTTTTTCCTACCGTAAAACACACAACATTAATCTATCACTAGTGAGAGGTGGAGGAAGAAAGAATCTTGTGACATTTAATTTTTCAAGACGAATCAAAAGTTATTAATGATCGTAAAAATGATTGAACGACGAAGATTGTGTGTGTGCGTGTGTCTCTCAGTCTGTGACTTTCTTGGACGACAAGATTTTCGTGTTAGACTTTGGGATCCCTTAAGCCGAGGGTTTTAGGAATCGGGGGAAGTTGGATCGTGTTGTTTGTTGTTGAACACGGTCTGGTGTCGATAAGAAGGGAGTTTGTGGGGGTGACGGCGTGGAGGGGGTGGGGAAGTTCTAGTGTCGATGGAAGGGAGAAATTGTGGGTAAGGGCGGAGGAGGAAATAATGCATGGCCGCTGAGATTAGACAACGGCTGCATAAAAATCTGAGTCTCAACCGAAAAATTCATTACTCATTCGGGCGAAAAGATATTAACGGAAAGGAATTGAAAATAGAGAAAAAGTTTTTCGTCTTCTTTTTCGTCGTCTTCTTTTTTTTTTCACCTCTGACTTGATATTCCGAATGAAAGAAAAAGTGCTTCCTGTGTATTTTTTAATATATGGCCAGAGTTTTAATTTAAGTGAATTCTTTGCGGTAGAGTATTTTTGATTTCTTTTTCTTGATTTTTTTTCAACGATAAAATAAATACAAGTGAATCGATTGGTATTCTTCCTTTTCGTAGTGAAAAGTGAAGAAAGAATATTGCGTCTCTGTTATACAGACACGACTGAATTTGTGATGCAAATCGAAATCTGTCTCTTCGTTGAATGTTATGAATTTCTGTGTTATGTGTGAATATAAAAAACAAAACAGAAATCAGGATGAAAAGAAAGTGGAAAAAATTTAATAAATTTTCATTTTCATTTAAGAATTGCAAAAGAATAACCGCATTGCTCGTCTGATTCCTTTCTTGATTTCGATTTGATTTCATTTTTTCTTTCAAATATCAATCTAAGATTTATGGAGAGAAAAAGTATGGAGTGAAGAATGAAAAAAAAAAAAAAATTAAACGACACGCATTCTCTTCAAAACTCTGTTCCCCGTTATGATTTCTTTTTATCGTGATCATTTCTTTCATTGTAATTTTCTTTTTAAGTGCTTGAAATTAACTTGTTGGAGGAGAAAAAAAATTTTTGAGAGAAAGGTAGCATGTGCTAATTCCTCGCTTAATCCAAAGAACATTGTGGGAGTTGGGAGAGAAAAACCTTCCTTTATCCCGAGCTTTTCCCATTGTAAGCTTAACTGTTTAATCTGGCTGAAAATCTCTTGATACTTAATGCACGGCTGCTCTGTTGCATGGGAAGAAGATGAAGCCCGACATCGCTTTTTTAAAGTGGATGAAAAGTGTTGCAAGAACAGACGAAAGATTAAGGCGAACAGAAAGGCAGATTACAACTTGGATGAGAAAAGTTCACCAGCAGTGGTTCATAAGCTGAGGAAAGTAACACTCGATATTGCAGAGTGTAAATCTAAAAGAGTTATGATGATAAAGATGATAGCGCTAACCTACTATGTTGTTTTCTTTTGTTAAATTCTCGACAGATTTTTTTATTTTTTTTTTTTACTTTACCTTTGAATGCCACTAATATAAAAAGAATTTTTTATTGTTTTCTTAAAAGATGCAATACTAAAATTTTATGTTACATTTGAAACGTGTTCATATGAATTTTCTACGAAAATATACTGAAATGCCAAAAATCATGGGATAGGCACCTAGTATTCTGTAGGATCCCCACCTAGACCAATGAAGTGGACAGAAGACTTCTGAAGAGATGCTGATCTATGCCATCTGGATAGTTGAGCTAGGCTCTATGATATTTGTAGATAGAGGATTGAGGATGTAAATAAACCACGTCCAAGAAATGCTCGATTGGGATCATGTCTTTTGTTCTGGGAATACATTAAATCCATCAAGGGTAACAAATAGTCATCTAGCGGTCACCGGTCAATGATGCTACCTAGCCCATGACTCCATTCATGACGTGAACATATCCTAGTTCATTTGGAACAATCCTTGCACGGTTCCTTTTTGGGATCCATGCCTCAAGGAGTCTGCGCCATATGCGGACCTTGCCTCAGCCCAAAGAATTTGAACATGATCCCTCGTACAAAGCTACATATTGCCAGTCCTAAGATTTATGCTGGAGAGGGGGAGCAATTTAAATATATGTGTGAGAAACTTATATGGAAGAGTCCATTTTTGATGAATCAAGCCAATATCCAATACTCCATCTTATTTTCAGCAAAAATCAAATATTTCTATGTAGATTTACTTGATCTAGGGGGGGGGGGTTCTCCCTTAGAAGAAATTTCAGCATTCTAGGTTGTTAGTCAAAATTTTTAAAATTTGTTTTTCTCATTAAACAGCATGAGCTCCATATCAAAACACTTATGACTTTACGCCCATGTCCTCAAGGGTCCAATTAGCGACGTGAGCCTATATCATTTTTCATTTAACTATGCACGTAGCTTTTTCCCGCTGTCATTGCCAATCGGAGTGTTCAGTGGCCTTCAACCACTCTTCCGCTCTGTTGAAATGGTTCTTATTTTGAATGTTAATAAGTCAGCTTCTAAGAATGTTTCTTAAAAAAAAAGGAAAGCGGTATATGAAAAGGCTGTACAAATTTGCAGCCGATTAAATTGTTTTCGGAACTTTATGACGTATTATTACGTTAGGTTATTCAGCGATACTATCGAAGCGATCGATAACAGCCATGTTGATTTCACTCGATCAACGGCGGCAAGCACCCACGTGCGATTTACTCAACAGCCAATCATTACTGCCTGCCGCGCAACAATGCAAAAGGGAACACGGTTTGTTTTGACAGGGTGCATAGTTAAACGAAAACGGGTATAGAAGTGTCGCTGTGCCATGGTGTTAACAGAGGCATTCTGGGAGGTTTTTGCTCACATTTGTGCCTGTGTCGCTTGTCTGTTACTCTGTACTATTCTAGATAGCTGCTACTGATCACGATTAGTAAGTGATTTACTGTGGGTGTTAATATCTTCCATGTGGTACGCGTGACACCGTAGATCAAATTGTGTTAAATGTCCACACAACTTTGAGAATGGTATATTCCATCGGTCGGGCACCCTGTCGTGCTACATTAGAATACTCGTGATTCTCTTTGGCTTGCATGGCATTCATCGACTGAAACATGCCATGGGCAACCTAGCTGTTGTTTATGCGGATTCACAAGGTCCCAGACGACAACAGAAATATCACTAGTTTATAAAACTTTGCAGACTTTTATACAATAATTATTCTTTTGGTGCGATAGTATAATTATTTAAGTGGATATGTGTTTTATATAATCATCTAATAAGGAATATAGGAGATAGATATCTTGCATTCATCCAGGCGATTGCGCTGATTTGTCATAAATACAACAAATCATTCCCCTTGCGATAACGGCAGGCAATTTAATACGGATTTAATTGACAAGCCAATATCAAATTTTCATGATCTTATTTGAACGATGCTAATTAAACTTTTTTTTAAAAAAGAAAATTTTCAAAATGTTTTATCCTTTCAAGTTTTAAAGTTGAAAGCACAGCTCGCTTGCAACGATTTTCCGGTTTTTAATCCTGATGGAAAAATGAAGTTTCTGTTTGTTTGCTCTTCAAGTTGACTGTTAATTATTCGGGGATGAAAAGTGAGGCATTTTTTCCCGCTTTTTTTTTTTCTTGCCGTAAAATATTAATTTTCCATTTCTGCTTTTGGAAAAACATGAAACGAAGCAAATTGTTCTCTGTCGGTGTGGCTCGAGTCGGCATTGAAGAGTGCGTCCCTAGGTAGCATCGGTCTCTTTTGAAATGCCGGAAATTTAGATGAAAATGGAGAATGAGTGTGAGGAAGAGAGCAGTTAATCAAAGTTGCAAATCAAGCGCGAGCTCATTAGACGTATTGACCTGAATGACACAGAATGCAACGCGTCCATCAGCGTCTCCGAGGAGATCCAGCCGAAACCAATCGATAATCCCCATCTGTCTGCTCTGCCTCTTGTTCACGTTTTCGCCATCCCCCCCCCCCTCTCTGTCCTTTTTGTTTTTCCCTCATCTTGTTCTAAAAATCCAACGAATTTGCTTCAATGAATAAAAGAGAAACTACGAGAAACTCGTACAAGACAATTAAACACGAAGTCAAAATCGATAGTTGAAGAATTGCTAAAAGCTTTCAAATTCAACCTAACTTCCCAAACCCTTTACTTAAATGGGAGAACCGTTAAGTACTGTATTAATATCAATAATTTATTGATGATTATTTTATGATAACTCAAAATATGGTGAAAGTAATCGTTATGGTGTAGAAATTAGAATCATTCCGTGTCATGCTACAAATATCTGTTAATGGTATCACTTAAGCAATCAGTATGTCATATTTTTAACGATAATCGTTTTATTCACTTCAAAGAGATTTGATCTAAACGAAAAACTTGAGTGTCACATCCTCAAGAAAGTTGCTTTTCAAACTCCGAAGACGACTGAAGAATCATATGTGACTTTGTCCCAGAAAGCACATTGACGGAAACTTGGATTTTTGATGTTTTGATCATGCATTTCTATCCATGAGGCTAAGATAGACAATATACCAATGCGGTATACAGTCTTAACATACTTAGTAACATGGATTAGCATTTCTCTGCATTTTTCTGCAAGCAATTAATTATTACGACCGGTTTTAGCTCGTAGGGAGGACTGACACTTGTCTTTGATTGCGAGTCAATGGAAACTTCAACCATGAAATATCAGCTAAAATTTGCTCGGGAAAGCTTAATTTGCTTAATTTGGGAAAGCTTAATTTGCCCTATAAAGACATTTCGAAGCACTCTCGCGAACTGGCTACTATTTATGTCTTGGACAAAAAACAAATTCCGAGTCCATCGTACTGGCGTCATTTTCAAAGTTTCGTGCCGGTTATCTGTTTCGTGGCGAGTGTTTACAGTGTTTCGTCAATTGTTATAATTTTCTCTCATTACATTTTTTGAATGCGAAGAGCATCAAACCTGTTGGAATCCAACATCAAATTTGTGAGGTTTATGGTAAAAAAGCGATGTGACTCAATGATGCTGCGGCTTTTTAATGAAGGACTTGAAAATGTACATGATGACTTTCATTGAAAATCATGAAAATTGACGAGAAGGTGAGAGAGAAAAAACGATCCACTTTAATGTCGCTCTCCTAGTAGTTTCCCAAATTTCACGTTGGCATCACAGGCGGCACCTTTCTATGCTAATGAATACAACATCATCTAGTACACCGCTATGACAAGTGGCTCAACAATGTTGGACACTATACAGAAATATTATCAGGTGTATTTTTCAAATAGCAACAAGCACCTTTGCAAATGTTTTCTAGTTTTTTATGCTCCATTGGAACTTTCTTTCAGGATAGCCCTCGTCTACGGTGGAAAACAGCTTGCAACGAACACCTAGTAAATATTTTTCGTACAGCTTTCTGCAGATTGTTTTGTTCTATGCGCTGTGTCAGATAGCTGTGAACGCATGGCTTAAACTTTTTCGAGCTTCAAATGTTATACGAAATAATCAAGTATTAGAATAGCTTTACATCGTTTCATTATTTGCCGACTTGAGTACTTCTCAAAAAAGCAGTGTCATACCCCTCCAGCCATCAAATCTTCCAGGGTCCAATTTTACGCATTATAATCCAACGTTCAGTGGAACGAATTAAATAATGCCAGGCCACTACAGCAATAAGCTGGCCAATCAAAAGTCGTTGCATAAATAAGAATTTGCATATCAGGAATGTGTCAGTAAACTGGAATCAACCTTCTGAATTGTCAAAAATACGTCTTGAAATTTTCCCTGACATTTGGCATTGTGAGCGGTGAACACTGAGAACACGAATACGTACATGTCGACAGTGGAACAACGACAGTAGGACCCGTCAATATTAGTCGGTAATCAGATCACTTTCTGTGGAATAAGTAGTGCAAGCAAACGTAAGAAGCAATTTTTTTTTTTAATTACCAAAATTTTCTTTTCACTATTCCCACTTTTATGGCGGCGTGAAAACCTATTTAATGCTATTTCCTTAATTTAATTTCCCAGTAAAGTCATCTTTGACTTCAAGAAATCCAAGACTGAATAAACCTTGAGTACTCCATCTTGAAAGAAAAGGTTTCGCTCGAGTTCGAATCTAATTTTGCCTCGCTTCGTTTGACGTATGTTTGTGACCTCGATGCACGTCTTTTAATTCGTATTATGCATAAAAATGCTTCGGGGGGTTTTGACTGAATTAATCTTGAGAAGCAATCGGTCGTTTGTTAGTTTTATTGCTCTCATATATTATGAAATTTTTAATCTCTTCAGCAAAATGAAACAGAACCAATAAATAATTTAATCCCAATGAATTAATGAGTTGACTGCGATGAACCGTTTCAAAAATCGATACGAATTACACTGTAATTAAAAACGTCTAGAACGCATGATTACAAAATAAATATAAAATCAAATACAATGAAATTGATAAAAAAAAAATTAATTCAACATCTACTTTTAAGCAAACAGGCAGTATAAACGACATTCGACTTCAACGGTAGCTTAAAGAGAAGTGCTTTAATTAATACTATTCAGCGGTCATTTTAATCATATTACCGAACAATAATGTAGTCGTGCAATCTCTTCAAGTGGTATTAATAATTTTAAAACCTGTACATTAACACCCCTTGGCGTCTGCTAGGGCTTTATTTTGCGATGCTGAAATCAAGCAATGTTAAATCAAGCAAAGTTGAATCGGATTTCTCAAAATACACAAATTGAATTTTTGGAAGAACATACAACTTATTCTTTTAGAGCGCGAGAACTTCTCTGTTTTCCTAAGTAAAATTATTCTGAGAGGACAGTGTCTACTTAAAAACATTATTGATATTTTTCGTTAAATATCTTGATGCAAACTAACGCGACGATCACTCATGGCGTATTAATTCAAATTATGTGATGATGAGCGTAACTATGTACCCCTGCAACGTATTTAAAAGTGCTGCATAGTAGTAGTCAAGTAGTCAACAATAATCATTCTGACAAAGAGAAAAAAGAAGGATCTATCAGAGTTCTGACAAAGGCCTCATTATGAATGCCTATCTAAAAACTGACTGGAATTTCAAAAAGTAAGATCTCTGAAGTGTTCAATGCATAGAAAAATAATCAACATTGCCCTACAAAAATAATATGAAGACAGAGATGAACGTCATCTAAAAATACTTGTGAAAAGTAACAGAACTATAAGTGAAGACAACCGGCGAAAAATGCCTTCAATACCGACCGTTCTGCAACCATTATAAATTTAACTATGCAAAGGGAAATGCTGATAATCGGTATAAATACTGCATAGAAACTCAGATATCACACATTTCGGAGCAAAACAGAAAATTTTGTTTTCAATGATGTAAGGACCGACTTCATCATTAAACAATAGACGATTGGAAAAAGTCATGTGGTGGGATGATTCACATTATATTGCTGCGTACCGATAGTCAGCTGGAGGATGTGGCAGAAGCCTCATGGATCAAAGAACCCAGCTGTTTTGGTGCATACAATATAAGATGGCGCATAGTTATGGTCTGAAGTATATTTTTGCCTATATCGACTAGATCCACTGATATTTCTAAAAGTTTTATAAATTAAAAGGTTTACCTAAATATTATATCGGATCTAATATTTTACATTCTGTAATGTTACATTTCTGTCAATCCATTTGATGTTTCATAAACACGACAATTTCACTTCCAAGAAAGATTTGTTGAAGGTAAGGCTCATGAATACCTGGTATTCACTAGACGTCGTTCCGCATCTTGTCGAAGGGTAGGCCCAACACTAATAAAAAGGTTTATAACTCAAAAATTGGCGTGACGTACGAATAGTTTCTGTATGTGTTTCTGATATGCTCTTTAGTGATATTGCATAGCTCCGAGTGTGTAAAGGAACTGTTATGTTTACAGATTTTACAACCTGTCGATAAGCTTATAAAAGACAATATTCGTATTTATTATAGCGATGAACCTTTATAATGAACAATAGGTTTATGCGATTATAATGGACAATTGTCGATTTATTTCTATAGTCTGTATTTTTGCTATCCATTATTAATGAAAGAAATGGCAGTTCATGTTAGCATTTGTGATTACTACAATGTATCTTTATGAAGGCAGTGTGACTTTCCAGTTTTATGATTTGATTTTGTTTCGCTATTTTAACTTTGTCCGTAATTTTTTGTTATCAATTGCTAATGAAAAAAATCATTTTTAAATTTAAATAGCTCAAATCATGTTTCAACTTTTCTTGGTTTCTTTCAAAAACACATGAGCGATCCACCTATTAACGATTCAAAAATGTTATGTTTAGCAGAAGGAATCCAGTCCAAAAGGAGTTGGAAAATGTCGAACTACCAGAGCGGAAAGCATGCGCTAGTACAAGAGCAAGCCAAAGGGCAGAGGAAGATAAAGATTAAACGAAGCTGATCGACAAAGAGAACTGTGGAACTTGTCAAACGAAACTAATGAAGAAGTAAAGAGAAGAAGAAACTAGTCACGGAAACGAAAAGACGAAAGATATACAAGATGGAAATAAGAAACATTGAGAATTATGGAACTTTCGTGAAGAAAAAAAGAAGGAAGTTTCGTGAAGGAGGTAAACGACTGAGACGTTTATTGAATGTCGAAACAGAAAGACAAAAGGAGTCAGCATCTTGCAGACTATGTCCGATAGAGATTAACATATTATGCTTTGCAATTTATGTTTATTTTTCCTCATATATCGTTGACAATTCTATGATGGGAAATTCAATAATTCTGTCTTCAACGAACCATAGTATTTTTTATATGAACAAATAAGCAAATATCACTAACGTCATAACACAAAGGATCTTCTAATTCTTCGCCATCATTTACATTATAAATTGCTTTATAGTGCAAGGCAATATTTTCCAAAGGACATCTAATTTACAATCTAATGCTGGAGAAGGGGTAATAGAAATTCTTATTTTCCCATGAAATTTTTCACGGATAATAATTACCGAGTTTGTAAAAGAATGTTTCCCGGCAACGAAGTGCTACTTTATATATTCTTATTAATGTATCATTTGCACTTTCGAATACTTGTTTTAAATATATATGTAGTTCCGTACAAAAGTTAGAGACCAAATAAATTTTAGAGTTTCACGACAATGGAGATTGCGAACAGCTTGCAAAGGAAAGGCGTTGAGCGAGAAGTGCTTCGAAGCGGCTTTCATGCTGTGCCGAAAAGTCGGCGGAGAAGCCCACCGACGGGCGGGGCTTACCCGAGAATGATGGGAGCCTGGTTTAAGATGGAAGTGCGAAAAAATGTTCCACAAAAGAGAAAATGAAAGGAAATAGCGAAAGAAGTGCTTCCCATCAATACGCGGAATGAACTCTCCAAGCTTAAAAGGAAAAGAAAAATAAAAAGGGAAAAGAAGGGAGGCAGCCATTCCCATCGTTCCTTTTACAGATGCAAGACGGCAATAAAACAAATAATAAAATACTTGGGGGTCATAAAGGGAACGCCTTAACGAATGCGACACCCTGAAATAAAACGACGTTAAAAGAAGAATGGAGAAACTTGTTATTCTGTCACATGATCTGAACCTCTTACCCCCGGTGAGGAGTCGCGAAATCTCCGCCCTCTTGATGGTACACCTGAGACTAGTTTTACAAAACGCATTTTCTTTTATTGGCTCATATTTATAGGTTATCGCATGATTGAATTTTGATTTCAGCTCTGCCGGTGATCAACTGTCTGCAGGTTGTGGCATGATATCTACGAATAGGGCAGTGGACGATCCGATGCTTGAAATAAGAATATTTAGTTTGGTAATAAATTTACAAAAAGAAATTTTGAAAAAATAAGAACAAACAGAAAGCCTGGGACCAAATTAGAAATATTATATTCAAAAGATTTGTTTTTATTTCCTAAGTTATGAGAAAAGCCTCTTTCACGTCCAGAAGCTGTTATACTTTCAGTCGTTCTTTTTATACAAAGGAAAAGATCTTGTTTAGATTATGTCAGAAACTCATAACAGAAACGCGATTTTCTTTTATTAGATCGGAAAAGTTGGCCTTTTTTTTTAATAAAATGAGCATATTAAAGAATTTCATTCAATGGCATACAAAACTTGTGACTTGTAAAGATTTTATATAAATTTATAAGGCAAAAAGAAATATTTGCAAATGTTTTACATCACCTAAAAATAATTCATTTATCTTGATATAAAAACACACGTAATTTTTACGGCGAACATGGATGTGTCGGCAATTCATGACTTGTCTAGATGTTTTAGTTAGAGACCGAAATAATTTACAATACCGGACTTGAATCTGTGTTAAGGAATCAGAAATCCTCCGAGAGATAGGCAAATGTCAAAAAGTACATTAAAAAGAATTTAAAATGACTTGAAGAGCATGTTTATCCTTTATACTTGTTTCAATTAATCCTACTATACAGAGTGTTCCAAAATGATCTTTACAACTTTGATATGTATATTTCAGAAATGGGGATATTAAGAGGTGCGGTATAATGTTCAGACATACCTAAAGGTTAGTAGAAGTGTAACAGAGTTCAATGTGTGCGCCATCTATAGCACGCAGGATATCTAAGCAATATTCCAGTTTCTCCCATGTCCGACCTAGCATGTCCTCATTAATATTTGCAATTGCTGTTGTAATGCAAGCTCGTAGTTCCTGCAGGTCCCGCACCAGAGTATGGTAGACAGTATCCTTCACAAAGCCCCAAAGAAAAAAATCTAATGGGGTTATGTCTGAAGACCTTGGAGGCCAGCAAATGAGCCCTCCTCTACCAATCCAGCGACCTCGAAATGTGTCGTCCAAAGCCTTCCTAATGATCAAAGCCCAGTGAAGAGGGGCACCAAAAACAAACCTGTAGGTGTGTGTGATCATTATGCCTCAAACCACACATTCCTGAAATATACGTGATCAAAGATCATTTTGGAACATCCTGTATTATGCAAAGAATCCGTAACGATTTTTAAGAGTTTTCATCGGACCAATAATATATATCTCATCTGATATCCAACAGTGCAAGGCAGAGTTTGTACAACCAAAGGCCAGTTGTGTTTGTGTCAAAAACTATACAATGGAAGGTCCGATTTTTATTATAAAGGGTGTCCCAAAATGAACTGATATTTTGATTTTGCCGCCATTTTTTTCGTGGTACAATCAGAGTAGAGATTTTTATATGTTTAATTTTTATATTAAACATTGAGGTAAAATTTGCAAAACTACACAATCGAACAACTTGTGTAGAAATTGTAAAAATTCATTTCGAAAACTTAATGGTCGTGTATCTCGCAGCGAGGTGATCTGAATTGGAGGGTAATAGTGTCGGAAGGTAATACCGTGGCCTTCGAGATATTAGGCCTCCGCATCGGGCTTGAAATCGCGTGTCGAGGCATTTTCAACTTTTGACTGCTAGTTGTTTATCTCTATGGCTTGTTTGGCGCTCTTCAGGGATAAAGAACCACAAGATAATCTCGGCCTCATGCTACTTTATCCGATTAAAATTTTACCTTGAATTCCCCATAGGATTTCCCTGATGATCCCCCTCTAGCGTTAAAAAATTGAACTTCCGCTGACACGAAGGAAAGCATTGAAATGATACGCGATGCGGAGGCCTAATATCTCGAAGGCCACGGTAATATATATATATCGCTTCCCAATCGACCACCAGAGGGGAAATGTGGCGCTACCGACACAACAATTTAGCACCAGTTGGCCAAAGCGTTGGACAAAGTGCTATTCATTAAAGGAGGCTCATTACACTTACATCGATGATGGAGGATGTTCACAGTACAGGATGCTGATAGAGATGTTCACTGTAGGTAAAGAATAAATCAGTAACGGTCTGTGAGGATTTTTACACGCCAAACTTTGGATGTTAAATTATTGATGAAAAAAGGAAAGAAAATTCCACAGCCTGGTTATTATCTCTCTACATTGAGCTGAAAGTTCCTGGTTCGAATCCAGGCTGTGGAATTTCCTTTCGTATTTTCATCACTGTAGTTACCGTCTTCCAGGGCCAACACCTCATAACGAGTTACAGCATGTCCCACGACAGAAAGTTAGAGAATAGGATTCATTTGAAAACAAAACAGAATGAACCTCAAGAAAACTGATAATGTCATTTCTCAATGTAGTCTCCAACAGAATAAAACATTCAATACACTTGTGCCACCTGCTCGGAAGTGGTTGAATTCCAACAGAATAAAACTTTTTTTTTCTTTTCTTCCCAAGCAGCCCTGCACTGCTTTCTTCACTTCGTATCGTTATTTCGTAAATTTTGCAGAATCAGATTGTTCACAGCTTCAATGTTTAGGTCAGTCTGCATCGTGTACGAAAGCAACACCTTTCTTGAAGTTTTCAACCCAGTTGAAAGCTGAGCCTTACACATACAATAATTTTCTATTGGGTTTACACCTTCAGCGTGTAAGAAACGGATAACTGACCGCGCTCTTTCTTTGGAATAGTTTCGAAACTGCTGGGTTCTCATTAATAACAACAAAACCGTAAGTCAGAGCCAAAAAACAATTACTAGAGAGCGCGCTACATATGGTGGAGGAATGTTCAGATTCCTTAATACTGGTCTGATTTTATACGAATTTTTTAATTTTAATTTGATTTCTCTTCATATTTCTAATTGCGAATATATTGTTTATTATTCAAGAAAATAGCAATAAAACTTAGAAAGGTAATCGTAACAGTTTAAATAAAATTCAACACGTAATGAACATTTCAAACTTAATCCTACAGAGAAAAGCGTAAAACATTTTCACTTCGTAAGTTTCCATTAGTGTTACAATAAATATTTCATTGAAGGAAGGGAAAAGCTGAGAATTTAATCTTTAAATGCTGTTTTCGTGAAATTAATTTAAACGTCTCTACTTTGTTCGGATCAAAATTAAAAATTTCTGTATTACTGAATGGAACCCAGGAGAAAAAGGAAAAGTGCGGCTTTCCTTTGACTCCTTCCCATCATCGTTATCATCATCATCATCATCCTTTTCTTCTGTGCCAGTGCCTTTGAGAGAATTGTCCCCAGTCGTTCTCTCTTTTTCCCCCGTAGACTCTCTCGGGGACTCCGATGCATCACGCGTAATGACTGTGTTTACTACTCGCGGATTCAACAATAAAGAGGGGGAGGGAAGTACACCTCAGCCCAAAAATGGGCTGCTCCATCTATGTCACGTGTTTAAGATAAACTTTCTTTTTATAGTGATGGATTTGGATTTTATGAAGAGAATTGATTTCTCACGGTCCTTTGCCCCTGTGGTTTGTGGAGCGTGTCATACAGAACACGCGACGGAACTTAATCGCCAGCTGCGGCCGTACAATTTACGATTCTTTTGCGCCAGACACGTCGCCGTCCGAGGACCAAGGTTCCTTTAGCTAACACCCTTACCTGGGCCCAGACGAACGGCGTTAGGAAGCAAAGAGGATAAAATCATTCGCATTCTATTCGTCTATATGAAGAGTAGAATCGGCGTCTATCATAATGTTACTCTTGACTTTAAATGGTGGTTCCACACGCATTAATATAAGCTATTAACCCCAGTTCTGTGGAGTCGCAACCCCATTTTTTTAAGCTACGTTAGAAATTTGAAAGATTATGTGTTGTGTTAAAAGGAAAGTTTTATATGCCAAAAAATTCTTCCTGGCATATCGTTGAACTAAATAAGCTATCTACTATTTTGGCTGCTTTCCCCTACACATTAAAGCTCCTGATTATATTAAGCTCAAATACGCATTTTAAAATTATTAAATTTATTAAGTCATGCTTTTAATTGTAAGTTTTTAATATCTATATTTCCATGTCATGTTATAACGAGGTAGGATTAGAGGCAAGCCGATAACATAAACGAGATTATAGTGTTATTAAATGTCTAGACTATGGTAATGGAAAGCAAGATTTCAAATAAGTTTCTTAATTTTCTTCTTACTTGGAAAGGCATTCGAGTTGTTATTGTGGAATCTTTTTCATTAGGAAGTTTGAATTTCTAATGTTAATAGACTATGAAATGTCTTTCGAAGTGTCTGGTACGCTATTTTCGGTTTGGACGTAGACCACTTTAATAAAGACACGCTAGAAATGTTGCTCTTGAAATGCTTTTCCCTGAAGCTAGGACTTTAAAAGTCCAATCCTTGCGTGTTGCCTCAAAGGATTTCCTCACGTTATCCAGGGCTGTATTAAGGTATTTTAATTATTCATGGATTATGCATAATTCTTTCCTATAGTCTCCCCACATAATTTCATCTTTAACAATAATCTTCTCTTTCATCCACAAGGCCCGAGGTTATGCTCTGTGGTCATAAAAAGAAACAAAAGAAGCCGTGCCGTAATGTTTTGCGGTGATTTCAGGCAGAACCAACAAATTCCATGGTTTGAACCATCACAGAGAAAAGTCTAAACATCAAAAACTCAGCACTCTTCGTTTACACGCCCCAAAGCTTGTATTTCAGATACCTTTCATCTATAATCGAATGAAGTTTAAATAAAGGATGAAGAGCTAGGGAATATAAATTATTAAGTGAAATTTATTTCATAAGTATAATATTTTAATAAATTGCAAGCAAACTGGATTGTAATGCTGTATTGATAATACAGGATTAGTCCAAATTATTTTATCACTTATGTACGTCTGTCTGCAGGAGAAAAGTCCATTACTATTAATATACGTTTGACTAAACCTGTATTGCTCTATTCGTTACTAATGGCTAGTAATGTGTAATTAAAAGAGAAAAATTGGTATTATTTCTCTAAAAAGAATATTCATTATAAGACATTTGTATTTTGTCCAAAAAAAGTATCTATGTTCTCGAGTCACCTAATTTCGGCATGCGTAAATTTGGACTTAAGGTATAAAAAGGTTTAATTTCCGCAGCTTTCTAACCAAATAGGAAGAATAAAGAAATTATAAGCAAAGTCATCAAATACAAATTATTAAATTCAACAAAATTTATTTTATTCTATTGTTTGTTCTTCAAAATATCGGCTTGACACTGCTAGCTACAATTGGGATCTTAACGACAAGTGCACATTTGGACTTTTCAATGAAAATCTTGCAACTTTGGAAACTTTTACATTATCAAATGGAAAATGAAACACTGTGGTCAGAAAAGGTCGAAAACCCCTTTCGCCCTTTGTGTGTTTTAATCTGGTAGCATGCATCGTAGTTTCCACTACAGGAGGCTGGAACGCAGAATACCAAGATCAATTCGTAACCATTCCTGTTGATACGCCACTGTTCGCGGTCGTCTCTTTCCGAGGGCCCGTTTATGTAGGTCAAAGCCACAAAAATCTGTAGGCGATATGTCCGGCGACTTGATGGGTGTGTCGTTGAATGGAGTGGATTCCGGTCTCTTCTTGCATGCGATCCAGACGATGTGAAGATACAGGGGATGTCACGAGTACATATGGGGGTAAGAACGTTAGTCTGAAGTACATGACATTAACTTTGGCCTTTGGCTCAACTCAGTGTAAAATTTACTCGCCGTTGAATTTATATCCCGCCACGATCATGAAATCTTTTGAACCATGATCATGTTTCGTAGCATTCACGGTACCATTTTCTGAAGTCCTTAGGACCCCTTGGGCGGTAAAAAATGGCTCGGCCCTTCTTACAATCGCTTAAATAAACATACACCTCATCTTGTGTGACCACATAGTTCCACTTTTTTCATCCGCCAGGTATCGTTCATACCCTTTACGGCAATTGGTCCGTCGCTCTTACGTACACATCGCGCGGCAACAACTTATGAACGTGGCTCTTGTGTCGCTCTCTATATGTAAATCTCGTTTGATAATTGTGTTTACCGTTTTCACAGATGTCCCTACCTTCTGTGCAACGCCCCGTTGTGTTGGTGGAGTACATCCGCTTACGAGAGCCCGAACTTTCAGGACGAAGCCAGATGTACGGCTAGTGGATGGACTCGGATTGGCCTGCTTTTTACCCTCAGGAATGGCGCCGCTTCTGGTCTTGCTAATGTTATTGCTTCTCTGACGTCTTGGAAACTACGAAGTCTTGCTTCTTGCATGCTTTCATAATTTCAGAATAGCTAACTCTGACGTCGGAAAGGGCTGTTATTTAGCCCTCCCAATACCTGTCAATTTTCTGTGGCATAACTCAGTGTTTTTAGGTCTCTGTTCGAATACTAACTATTTTAATATCTGCCCTAACAATAAATACTCCATGTGATAGCTCACGTGATATGAACGCCCGCGCCACATTTGAATATGCTAATTGTTACCATAGATCCCTAACAACTCCTTATATCATGGGATATTGTGAGAACTTGTTTTAAACATAACTTTGTTGAAACGTCAAATGGTAAAACGTCTTTAAAGAAAGTTATGTACAAAAGCGGTCCTTATGCATGGTTTTAATGTTAAATAAAATAGTGAGTCTTATTGTTATAATAATATATATAAAGAGAACTTTTCTGCTAATTAATTATTCCTATTTTTGATAACTATATATATATTGTTATAACAAACTGAGTATTTTGAAAAATTATTTTTATTTTAATAATTAAATTTTGTTGAAGTTTACAATTTGTATCTGGTTTCTCAGCTTAAGTTTTTCCTCCACGTTTACGTAAAAATAAAGAAAGTATAGTTTTCTGTTTGAGCGTAGTGCTTATAATTACTAAGAATATTACTGAAAATAACATATACAGTGCTTTTATACTTCGTTATTATATTTTTAGAAAGATTATGTTCCATTTTGAAATAGATTGGATTACCGTAAGCCTTGTCTGATGTGCATGAAATTAGAATTACCATTATATAATATTCAACAAGATGGTAATCATTTGATGATAGACGTTCATCAATAAAGAGATAATGTTGATATTTCAATCCATTGAAGAAGTACTAATGTTGATAAAGATGAGATATTGAAGCACTATAGAATTCGATAGTGATCTCTTGTCGTTAAATATTCATCAATAAAGATATTGTACTTTGGAAATGAATGTAATAACTTTATTGATGGTCATCTAATAACATGAGATTACCATCATAATCTATATATTGATGCATCAATATGTCATCTTCAACAGCTCAAGAAGGCTTCTTCAATTGTTGAAATATCAATATTTAAATAGAAATCATAGTCTTAGAAATTAATTTTCTTAGGCATTAAATAAGGGAGCGATCGCTTTACTTCTTTATTTATTCATGGATTCTTTAGTCCTGTAATATCTTATGGGATTGTGTTATTACATGAGCTTATTTTGTGCTCCATTATCTTAATAAAGCGTCATGCAGATTGCTGTTTAAAAAAAGGGTCGAAAGTAATTGAGATGGATATATTCTTTCAAATTTACATTAATTACAAAAGAAAAACATTTCCAATATTCATAGAAGTGTCAAGGGATAGGCAATAAACCGGTGGTCGTCTTTTAAAGCTGTGTTTTGCTTATCGTCTAAACAGTGGAAAATGGCGCCTTTTATCTCTTTCCCGATTGGCGCAGGTTCCGTTGAAAAGGCAGTCGTGCGCCGCTGATCCGTAGATTATAATCGAGCAAATTGGAAGAGCTATTGGTCATTACGTTCATTAAGAGTACAAAGCGTTTTATTGGAATTCAATAACCAGTAAAGGTACAAATGAAGTTGTCTCACTTGGAAACTGATGGAGGAATTATGAGTGCCAACCCCAAGATGGTTGCCGGAAGGGAGACGGTCATTAAAAACCTTTGCTGCTAATGTCAATGTATCTTTTCAAATGATCATTAAGAAAAGGGAGGGAGATAAAATTGGACTCTTTCCCCATCTACCATCCTCCTCCCTCCCTCCCTCCCTCCGTCAGGCCTTAATTCCTCGCGTGAAAGAAAGGAAGAAAAAAAAATACCCACCCTTCCCAACCCCCCTCCATCCGTTCCATCTGTCAAGCCATCAGAATGGCGCAGTGCAGTAATTATTAATGCTGGAGGGAATTTGGCCCTATGATTTACGATCGAATATTACGGGTATTTGCATATGCATCTACGATGAAAAGGTCATAAAACATACGATAATGCGATTTTGATCTTTGAGAGGTGTCGTCTCCTCACTCATTATATAAGAGGAAAGGAAGAGATACCGGCGAGTGAGAGAGAAAAGAGGCGTAATCACAACATGAAGAGATGGAAAATTTTATTCACCAACTTCTAGAATTTATTAAACATTCTTCGCTGAAATAACCGCCTTTCGAGGAGCAGAAGATAGGAATTACAGTTATTTTGTTTTATTCATACCCTCCCGCTACTCTTTGTTTTTGTTGCTTTTTTTTTATTACTCTGGATCTACATTAGTTTGTTGTTTATAATGCTAATTTTTTTGGTAATACGAAATGAGTTTCGTTTCCGTTATGCCAGAAATAATAGGAACTCAGGAAACGCTTCTGAGAACTTTATTATCTCTACATATTCAAGTTTTCTTTGGCCCCCCCCCCCCTCCAACGAACGTCTCTTCTTGCTTAAGAATAATAATTAATAAAGGAAGGTTTCCTTTTAAGAAATGGAATGTATATCTCTTCCATGCTTTCGTTTTTTTCTCTTCTTTTAGTTTCTCTATTGACTTTCCACAAATAATAATTATATTTCCGTCTTTTCTCTCTTCTTTTGTTGCGTAGAAGACGGAAGCTACGAGGCAATTGTCAGCGCTCTTTTTCCTTTTATAATTGATTGGGTCTTTATAAAAAAAAAGAAGGAAAAGGAATACAGTTTCGTCACAAACAATGCCACAGTATCGACGACATTGCATGTGCGGAGAAAAAGAAAGAGAGAGAGAGAGAGAGAGAGAGGAGGGGAATGAATGAATAGAGTGGGAGGGCGGTTAAGAGAGGGTCATTTTGCCTTTCTTTTTTGAATGCTTTCATTTCACCGATTCTACCATGCAAAAGGATAGGCTATCGTTTAAGAAGAGGAAAAGAGGTAAATAACGAAACAGGATGAGAAAAGGAGCGGTTAGGGGGTGGGTTGGCAGGAGGATAAATGAAAAGCGAAAAAGAGAGAATTTCTGTTCGGAGTCTTTCAGAGCAGTTCGGCGGAGGGCCCGCCTCCTTGAGTGATCCTATTAATCTCAACGTAATTTCGGAGATGGTGCTATTCTTTTTTTCTTTTTTTTCTTTTTCTCTTTCTCTTTTCCTTTTCCCGTCCGTTGTTGCTGCCCTCTTTCTGATGGCTGATTGAGTTCGGTTGACTCCCTCGCCGCCGCCGAACACTCCCCTCCGCCTACAAAAACATTCCACTCGGAGGTTGTCTTATAATTGCTCCGCCAAGAGAGTAAAGTTTTGATGGTGGAGGAGTGAGTGTATGGAAAAGAAGGAAGAGTTGTGGAAAGATGGGTGTGGAAGGGTTAGTCCCTTTTGCTCTTTTGTTTCAAGTCGCCGCCTCAAAATCTACCCTTCGCGGTGTTCTTTCATCGACAACAGTATCCACTCTTAATTTAATTTCGCAAAGAACGATCAGTAGAGAGAGAGAAAAAAGAATATTAAATTCGTTTTCTTAATATATTTTTCTTTCTATTATCTTGGGTTTCAATTGTTTATTTATTCTCGGACGAATTATTTGGGCTGATTGCACGAAACGAATTATACCTTAAACGGTGTATAAAGCTTCTTCCTCCTCCTGTCTTCTTTTTTTTTTTTTCCTCAACTCGTTTTATTTTTTTATCCGTCGTTTTTTTTATTTCTGTATATTTTCTTCAAGTTCTAATGATGGTCTAATAAAGCAATAGCATTTGCGGAATGTTTTTAATCAATGAAACCATGTTTTCTTGACATCCTTTTTCCTCTTCATCCCTTTTAGAGAAAATTACTTTTAAATGTTTTTTTATTTCGCCCTCCTTTCTTTCTTTTCTTGCTTTGTGGAGTTTGTTTCATTTTTCTTTTCTGTTGCGTCTCTGGAGAAGTTGTTGTGCAGGCAGTATACAATTTAGAAGGCAATTTAGGATTTTTAAATTGTTTACAGGGAAATGGAAAAAAAAAATATGCTGCATTGGGAAATTGGTCTTATGCAAGAAATTTTGAAATTGAAAAGAAAATTAATATTCTACCCGATCTTATTCTAATGGACAAGTTAAGTTAAAATTTTACGAACAATTTTATTGGATGCGGTGGAAACTATGATTAAGTAAAGTAACGATGAATATTGGATTTAGAATTTAATTTGAGACGCTCATTTTTTTCCGTTGGAAAGAAGCAACTAGGGAGAAAAGGAAAATACATGCGAGCATAATCAGTAATGTAATATGATTGATCTTTTGTTCATCTTCAAACTGATTGCGAATTTCTTCAATTCATTTGACTTAGCATTTGATATTTTCACCTATTTGATGAAACCTATTTAAGAAGTCAAAATATTAAATTTTATACAAAAAGACAACTTGATGCCCTACTTAACTGGCTAATAACATCATTTCCTTATGCTAGTCTACTAATTCCAGTTTTCATTTATTAATTTCTTAAGTGTGTTCATCTGCGGGCCAGGTGAGCGCCCTCTCATTGGCTTTCCATCTTGACTACCTTGTAAAACATCCCCTACTTGGTAGAGGCCACGAGCGCGATACTTGTAGTTCCTGATTCGATTCCAGGTCGCGGAATTTTTCTTCCATTACCTTATGCTTGGAGCATTAACTCCAATTTTCACTTATTAATTTCTTATAGTCAATTATAATAATTACAAATAATTTAACTCGTTATAATTCGACTCAGGCAGCATTCCTATTAACCTTTTTTTCTTCCACTTACGATTAACAATTTCACTTGTGACGACATTCATACATAGCTAGTAAATCTTTCCGCCACCAGGTAGAAGCAAAAGTCAAGAGGATGCCAGCTGTCCACACTACTGTCCACGTCTCCATGAGCGGACAACATGGATAGCGATCATAAAGGGCAGCGCTAGACTAGTTGGTTTCTTCGGAAAGAGGATGTGACCACTGCAAAAATTCATTGGCGATTGGTGATAGTGTGCGAGAAAAGATCTTCGATGTGGAAGTCACATGGGGACAGATCTGGGCTTTGGGGGGGCTCAGGACTTGCCACTTGAACTTCTGCAAACGTTCCTTTGTTGCATTGGCTGTGGTGCGGTCTAGCGTTGTCGTGCAACAAGACGAAACCACGAGAAAGTTTACCGGGACGTTTCCATTTGATTGCCTTCGTTAAGGTTTCACAATACCGCTGAGCAGTGACCGTAGCTCCATACTCTAGGAATTAGACACGGCCGCTGCTCGGTTATCATCCTTTGCTCATTCCTTGCCGGATACGTAACGCCATCTAGCTAGAGAAACACGCGCGAAAGATTTTCGTCACACAAGCAACTACATTTCAGGTCCGTATGTTGCTGAATACCATAGTTTTGATGCACTATTCTCTGCCTCATTATTTATTGATTGTACCTCGTATATCAAAAATCATCTATATGAGATATCAAAGTTTGGCATTAGAAATACTCGAAAATATGGATGCTCCAAAGAAGCCACTGATCGCTGGTCCTTTCTTGACAATCAATATAGTATTATTGATCGGATCTCTAACATTTACAGTTTTCGGAATATAGACTAGGACGAAATTCTGGTTTTAGGCCAATATCTCAAAAACTATTCGGTATATAAATGAAGCATGGAATTTCACAACCTTATCAAGCAGGATGTTTTTGAATGGTCTGTATAATCTTTCAGGATAAGTTCCAGGGACCAAAACGAGTAGAAAATTTCATATAAACATGGGATCGAAAACCCTTCTTTCACTATCAAAATATAATTTTTTATAATAATTTTTTTTTTTGCAAATTCAATATATCAAAACTACCTATTAATAAATTTAAAAAAATTACTCAGTTAAAAATGTTCATCAGTATAATTTTGTTCAAATTCTCATAACTAATAAATTCATAGTCATTTCAATATAACAACGAAATCCTTGATGCTTGTACTTGATTCTTTGGTAATTTTTAGTAAGTTTTTTTTATACTTTAAATTTAGATTCTGTAAAAAAAAATTTAATAATTATTATCGATTATCTCAAAGTTTTTTTCCCCGAAAACAAATTTAGAAAACGAAATATTAATTTTCGTTAACTGTAATAACACTGTTTTCTGATAACTGTGTTCATAAACATATCCAAGAGCTAAGTTTTCATTATTTGGCTAATAACTTTCTACCAAAGTACTCTCAGAAAGCGAGTAAGGATTATACTTAAACATCGCATTTGTTGTTATAATGCAACTTGTATAATTTCATCTTAATACCCATATCTTTATTCTAATAGTTTCAATAAAAGAACGCGAAAATAATGCCACTTATTTAATTTCTCCTTTTACTTCTTCTATTTTAAGAAAGCTACTACGAAACCTTCTTTAGAGAGTATGTTCAGTTAGCAAGTAATTGGCAGAAATGAAATGACTTTGCAACTCGTACAGTTCTTTATTTCTCGATACTGAAGGAATTTTTTTTTCAGGGCATGTACGAGGATTGTCCTGAATTTCATTTGATTGAATTCTTCTGCCGTGAACAATTTACAATTTCATCGAGATCAGTCAAAAAATTGGGTTGAAGAATCCAATGAAAGCTGCAACAGTGAAGTGCCTTCCAGCATCATAATACCAATGTACCTTATGAGAGGGAAACAATTTTTATCATAGAAACTGAATTATAATACAAATAAATATCGTACTATTGTTTTTTAAAAGTTTGAAGATAGTTTAAACTTCCAAAGTGTAAAATGTTTTATATATGGGATAAATATAAACGTGAACTCAAATATAATGGGATAAATAGAGACGTGAGCTTTTTAAATAAGGTTTTTCCATCTATTTTTTATTCTAAAATCTGTCAATACAGGGTGATTATAATTGATTCATCGGGTTTTAAAAGACTGCATTGCACAAAGTAATACACACAAAATGATGATTGTTACGTGAAAAGAACCAGAAACTGTCCACATTTTAGTCATAACACTACAAATGTTCAATGTGCGCCCCTTTGTGCTATCAATAGCTTGGAAGCTATAAGAAGACTTCAAACCCGATGAATCTTCTATAATCACCCTGTACTTTAAGCCCAATATTGCTGAAGTTATTAAAGTTTACTTCATTATTAATGAGACCTTACATAAGCCTGCTGGTTGCTAACGACGGTGTGTGAATACATGTTAATGTAATTATCTGAAAATAATTTGTTTAAAAGACAAAGAAAGGGAGAGGGAGAGAAGGGGGTGGGGCTAAGAGAGAATGAGAGAGGAAATTGGTGGGATAAATGTTCCACCGAAATGGATGGATGGGCCGATGAATGAATAATTAGATGAACTGAATAACTGTCGAATGATTGGTCCTAGCCGGTTGACTAAACGTTCTGGACTTTCTGGAGCAAAACGAAAACGGAGAAAGGGAAAAGCCTGCATTGGCCCACAATAAATTTCTAATAGCATGACATTTCGATTATTAAGCATCCGTATCACTTTATGATTTAAAACTACGCTTAATACAGAGGAAGTAAGCAAGCCATTTCATTCATTTCAATTTTCCACGATAACTTATTGATTTCCTGTTTATGCTTCGGTGCTTGCTATGATTTTATTATTTTTCTATGTCTTTCATTTAGTTCCGGTAGATTTCAGAACTTTTATCCGTGTTTTAGAAAGTTTACTGAGAACAGAGGACATTTTTCTATTACCTGTTTTCGGCACTATTCTGCAAATTGTGGTGAAAGTTTATTATGGGGAAACAATTAGCCGCTAATTAGTAAATGCATCAATCACTAAACGGTACAATTGTAGAACTTGTTTACCACTGGAGAATAACTTTGTTTATTACCAAATTTATCAACAAATTTTTGTGTGATGCTTCTGGTTACTTCTGGTTGCAAGATTGCTTCTGATGCGATTATAAA
>JAHWFO010057280.1:5717773-5732811 GCA_023313115.1 Rhysida immarginata | reverse complement strand
CAGTGGCTTGGACTAAGACGGTGCGCTGAAACGTCATAACATTGTTACATCACCTGAATAGGGAATTGTTAATCGTATTTCCACCAATAATAAGCCCTAAATTTTCCCTACTGAGGTGACGGAACAATGTAATGACGTTTCAGCGCCCAGGCCTTATCTTTAGGTGGTGTTGGTCGGGGCCTGTCTTCTTCGCACGGTCTATAGAAGTAAATGGTCGTTCAACTCCCGTCATTTTCCATTGTTAAGGGAAGCTAGGGAATTCAGTTCACGCTAGGAGCCGCATAGTCGCAATGGACTTGCTGCGCTCTATGCGGCACCTAGCGTGATCTGAATTTCCTAACTTGTAAAGTTATTTTATTTATTTAGTTGATGCCCAAAATTAATAGTGAGCTATGTAATGCATTCAATAGTTGGATTGTCAATTATTTCTTTAAGATTATGTAGAATACATCAATTTCGGCAGTATTATGCCAATAATTCCGGTTGCATTGAAACTGAAAATGAAACTAAAATTTCTAGCTCACGATAGGGCGGCGCTGCATGCGTTTTTAGTCCGATTGTACATGCAGCGCCATTCTTCAATTGAGTTACCCCCTTATCGGGAGCTAGAAACTTCAGCTTCATTTTTCAGTGGAGTTGGATGACTATCTGCTATCTAAAGACTATGCTTCTTCGTCAATTACGGCATGTATTAATTTCATCAACCATTGTTGACGCAACACATAAACACTACCAGCCGATTGTTGAAGCAAACACCACGGGCTGATTGTTCACACATGCCAGCAAACAAACATAAACCAAGTCTATTTTATATGTATAGATATAAAATTATTAATTTATACGTTTTTAAGACCCCAATTTTAGATTTTTTCCATCATTTAACACGGCTGTGTGTTAAATTTTAATTTTATAGTTTACTTCTAAGTTGCCTTTTAAAACCGGATAAACATACTTACATTGCCTTTTATATGTATAGAAGATTTCGTAGACTTGAAGTAATCATGAATACAATGAAGGCCATTAATAGATTAAATAGCAAAAATAAATATTTGTAAGTATTGAACTCAAGTAATATGAAGAAGCACTTTAAGTAATTTATATTGCCTATTTTGCAATAGTCAGGTTTACAATATTCGCTGTGTGAATATTTGATATTTTATTAATGAATTTTGCATATATTATTTAACAATGTCGTAATGTACTCTGGATCATGTCTAAAATCTAGTGATGTAGTCCTTTGCCTTAATGACTTCATCGTGGTATGCTCTTGTCATGATCTTTTAATATGATATGATCTGATATGGAGGCGTCGTATTGTCTTTTAATATTTCTTGGGTATCAGTAGAGGATGGCTTTAGACCATTTGTAGTTCTGTATGTCTTACTCATTTTATGATGTTTGTCCTCGAATCTGTTTGTCCCTAATTGCAATATCTACAAACATTCATGCTTCGTTGGGTAGTTTGTAAGTCGCTGGATGGCCTTAATATATAATGGCCATGTTTCTGTTTAGTACATACTGATTGAAAATCTTCCTTTTCAGGTAAAGAGGCATGATACTTTTTAGGATTCAATAATATTATCCTAAAATGCTCCATTCTATTTGACTGTTGATTTCCTTCATAATACTTCAATCCATAGTGATGTCCGAGATACACATAACTTTGTACTTCATCCTAACTAAACACATACCGTACACATTTTGCAATTTCTTGTGTCATTTCTTCTAGTCCATCTAGCTATAAACCAGATATAGCCTTAACAACTAAATATGTCTGTAACAAAAGCTCTTTGCATATCTATAATAGAAATCTAGCCTCAAATTTGATCTCCAAGCTAACTTTGCAGTTATCAGTTATTTTCCATCCCATATCCTCTGCCTAATTAAATTCCTACAATTTAGGTTCAGCTTTGGTTTCAAAAGTTAATTTCTTTAATTAAGACGACATTTCTACTGTCAGTAAACATGAAGAATACACGACGGTTGTAGTAATTAGAAAGCCCATTGAAAGTTTTATTGGGTTTTTAAAATCTCTTCTATGATTCAGCAATTAAATTGATCGAAGTCTTCTGGTTTTACAGTCAGATGATAAGGATTTGAACTCTTTCATTGCATAAGACCACTTTTACAAATGGAATAGTTAAAGGGCGAATTTTAATGTCTTCAGTTATAGAAGATTTTAGGTTCGAAGCTCTTCTTTAGCGAAGTATCTTCTGCTTCATCTTTTAAAGAATTAATTGAATTGAATTAAAACAGACCGATGCCAAAATTTCCCTTAACATCCAATATTACGTTGCAAGTAACTTCCAAATTGAAATAACATAAAGGGGTTCTTAAAATTAAAATAGTTTGTGTACTTATTCCTCAATGAGTCCGAAAGGTCATAGTCCTTCTGGGAGGAAAAGCGGGGTGTTGGTTTAGGGTGGGGCTACTGGGAGAGTTTATTGATGATGTTGATGCAACAGGATGGATTGCTCTCCAAAGAATAGATTACGCAATTTAGCCAAGATCAGCATGTTACTGACTCGCCGAGGATTTCCTCGCTCAATCCCCAGTCGTATTAACATTGGCACTGTTTTCATCATTCGCCGCCGCGCGTCGTTCCTTTACCCTCCTGGGAAATGTGATTGGTTGACGAGGCGGCCGCCACAAACAGCCAAGTTTTATCCAATCAAATTTGTAGCCAATCTTCCGCCGCATCTTATTCACCTTGCTTTTTCTACTCTTCTCTTTTCTCATCTCCTCCATCTTCCTCCAACCCCAACTTTCATCTGCAGATTCCTTCTTCACTTCTCAATAGAAAATGGGAAAATGAAAAATGGGAAATCGAAAAGATATAAAAGAGGAAATAAAAAATTAGCTGAAAATGTCAATGACCGAGGAAGGAATTTAATAAAATTTAAAAGAAGTACAGGTGTGTGAATGAATAACAGATTGAAATGAAAATATGTTCTTGAAGAAACACGTCGGCGTCTCCAATCTCCGTTATTGCAATAAATCGTTAAGTTCAGCTATACTTACAACGGACTGCCTAACATAATAAATTGCACTCCTTAATTAAACAAAATTAAAGATAAAATATTTTAAATTCATTGTGACTTAAATATATTCCTAATATTTCAAATTTTGTAATCTGATTTCAATTTTTAATTTATTCATTGATACTACAATAGGAACCTGCCATGCGTGAGGAATAGTTACAGGATCCCATGTGTAAACGGAAATTCCTGTATTAACCTACCTATCACATAATTTTTATGTAAATAAGGAAAATAATTAGTATGATACCGCCAATAATGCTCTCATTCTCTTCCTAGTGCCTAGAGCAACACAGAGCATTAAAGCGCAGTGAAGAAGTTTTTGATGAAAATGCATTTTCCCATGAAAACATTATTCAAATAAGACAAAACTTGATAGAACTATGTTCTGGAAAAATGATATTAAGTTCAAATTGTTACTCAGGCACAGTAGCTTAATATTTAGCAAGCAGTATAAATTCGTTTATGCACCGAGGCATTGAATCAATGAGTGCACGAAAACTGCCTTGGATGATTATAGCCCATGTGAAATTCACCAAATGGAGTTCAGCTTCATTTCTAGGTCTCAGAAGAGCATAACTTCTATGTCCAATCAATTGGAAGGAGCTGTGGGTATTGGGCGATTCGAGATACCTTTTAAAGCATGCCTGCTAATGTTTCCTCTCTGTGGCCAGTTTATTTTGCAGAAAAACGGCATTTGGTATACATCATGACAATTCCCTGGCTATTGTCCGCAGCATCTCATCAGTATTTTATTATATTGTCAAAGTGTCCGTTATGCTTAATAGAGATGACAGGCTGTTGTATGTAGCTGATAAGCATTCCAAGCCTGACTTCATGTTGATGAGGATTAGCTCGAGTTCCAAGTCGATCCGAGACAGGTAATCAGTGATCATCACTAATAAGACAAAAGCGAGATTCGACTCTGAACACTACAGTATGCTATTAGATTCTACATAGTTCTAGAAGCGTGCGCAGAGGATTTAGCTAAAATCTATTAGCTCCTAACCTCGTATTACTTAAGTGTATATAGGGTGAAAATTAATTCCATTGCCAAACTTGGAAAGGTAGTAGGGATAGTCGAAACAAACAACTTTTCTTTACACCAGTTTTGCAAAAAAAAATTATTTTCCAACGCAGAACTTACAGCGGAAGAGCAGATACTGCAATGGTTTGCAGAGGATCCTTTAACAAGCACCCGTGCAGTCGCACATGCTGTGAGGATCAGCCAAACAATTGTCTGGAACGTCATGTATGACAATGGGCAATACAACGAACAGACTGTGCAGGCTTTGCGATCCAACGAATACCAACTACGTGTGCACATTTCCGACTGGTATCTTCGGAATGTTGCCGTCAATCCCGCGTTTGGTGAACTTGTTTTGTTTTCTGATGAAGCACAGTTCACCAATGATGGTCTCTTCAATTGCCACAACCGCCAGGTGTGGAACGGCACAAACACTTTGAGAAACTGCTGTAACTGTTTTGTGTTGGTAAATAAATTTTTCTCGCAAAACCGGTATAAAGAAAAGTTGTTTGTTTCGACTATCCCTACTACCTCTCCAAATTTGGCAGTGGAATTAATTTTCACCCTGTATAAGCCTACAAAATATATACAAAATATATATTTCAATTTATAAGGAAACATTACACAGTTGCACAAAGGAATTTTGATGAAATTTTGTAGTTTATGATTCAATAATTCAATACAAAAGAGAAATTTTCCAAATTGTATATTGTTGAAGAGATATTGTTATTAAAATTGCATGTTTTGGGCTGACTTGTCTTCCTCTCAGATTAAGGTGCCAATATGAACATATCTAAATACAAAATATAAATACACGTATTCATTTCTTGCAATAAAAGATATTCACATATTCAGTTTCATTTCAAATATTTCCTATGTTAACTGAAAAAAATTGGTATAAAAGTTATGTATCTCTGATCACTTATGCAAAATTGATCTTTTTCTAAAATTTGTTTTTCTAAAATTTATTTTGTTTCTAAAATTTCTAAACTTTCTAAAAATTATTTATGGTTTGTTGAAATATAAATAAAATTGCATATGCAAGGCCGACAATAAAAACTTTGATACCTTTCATGTAAAAAACCTAAATAAACCCTAAAATATGCAATTTTAACAACAATATCCTTCAATATCTCTTTAACAGTACCGTTTTTGGAAAATTTCTCTTTTGTATTAATTTATGTGCATCATAAACTAAACATACACCAAATTTAATCAAAATCCCTTTGAGCAAGTATGTAATATTTCCTTTCCATAATTATGTGCCTCATTATAATATTAATATTTAATATAAATTTTATAAATTAATAATTTATGTAATGTAAAATCAGCCAGTATTACTACTTATCCCATCTCCTTGAAGTGAAATTTTTCCCAATTTAAGTCGATTAAATTTTTGACACCCGAAAAACACTGGTCTGAAATCATAAAATAAGATGATTCATGTTTAGAAGGTCCATCTTTAAGATTTAAACACACTTACATTTTTTTTTCAGAGTGTTCTTTTTAACTCTATCATCCCAGTTTATTGTAGTTGTCAATAAATGTGTCTTTCAAATAGATGTAGAGTCGTATGAACATGATTGAGTGCCTATGTTCACATGGAGTTGTCTCAATTAATTTTATTCATTTCCACTGGGATATTTAAAATGTCTCATCAATAAATCCTGATTGCTTATTTTATAGGGCCTCATACATAATCCAGTAAAGACGATTCATCACATTTTGTATACTCTCCTAAAGAACATTGCATATCCACTCCTCAATATCTGCTTAATTCAATCACGAAGTTGATCGGATCAACATCTGTGAAAGAAAGCTTAGAACATATGGCCTGAAGCTCTTTAAACATCATGTACCCCGACGTCTAAAGTCACTTACTTAATTCACATGCATCCTTTAAGCATAATGTTGAAGTACAGCTGCGAGAAATTATGTTTTACAGACAATCCGAAGCTAATGACTGAAAAGTGTCGCTAAAACACATATGTGGAGATTTTTATATCTGTTTACTTGTTTGTTTGCAATTTTTTATAAACTCCCACCTCACCTTCCAACCTTTCAAAGTAAAGTTAATAAAGAAACAGATGGAAGTTAAATGAAATCAACTTTTTTTTCTTTGATGAAGTAGGTAAAAGCTTCTGAGTAAGTTCTTCCAAGTGCAGTTTATGATAATCGATTTAATACAGCGAACTTGGCGAAGTTCAAATGCACCAGTTTCCAACAAGGGCTCAGAGGTGATCGATCATCATTTCCGAAAATTGCCGCAAGTGGACAGAGTAAATGACTCTTGGAATCAAAATTTTTCCAACAAATTTCAACAAATAACAGTTATTGGATAGGAAGCCAGTGGAGAAAGTTTTCAGTCCATTCTTACTAAACAATCAAAACGAACCGAATGTCAGATATCTATTGAAATACGATGTATTTATTAACATCGTGTTCTTCAGTTAAAAAGAAGAAGGTCTATCGTATATATTTCTGGAATCTTGAATTACTAAAGAGTGTGCGACTGATGTTATCCAATGTTATTCAATAATAATTGAGATAATGCAATTGAAAATTATAAGCACTAAGAGATAATACAATTATAAAGTTATTGCCTTAATACGTGCTTATAAGATTAAATATTCCATAAACGCTTATATTTGAATTAATGCAAAGTTAAAATTAACTTACGTTAGAGATATTAGCATTTGTTATTAATTAGAGCTATTAGAACTCTATTTAATATATTCTACTCCGTAGGAAAATTATACGTTATGAATCTTTATATACATACATTATATTAATCTAGCCTTAATGCATTAAACGATTGCTCATAGCATATTAATGTAATCACTTGGCCTTTTCAACTGTTTAAAGCTGCTGCGTCGAGTACACAAGAGAGAAAGTAAAAGGTCTTTCAGATACTGAATAAAGGCTCATTTTGGATGCCTTTCTTGCTGGAATTACGTATACATAAACTGACGAACTAACTGAAATTTCAAAGGACGAGATTTCTAAGGTGGAAAAATAATCTGTGCTGCCGGTCTAAGAAAAATAATTGCCATGCATAAAAGATCAACATCACCTGAAAAAAGTGTGAAGGTCAACGTGTAAGTGTTTTAGTGTGTCAACTGAAAGATTCATTCAATACTGGACGTTCTGGGTATTTCAAACGGAACCATGCGCAAGAACTTGCATTGAGTTGTACACAGTCCAGTTACATTAATGTGACCATCTGTCAGTAGCCAGAATAACCACCTTTCGCGGCGCGGATGGTATTGACAGGGATGTGAAGTCAGTTCTGTGGCGAGCTGCCGTAGGTTGCGCGGTGGAGGATCCATGGCGCGAACAACGCGATCGAGGTGGTCTCCACAGATGTTCTATGGGGTTTACATCCGAGGAGTTTGGGGGCCAGCGAAGTACCGTAAACCCATCCTCGTGCTCTTCGAACCACGCACGGACACTGCGCGGTGTATGGCACGTCGCATTGTCCTGCTGGAAGATGCCATCGTGCTGAGGAAACACAATCTGCATGTAGGGGTGGATATGGTCTGAAAGGACAGTTGCGTACTTCCATTGATCTATGGTGCCGTTTACAATGATGAGTGCACCCAAAGAATGCTATGAAAACATTCCTCAGACCATAACGCTGCCTCCTCCGGCCTGGACCCTTGCGGCACGTGTTGCAGGGTGTTTGTTTTCTGACGCTGAATGCCGTACACGCCATCGCCCATCCGATGGAGAATAAACTGTGAATTGCTTATTTATTAATTTATTTCAAAATTTGCATCCGAACAGGACGTGTAAGTGATAAAATATAAACTATACATTTATGTAGAAGATATTGAGCTCTGAAAGAGCTTGTAACGTGTAACTTATGATTAGTACATGACTTAAGGGTACAGTTAATAATCTCATTTCTAATGTTATACGAGAAAGCATTCCAGATAGTACAAACCTCGTCAGGAAAAAAGGATTCTAAAAATTTTGACACAAAGAGCGTTGGCAGAAGCTTGTATCTTTGAGTATCCCGGGTATTAGCCGAATCAACTACCCAAGATTTCACAAAATGCAAAGGGTGATTTGCATCAGACAGCGCTCGGTAAAGCTCTTTCAGCCTAGCATATACTATAAGATTATGTAACGTGGGAATATCTTATGCAATATTTCATCGGAAAAAGCCACCTTTTGCCACTCTGTTGCTGTCCAGTTGCGGTACTGGCGTGCAAATGTCAGTCTTTGTCACCGGTGAACAGCCGTCAGCATTGGTGCACGAACCAGCCGTCTGCTGCGGAGCCCCATACGCAGCAGCGTTCGCTGAATTGTCGTTGAGGATACACGTTTGGTAGCCCCCTGGTTCATCTGGGAGGTCAGTTGATTCACGGTTGCACGTCTGTTCGCTTGTACGCATCATCGTAGCCGTCGTACACCTCTGTCATGTATGGCCCATGGTGCCCCACCCTTGGCACGTCGCTGATTTTGGATATTGCCATTCTGTTATGCACGGTACACTTTCACCACGGCGGCACGCGAACAGTTCACAAAACTAGTCGTTTCGAAAATACTCCCACGCTGGCTCGGAAGCCGATGATCATGCCCTTTTGGAGATCGGATAGATCGCTACGTTTCGCCATGACACCAACTATTGCAATGCTTTCTGCTTCCCTCTGACACCCGTCCTATACCCCCACCTCTGATACTGGTACGTACCTTCTGGACGTAACCATTTTCCGCTGATGTTGAACGTAGGGGGTGGTCACATCAACGTGACTGGACTGTGTATAAGCACTCGCATGGCAACAGAGAAATCACTAATTTCAAAGCAAAAGAGACCTAAGGAACGACTTCATTAAAAAATAAATAGACGATTGGGAAAAAGTCAGATGGTCGGACGATTCACGTTATACCCTATTTCGTATGAATGGTGGCGGTGAGTTGAAGAGGGATCTTATAAATCAGTGGTTTCATAAGATCTTAGGTATGGTGGAGGTATTATGATTTGGAGTATGTTTTGCCGATATAGCTAGAAGGTCGGGAATAGAGCAGACGAGGAATATTGTCACAGATTAAGTGCCTCCTTCAATGCAAATTTCTATTCAGAAGGATTGAAGAATATGGATACTTTATAGATGGCAATAGAATTTTCTGTCGGATTAAAATTGTTCAGAATTGCTTCAGGAGTGCCACTTCCAGCATCTTCCGTGGATTCCTCAGAATCCGCATCTGAATGCTATACAGAACGTATGGGCCAAACCAAAGGAGGCCCGACACAAAATAAACGATTACTAATACAGCTTAGTTGGTTTGGTTTGTTTTTTTTTTTGGTATTACGTCCTTTTCAACTGCCATGGTCATTTCAGGACGCCGTTATAGGGGCCGCAAATTTTGCCTCGCAAGGGTTCTTTAACGTGCTGCCTCGTAAACGACTACACGGGACCAACGGCTTTACTTCCCTTCCGAAGGAAGTGCGTGATCTCAGGATTTTTCCCCCTGAAAAAATCCTCGTTGTCCTCGGTCGGGGTCGAACCTGCGTCCTCGGACATCAGAGGCGATCACGCAACCACCGAGCCACCGAGGCCGCTTAATACTGCATAGTGGATAAGAGTTTATTATAGAGTTTATTACTTCAAGGTGCGGCAATTAAATAATGAGACTGTCGTTATTGAAAGAAAACTACAAATAGTATTTAAAGAAAATTGTTACGCATTTTCAAAATAGTCTCCATTTGACTGAATACAGTGGTCGCAACGACTAATTAAGTACTGGAACCACTGTTTAAAGCGTTCGAAGGAATGCTATGCAGCAGATTCGTCAATGCCGTCTGGATGCCGGGGACATCGTCGAATCGTTGTCATTTTGATGTTTGGAAAAAGAAAAAAGTCCGCTGGAGTCAAATCAGTACGGAGGATGATCCAACATTGGAATCTGTTTCTGGGAAAGAAACTATTCCGCAATGAGTGCGAAGGTGTGTTGTCACGCAGCAGCACCCAATTCTTATTCTGGAACAACTGGCACTTTTTCTGCTTGGTGGGGTGGGTGCACGCCCTTCCATGCTCTTCAAAAGGTTCTGTCGCATTTTTTTTTTTACTGAATTTAATGCTGTTCCATTACCCAAAGGTTTGTTGTCGTTCTGTTATCGGAAAGACTTGTTGCCCAATCACGTTGAAACTGGTGTCACATGACGAACACGTTCCAAAGGAGAGATACATACGCTTGTTTGAATTTTCCTGGATCGCGTCTTCCCTAAAAAAAAATCACTCTCGATATTTAATTGTCGCACCTTGTACCAGGTGTTTCATAGGCTATGACTAACTTGTTAGTTGAATAACACGTCAACAGGTGGAGCTAGTGCCGTGAAAGTTTGTACACATATGCAGGGAGTAAAAGGAAATGGATTAGGCATATTTTCGACGAATACAGTACTGCATCTGTTTAGGCCGGCTGTTTCACAGGATATAGACCAAAGAAAAAGGCGAATAATATTTGAACGGAAAAAGATCTTTATTTCAAACTTTCAGAATACTTTCAGCAAACTTTATTTCAAATATTTAATATTTTTCTATTCTGATTGCAGGGTGTTGTCTGTACTGTAGTTTGTCCAGTTTTCTGTAAATGGCATTGCATTGGGTTGAAAATCTTGCGTGTTATAAAACTTGAGACTAAAGGAAATTAAAGGCACTAGACCACTTCCTGAGTGTTTCGGCAGGCTCTGGTCACAATGATAAAAAGTCTTTGGTCAAAATAACACGCTCTTCGACTGAATATAGAGACATTTCGGCGTAAACAACTGCAGTACTGTATTCGTCGAAAATAAGCCTAATCCATTTCCTTCGACTCCCTACAAACTTTCACGGCACTAGATCCACCTGTTGACGAGTTATTCAACTAACAAGTTGGTCATAGCCTATGAAACACCCGGTATATAAGCAACAGATACGTAAATAAGAAAAAAGATTATACGATTTGATAAGAGGTATATAAGCACTTTTTTTGAAGGGATCTTACAGAACTTATAAGAAATTTTGGATCTAATTTGAGATACTGTACTTTATATTTTAAGGAGATACTACTTTTTGATTTTCTTTTAAGTAAAGGCGTTGGGACTTTATATATACACATAAAATAGGTTGGGAATGCTTTTTTTCCAATCATTGCTATTTGCATTACTAATTTTCGACAGTATAAATCAACACATACTGATTCAGTATCATCTGGTGTGTTACTCCCTTCTTTTCCACCTGCTGAATGATGAGAGCTTCGCCCTCGAAAAGCGCTTCTAGGATTAGGTTGTATTTTTCTTTTTACTTAATTTTTGTTGTGGTTAAAGAGTTGTTATTTACTTTGTCTTTATTTATCATATCCACATTTTCTTCCCATTTGTATATTTATTTCTGGTTTCCCCAGGAGTTTATACTTTTATCACATTAGAGCCTAACCAGATGCATTCTTGCCAGTTAAGATTTGTGACATAATCCTTAATATCGTATGCAATTTCACCGGTTGCTTTGTTATTATATAGAGTAATCCGTATAAGGTGACAGTTATCGACCTCAAATTACTATAATAAATCTGAACTCAATACTGACAAATTAAATTACAAGTTAATTAGATGGACAGTTAGGTTAGCCGGTCACAGCTTGAGTACGTATGCAATTATCTTGACCTGGTGCCGTGTTACTAATACTGTGCACTTTAAATTTTAATTAAAAAGCAATCATTGCTGTCTTACGTTAACTGCTTATTAATATTAGGCCTATATATGTGTAATGTAGTGATATTGAAAAGAATTGTTATCAAAGTGTAATACTGAAATTTCTCTCATTGTAAAAAAAAACGTATCACGCTAAATAGCAGTGAACAGAATTTTTTTTTCACAGAGGGGAGGGGGGGGGGGATATCGATCATCTTTGTATGTTGTTAAATGGATTGAAAATCAAGTGGATTGCTCAGTGTTTTTCGGCAAGTGGTACCAAGAGAAGGTGACTTGAATCCGACTGAGTCGGTGATGGCAATGTGATGAGGTACGAAAGAGTGACTCCCGACTTCTTGTTCATTGAGCTCCCAGTAAATATTTGTCAGCGGGAGAAGGATCACTTTTCAACGGCAATGCTAATTAACGACTTCCTTTTTCCTGGATTAAGATTGATGACACATAATTGCTTACCGTTTTTCTTCTTCTTGTCTGGGTTTTACGTCCATTTCTTTCATTCTGTCTTGTCATCCTTCCTTTCCTCTCTCTCTCCAACACTTGACTTTTTTTTCCCTCCCTCTTCTTCTGTCTTTTCTTACTTCTCTTTCTTTTCTATATGTTTTTTTGTGTGTAGTAGAAGATATTCAATTAGCAAATTGTCCGCTGAGAATTGCTAGCTCGACAGCCATCTTTAGTCGCGTCATCAGCCATGTTTCCGGGTTCCCTCTAAGGGGAAATCGGGGAGAATGGGGAGCAACATCGGTCCCATTAGCCGATGGCAGTCCGAGCGCCGCGACGCTTATCAATCATTGTTGTAGGCTGGGAGTAACAGAATCAGAGGACGATTGTTCATTAATACACATCCACAACATGTCTACTCTGACCTTCTTTCGTGTAAGAGGATTCCCAACTCTCTTCTTTAATCCCTCTGAGCAGGCAGATTTAATTACAGGAGTAAAAATTACAGCCTTTCCCAAACAAAGCTGTAGAAATATTTCATCTTTATTGCTTTTAATTATTACATAGAATTGTTCAAATATTTTTACTTTGGCCGGAAACTAAATTTGAATGGATACGCAAAAGTGGTACCAGTCATAAATAAGCTTTTCAGCTTATTCAAAATTCGTAGACGTGGAATGAAACTCCCGCTTTTGTAGATGCCTTATGGACTTCATAAATTCAGTGCGCAACCCATAGAACGATTAGGTTATTCTTTATATTTTTTTTGTTCACTAAAGAGAATATCATTAGAATTGTCTTGGTTTAAAATTGTGAGCTCCTAACGGTAGAAATTTTTATTGCTACAGCGCAATTGCGGGCGATGATTTTCTATTTTGGTGGTTGTGAATTAAGAGCAGACGTTCGTGAATAGCGAACGGTTTATTTATTCAGCTTTTTTTATGTTCTTAATGATGACTCTTAAACTGGAGATAAAATCTGCTCCGATTCACGCTAATCTGAACTCTCGACTTGCTCAGGGTAATGTAATAGTAGGGGGTAAAAAATTGAATAAAAAAAGACGCAAACAATTGCCTAATTATTTTCTGTTGTGTTTAAAGGTTTTCTCCTTGAGTTTCGGTTCACTCGTTCCTGAAACGATTAGTTCCGTTTAATTATTCATAACTAAGGGGGCTAATTTTTTTCTTTATTTATCATTATTTAACATAAATTATTGAGCTTATGTTAAAACTGTTTTTATAAAATGTAAAAAAATGAGAACCTCGAAACCCTTTTTTGTTTGCTTATTTTTTATTTTTTTCATTTCATTCTTAATTGTTTATTATACCAATTATGATGAAATATTTATGAACTTTATAATGCCACAACTGAGAAAAAAATTTAATTAGCTAAGAATACAATTTCTTGAGACTTTTTCCCCGCATAAATAAGTCAAACTTTTTTTTAAAGTATTAATTGCATTCTCTGAAAAATGCATTAATTAATTTTTAAATTATTACATACAATACTATGGATGGATTACTAAGGAAGACTACCTTATTCTCTTGGTACTTCGGATTAGCGAAAATACGAATTATAGAAGCAACACCGCCTTGTATATCAATTTTAGCATTTAATTCCCTTTTTCATGATGTTTATGACAAACTTAACTATTAACGAACGCTTGCGTACGAAATAAAGAATGCTGTTGTCAGTAGAGTATGTTTTGAAATGCTTATAGTAAAAAATATTTTTTAAGATTTTTTTTCCCCATGCTAATGAATTAAGCGTGTAGACATATGCAAACGTAGTTATTAAAGAATACAAGGGTATTCGTTCTCTAAAAGAAATTAAACATATACGTATAATATGCAATTACCTATAATTATGTAATCTAATTAATTGCCCTGGCAACATTATCTCTACATGCAGACTATACGATCGGGTTATTATAGTTTATTAATCTTAATAAAGGGGTTTATTAAAGCTTAATTAAGAGATTTATTAACGTTAATATAACCTTGATTGTATTTAAAGGTATATACAGATATTTCAAGAGGTAACATGGGGCGGTTTAAATATGAAAAAAAAAATGATTTAGATGATTTAATAAGATTTTTAATAGAAATGGTACTGTTTTCTTGTTTTCTTCAATAATAGAAGGTTTGTTATCTTTCATCATTTCTTTTAGATGTCCCCACAAAAAGAAATCTGGGTTTGAAAGGTCGGGCGATTTCAGTGGCCATAAATTTTGGAAATCAAAGGGTCCTGAAAAACACTTCAAGTGCTGTGATTTACTCACATGTGGCTTGTCTTGCATCCGTTCACGTCCTCAATCTGTTCAACAAACATCTGTAAAAATTCTGAACTACTGCTTGGTGTTTACTGTGCCTCGGAAAAAAATGAGGACATTATCCATTGCTGTTAGAAATTGCTGTTAGAACGACGCCTCGAGTGTACATCAAGTTATATCCAATATTCCAGGTGCATTGGGTATAAACACCTTAAACCACAAACCGTATCGAACCCTCTTTTACTTTTCCGAATCCATCTGATGCAATGCCATTGTGTAAGGTCGAATCTTTGCTTCCTTTGCTGCCGTATGACATGTAAAGTATCAGTATCCTATTTTCTAAGAAATACGCCGTAGGATCTTTCTAAGCGACTATTCCTGTCTAGCAGAAACGACGCAAACCGTTTTTCCAGCAATTGTGTACGATGTTTTCCTCATTTCTCTCAAGTGATCCAGTCGTTTCGAATTTCTATATCAAATTTTGAACTTTTGACTTCGATGGGGCACCATATTTGAGAGAGAGAGAGAGAGAGAGAGAGAGAGAGAGAGAGAGAGAGAGAGAGA
>JAHWFO010057280.1:5690928-5717763 GCA_023313115.1 Rhysida immarginata | reverse complement strand
AGAGAGAGAGAGAGAGAGAGAGAGAGAGAGAGAGAGAGAGAGAGAGAACTCATCAATAGCACGCGTTAATCAAATGACTGTTAAGTATCTCAGTGCTTCCTCTACTTAAATTTTACCTTTGATTAAGGGTTCTAGTACCACGATGGTTGTGCTACGCGTTCTTCATAAAGAAATAATTATATAACAACTGATATACCCCTACTTCACTGGTCACGTTAAAAAATGCCAAAGCTTACCAACTTGACGCTGGACTCCTATGGTCCTGTTTATTCTATATACTTATTTACACTACCGTAAAGGAATTAGGCAATGTATTGTTTATTATTTTATCATGAAAAATTATAAATACATTATGTAAATTTTTAAAGAATAAAGACTAAACAAGCCAATAAAGGGCATACATTTCTTTAGAAGTCAGGTGAGATAGTCTTGCTTTTCAGTACTACTACACTTTTCGTACGGCCAATTCCAACACAAAGCACAGCGAAATCACAGATCCTAAATTCGCGCTATATAGCATTATCCCAAGCGTACCCTCTTGCAAAAATTAAACTTAAACCTAACAAGGGCATTTCGTATCCCGATCTCTGTGTCCCCATATTAAGCCTTTCTATATAACAATTGTAACCACATGCATGCGATTAAATCGTATTTAACGAATTTCCCCATTAAAGAAACAGCAAAAGTTATACCTAGTTTTGAAGGGCTTAGGGCATTAATAAGACAAGCCACACTTTTTTACGGGAAACTTGTGAAAACAATCTTGATTCTTGAACAGATGGCACCACAATTCAATGAGTTCTGATACTTCCCAATATAGTTTCCAAATTGAAAAATGGTTATATCTTAAAACTTTTATCATGTGGTTTGTCTTATTAATGCCCCAAGCACCTCAATTGTTGAAAATCGAAAAAAAACAAAAAACAGTGAACAGGCAACTTGTGATTGCTTTCCTCTTATCAACAGAGATATCTTCTGATGGAGCCGATGTTACACTACTCGTTTATCCCTGCCGGATGGTTAGAGTAGTGTAACATTGGGGCGAACATCATAACCTGCTGGTGCCATTTCCTTAATCTTGAACTTCCGTTGTGTTTTCACAAATGAGATGGTATTTTCATGTTTTCACCAAAAAACACACGTTCTTCCAATGCTTATACCATTGTTTAGCCGTGGTGCTCTACTTACCCGCTACTACTGCACTAGAGGAAATGCCAAAGCTGTGATGTTTTGTGCTTTACATTTTTATGAAAATTTTGTTAATCATTAATGATAAATTAAGAAAGTTCGAGGATAGAGTTTATAAAGATCATTCTGTATAAAGTTTAGACATTTAATCACGGAGACATTTAAACCCCAACAGTATTGAAGGAAAGAAACGTTTACTTATACGTTTCATATCTAATGTTATTTAATATTCTTAAAATTTATTTAGGAAATATTTTGTTTTGAATTTTTTTATAATGTTCAGCTTTAACTTTGAAATGACTTATTCTGTCTTCCATAAGAAGACTGATTGTAGCCGCCTCGTTTTCCCAGGCATGGGTGAGCTGGTTATAGAAGAGGTAGAATATTGACATGCATATAGAAGGGAGCTCTATCTAAAACAATTTACAAATCAAATAAGCGAGATTCTTCCCCTTTAAAGGGTATATTTAGATATTAAAAGATAGGGATCTTCGCACATGGGGTGTGTTTTCATGTTTTGAGTTGATTGGTATAGGGAGCCGAGTGGTGGAATAGAATGGAACATTTTCTCTTTTGCATTATCAGGTTATGCATCCAAATAGCAGGTGAATTCACTGGCAGATCCCTCCCATCATAAATTGAAGAAAATGCGGTGGAAAAAGGGTTGATCAGGCCATAAAACAATCGCTATCTTGTCGTCATCGACGGAGAAGAAGATTGAATGAATGAAGAACAGGGGAACTTTCCCTCTTTCCACCCACTTCCTCCACCCCCCTAACCTGAACCTAAAGTAAACGCAAGGGTATTTTGGCCATAAGGTTACCCTTGGGAAATTAAACATTGTCTATGCTTGCTTTTCAATTTAACTGCAAAAAAGGAACATGTTTTGATAAATTGGTACCTTCAAATCGTCTGTAACGATTCTGCCAAAGACAATAGATTTTGAAGACGTCTTCAAAATAGTTTTCCTCTTGCTTCACCTATTTTTTAAAGGAAAAATATCGCAAAGGACAACGATTAGAAGAGCACGGCGCTGCTTTAAAATTAAGAATTTTTTTATTTATAATATAATTATGTTTATATCAGGGTTATTTATAATTCCGTGAAACATTTTTTAAAAATTACAACAGAAAAATAGCTAAGAGATGAGTACTAAATTTTATTATAATGAAATAGGTACACTCACTTATTTCTGTTACACATTTCACATATGCTCAATGCAACATCTGTACGATAATAAAGTATACTGTGGAGGCTAATCGAGGAGTGGAGGCACATAGAAACCCCCTACAAGAAACCCCCTACAAGAAATTAGAGGACCGGAGGGGCCTCCGCATTAACGCGTGATCTCCTTGTCCTGTACGTCCTATCTATCTTTGCGGCCCTCCTCGCACCTCTTTATAGTAGTGAGGCGGACAGCCATCTTGTTGAAAGATGTAACCATTATTGAAAGATGTAACCATTACTATCTTCATTCAACTACAACACCAGCCAATTTTCCAGTTGTTACATACCAATCTGTGGTGCCATCTTTGGAAATTTTATCAAAGCCATTTAAAGCCGTTCATCACAGTTTCTCTTGATAAATAGCATTTAATAGTAGTTTTCGCTTCCCTTGGTTTTTGGAAAACTATCAGCCATCATAAACTATTTACGATCTCCCTGGGCAGATAAAACATTATACAAGGAAATAAGTATATTAAAAGAGTAAATTTATTTTTTCAAGCATATAATAAACTGAAATGTTAACAAATTATTAAAAGTAAATGACATGAAAGATAAAATTTCAAGGGGAAAAAAGCAAAAATTCATTTAATTTAGATAAAAATGGCAATAAAAATTTTCATACTTTAAATAAATATTAAAAAAAGTTTACTGATAACTATAAAAAAAGTTTAATAGTTTTATGATAACTATTTTATTTAGTGAAATTTCAGATTTCATGCCATTCGTTTTATGATACCCTTTTACAATTTTCGTGTCTTTTTAATTTATTATTATTTGGAGAAATAAAATTTACAATTTTAAAATACAATTATTCTCAACCCTATTTTGTCCTTCTGGATTGTGCCTCGTTCCACTGTCTGTGATGTAATCGTAAAATGGAAACGTCATGGAACAACAACAGCCCAAGAACGGACAGGTAGACCAAAGACAACTACAGACAGCGACCGCAGGACGCTAAAACGCGTTGTGCGCACAAATCGGATGTCCTCCATTGAACCACTGGCTAACGAATTCCGACTTGCATCAGGAAGCATTGCCAGCAGTAGATCTGTCCGCAGAGAATTACATGCCATGGGTTACCATGGTCGTGCAGCAGCACACAAAGGGAAGTGATGGTTGGTGTTGTGCAAAACTCGACGCAATTGGATTCTGGGCCAATGGAAACGCGTTCTTTGGTGTAACGATTCACGTTAAACCATCTGGCAGTCGGATGAAAGAATTTGTGTCTGGCGGACATGTAGAGAACGCTTCCTGCGCGAATGTCTGAGAATTCTTCTCATGGTTTCGGCTGGGTACCTTGCTTCCAGTGAAGGGAAACTTGAACAGTGCACGGTATAAAGACATTCTTGACAATTCAGAACTTCCAACATTATGGGAACAATTTGGGGGACGCCCTTTTCTGTTTCAACATGATAATGCTCCAGCTCACAAAGCGAGGTGCCTTTTATGACAGAAACCGGACCTAAATCCAATCGAAGCTCTTTGGGATGATTTGGAATGCCGATTGTGGGCCAGATTGAATCAGCCATCATCTACTGCTGACAAAACTTATGAAGGTGTGGAACGCAATTCCTGCAGAAACTTACCAGAAATCAGTGGAAAACCTCCCCAGCAGAGAGCACGCTCTTTATAGGTCCAACGACATATCAGTCACGTCATAATAAATTGCTGTTTCTTTATGTGCACGTGTCCGGATACTTCTGGCAACATAGGGTATTTACTATATAAGGGCACACACGTTTTTCATCATATAAATTATCATCGACAGTTTCCTTTGTTTTAGAAGGAAAAACACCCATCAACAGTGTCTTTTAACATTATAACTTTACAAAGCAATCAGTTTTGTTTCCAAATGAATAAAGGGAACAAAAACAAATGCATTAATGCCTCTTGAGTCAATAAATGTCTCTATAATCTACTCTCGCAGGAAACTATATTTTATTCTTTATTACTATTTGTGGGATCAAGTTCTAAATTTTGAAAATTTGGGAATTCATATGAGGCCTGTCTAAAAATTGTCCGCAATGTTGAAAAGTATTCATAAACAGAAATCAAATATAATCAAACGCAATATCAAATAAAGGATTTCATGAATGGATACATATTAGCAATATGGTAAGCTAATACCCTATCCTTCTTCCACTAACCTTGACCTTACCTTTATGGATGCATTCGTTCTTTTCAGTGAAAGCATTTAATAATTAAGGATACGTATGAGACACCTTGTTGAAGGTATAATAACTTTTACTGCATTTGAATATAAAAGTATGTGGCTTGGTCTTCAGTCAATGCAATAACGAGACTACTAAGAGGGTGATCAAAACATTTTGAATAATTCTAACTGTACATATACAGTATTAATACATTTTCTGTGTAAAGTTCTCTGCCTTAAGCTTAACAGATGAATTCCCAGGTGTTCAAAATCTCCACTTCCTACGTCTTTGCACAATTATATAATCGTCCTCTATTGTTGATTGTTTTAGTAAGGAAATTAGTAAAATTTTTGTATTATTGAGATAGTTGCGGCAATATTATTAACTGGAATAATTTGAGTAGTAATTGCTTTGATTTCATAAACATGTCGGTTTCAGTATATTATCTTCCCATAACAAATTAGTAAATTCGACCGGAATCTCGTTGTCCCTAGCGCCCACAAAATTGTATTTGTTATCTCAGTGGATCTAGCAGGATTACATCTGTAAAGACTTAAAGAATTCGTTGCATTGCAAATAAACGGAAAATGCGATACAAATCAAAGCAAATCAATAGTCGAACAGTACAAAGGGATAGGAAACCCGTTTATATGGGAGTCACGTTTCCTTCTTTTGATTTCCTCAATGAAGTTACATTTGAGCAGAACGCTGTTCGCAATGGGTTGGTAGTGGTGCTTCACTTCTTTCTTATTCAAGAGAGAGAGGGAGGAAAAAAATTAACACGGTGAAGCCATCAACAGGCGGGTTGTGAATTGAATTTTCATTCCCTCGGGAATTAGATTTAATTTTCCTTTTTCCAAAAAGAGATGGCAGCACTGTCGATTCACGATTCTCCTTCCAACTCACCTCTTCCCAGCCGACCATCTCCTTCGGTTATTCGGTAATCGCATTATGGATTTAAAAATGATCTGCCCCGAATTTTTGTGTTAAATGAAAAAAAAAAAAAGAGGCAATTTTTGTGCGTGCAAAATGCGAGCGAAACAATAGCCATGCAAATTCTACATAGGGGAAAATATTAATATGGACTATCATGTTTTTAAAGGAGTAGGGAGCGTGGAGGAAGAAATAATAAAAAGAAGAGGTAAGGAGTAAAGAAAGAAAAAAAAAAGACAAGAGGTGAATGTGAAAAAGGAAAAATAAGTTGTGTATATAGAAAAAAGAAATCAATGAAAGATTAAGGTGGCAGAAAAGAAAAGAAAGAGAAGGAATAAAAAAAAGAGAACGGCAGATGGAGGTGGAGAGAGCGAAGGCGTTAGTGAAGGATGAAATATGCATTTTGCATCGCTAGATATATCTCTGTTTTTACGGGCGTTGTATCGTCTTGAGAAACTGAGATGGACAAGTAATAAAACGATTTCTTTAATAATTCACGACCTCTTCCTTGTCTTCCCTTCTCCGCCTTCAATGGTTCAGTCCAAACGGTCGACGATCGAAGCAAGAAAACTCGGCAGGAGAAAACAGAGGCGGGGGCCCCCGCCAACGAACAGGAAATATTCGAATATCCCAAAGAAAGCAAAGGGTTGGGGAAGAAAAAGGTTTAAATAAAAATGAAGGAAAGATAAAAAAAAATCGATTTATTAAAAGAAAGAGTATAAGAAAAGTCGTAATCAAGGAGGGCTGAGTGGTGGGGAAACCACGTATGGTTTTCAACGAGACAAGCTGAACGATTGGGATAAAAAGAAATATAATTCATGCAAACAAAAATTTAAGATTATTTTTCCCCTCCATCCCTCCTTCTCCTTGAGAATATTAAAACTTTGGTTATTTTTTTCTTTCAATTTAATAAAAGAAAAAAAAGAGAAGAGAGAATCCTATCAGTGGAGAAAGCGAGATTAAAGGCTTTTCCTTTTCTTCCAATCGCACACACCACCGTTATTTTGTGCTTGTTTTGAAGAAGTTTCGGAACGAAGACTTTTCGATAACTTATCCTTATTTTTCCTCCTGATATGATCTGGCGATTCCTTTAGAGACTCCACCTCCCTCGATGCTCCCACGTGATCAATGTTCCCTTCCCGCTCTATATCTTTTCAGTGAGATTAATTACATCGTTTGCTAACGTGCCTTACCTTCCCCTCCTCTTTCTCTGTACACCCACCCACTCTTTTCGTCATCGTCGACGAACCCCCTCCTATTTTCCAGCTCGTGTATAGGAACGCTCCTTTTCCTCCCCCGCCGTGGCTTCTTCTCCCGGTCGCCGCCAGACGCCATTAGATCGCGGGCTGTTCAGCGGATGGCGATCGTTACCATAGAAATAGCACCTCCGCTTATCTCGGTCGAGACGACATGCTTTTCCTGTTTTAAGTGTTTATTTGCTCTGAAAATGTAGATTCTCTGTTGCCATTTTCATGATGTGCCATTAGTTAAATTAAATGACCAACGCTTGTTTAGTTAGTCGAAACTTTCTTTCCACTTTCTCCCCGCCCTCTTCAGGTTTTCGAAGGTAACGTGCCATCTTTCTCTCTGTATTCTTTTTTTTTTCTTTCTTTCCCTGTTCTCATTTATTCTGCTCTTCAAAAAACATCAATTACTGAAGAAATAAAAGGAGCAAAATATTTTCAGACCCTATTGTTACGTCCCAATCGATAGACAGTTTATCAGAACTTTACATAGATGCAGATTGTTAAAAAAAATTAAAACTCGTGCTGCAGACGTACTCTCATTAATGATTCTAAAAGGAGTTTGCTCTTCGGATCTCCTCATTATCCGTTATTTTATAACTAGAATAAGTACCCGGCTTAAATTGTATACAGATTTAAGTGTGCTCCCTTTAATAGGCTAAGTACTATCTATGTTACTCTATACGTGCAGTAAAGACGAGAATTAGTGAACACGTATCATGTAGAAGAGTCGTTCCCTAGACTTTTTTTTTTTTTACTGAGAAAATGTAACGTCCGATAACACCAAATTAGATCAGTATGTCATCCCTATGTCATCTATCTTCAACTTCTGCCCCCCCCCCCCCCCGAAGGTCTTTGGACCCAATCTTATCATAATTATAATTGGAAAATGGTCTTTGGAGGATTTTTTCACGCCATTACCTCCGATATTGATGAATAAATAGTGAAAAATAGTAAAGAAAACTCCACGGCCTGGACTCGAACCAAGGACTATTCGGATTACTGTCCCGATGCTCTAACCACTAGATTAGAGCTTAGTGAATAGAGCATCGGGACGGTAACCCGAAGGTCCCTGGTTCGAGTCCAGGCCGTGGAGTTTTCTTTACTATTTTTCACTTTTTATTCAAATGATAATCACTAGAAAGCCTGGTCTGGACTATAAGGGGCATGAGGTAACACCTCTCAGCCCATTTTGGCAAGCGTTTCTGAAAAATAACATCTCCGAACAACATCCCGGATCTTTTCTTGTGAATGGCACCCTGAAGCAATTTGCAGTAATACTGCTTAATTGTGATACTTTCATCAAAAATGGCTCGCTCAAAGAATGCGAATTTCACTGGTGTGACTGCAATCGGAGGAACGTGTCCATGCATTGCAGTTTTCACTATCTCTCGTTTTCCTCCAAACTGATTGCACCACGGACACTCTTGCACGTCACATCGTTTCTTCCTTAAACCGTCCTTGAAGTTTTCTCTGATGCGTATTTCTCAAGATATTACGTAAGCGAAAATTTCTTTAAGTTTTAATGAACTATCTTTTGACAAATGAACGATCGAAGCCATCAACTAAGTAATTGAACTAAATAAGAAAACTGGCGGACCCGAGAAGCGTTATATGTGTGTATATGGCCTTACGGTTTATGAATTAACAAGAAATTAATTCCCCGAATAGGTTATAAGAAAGTAGCGGAAGCCCTGACTTTTACCTCTTTTGTCGGCACTATTTAGCCCCCATTTGTTTTAACAAAAAATTAATTTTCTCGAACATAGCATTTAGGCCTAGCTCTCTTCCATTTTCTGTATCTTCTTTTGTTTCTCATAATATGAAGTATAATATGCCATATGTTGTCACTTGAAAACAAAGACCACATCATCGCTACCCCCCGTAATTCCTATCAACCATTTGGACAATTTGGCTCACCCTACATAATTATGTAAATCTTGCTTAAAGGAATCTACATACCAAATTTCACTTCTTTATACGAGCCAATCGTATATCTAAATACCGTATAAAGAAATGGACCCCTCTAACTCCTACCCTCGTAATTCCGATCCCAGCGAGCCAATCGAAACAAAACTAAATAGTGAAGTAGCACATGTCCACAATAAGCTACATTCCGAATTTCAACCTTCTACGTCAAAAAATGTGGAAAATATAAGATATGAAATATGGGGACAGACGGGCATGGTAATACAAATATGTAGCTTCATTCTTTCTCTAAACGGAACTCGAGATTAGGAAACGATATAACATATATACTGGACTCAAAGATATAAAACATCGTAGAAATTTCAAATGACTGCATTAATTTTTGGAAGTAGAAATTATTAACCCCAGTAACGTTTGAAGCCAATTTAATCAGATTCTATCAAATTTAATAGGATTATATCTGACATCCCGAAAAACAGTCGCTTAAAGGTGAGCGCTTATATGATATTGAAATGTATTTCCCATAATATTTATGGTATTCTCTAATGATGGTTGTCGTTTCATAAAAATTGCATTGTTTGACGAAGATTGTTGTATGTTTGTTGAAAAAATAATTAATTAGTGTTCGACCACAGCGTTCTCCCAGGTGGGTGGACGAAGGAAGTAGCAGGATGGATAAAAATTTAAAAACAAACAAAACATTATTCAATGTCATTAAATTTTTCATGTATTAAGCTGGGCGGTCACCGAAACCAGCCTTCAAAAGGACCTGGAGAGAAAACTGGACCAATATTCATATTGACATGAAAATTAAATTTATCGTTAGTAAAACTTCCACTTTTTTTTATAATCAGAAAGGGTCGTAGGCGTAGGCTCCTATAATCAGCCTCTGTATTTACGTCTATATTTATGTAAATAATTGTTAATTGCAGGAAAAAGCATGCTAGAATAAAAAGGTTTCAATGCCTTTTTATTTTAAATTGTATTCGGAAAAGCCAGTTTTGTAATCCGAAATTTGGTAGGGAACGCTCGATAACGCTCAAGACTAATTGCTACCGATTCCATATCACGCTCCATAATTTAAAAATGAAGAAATATAAACCGTATATCGTAATTTATTTAAATGTTCAACGATATTACGGTATTTTAATTAATTTAACAGCTTCATTGTAATCGCCTTTTCTGATGTACTTGTTATGTACGCTTTTTTAATACACTAGCTCTGTCAAACGCCGTGAATATTTAATGAACTCTCAACCATTAAGCTAAGTTTCCATGCATGCATTTTTGACGCATTTATAACTGCGTCTCGACGCAGAAAGCAAATGTGCATCTGGACGCACCTAGACGCACATTGCAACAGCTGTTGATGCATTTAATTCGAACGCAAGTATCAGTTTCCATGCATGCATGAAGTCTACGCAGAAAGTTCAACTGCGCATGCGTCATGAGTTTATGTTTTGCAATTTTTCTCGTTAGAGGGAGAAGCTTCTCTCTAACGATCATGGCCACCACCTTGGTCATGGATGAAAGAAACAGGATGGACGACTCCCTATACTTCCCCAGCAAGTTTGATTTCAGAGCGACATCTGGATTCTTGCATGAAAAACTAGCATCTGTCGTCTGCTTACGGAGAGAGGAAGCGGTTATTTTTGACAATTTGCTAGATCAGAAACAGCTGGAATTTCTTTGAAACTTATAATATATATTTAGATCATGTGTACAGTTATGATTTAAGGAATAAATATTTTCATTTTGATATCTTTTAATGTAATTTTAAATATAATTTTTAAAGTAAAACTTTATACGTATATAATTAAATTGTTTAAAGAATCGTATGTAATTTAATAAAAATCATAATTAACTCCACAACTTAATATTTCAGTAAACTAATTCAATAAAATAATTAACTATATATATATCAAAATACAAAAAAATTCAAAAGAACTCAATGATATACGCAATATAGTATAAATGTTTTTTAAGTAAGTATCGTTTTCACATAAAAAACAAACAACAACAACAAAAAAAAAACAAGTATACAACCAATTTTTTTTAACACCTTAATTTTTACATGAAAGCCTAGACCTTAATCTACTTTTCAACAAATTTCCACCTATATTAAGGCACTTACGTATCATGCGACCAGCTTTTAAATTCCATCCTCATAAAAAACGGCCGCCTGATTTGCTGATTGATTTTTTTTTTATATCAAAACAGTACTTACTAAAAAAAAACGACACCTTGTATTATATATTCAGGAGAATCTTCACAAATATAAAATTAAATAAATAATTTTAAAAAAATTATGTTTCGTCACCACATATCATTTTTCTTATGTCATCCATGCTTCCTTCATATACACATTCGTTTTTACAATAAAATTAACAAAAAAATCACAACATTTGTTTTTTACATAAGAAACCCACGTATGTAACAAAATTTTCATACTTTTAAGACCTCTATTTTCACTACACTCTTGCCATGGATACTGATATACAAAAAAGCGTACAATTTATGAAACTACGTGTCTTATTTTAGTTAAATTACCGCTGAAATGTTAAGAAATTTAAAGATGTTTAACTGTTGCTAATTGTTTTTGCTTTCTTTGTGGTTGCGTTTTAGCACGAAGCTCTTGGTTTTTGATTTTCAGCATATGATGTATTCTAATCTGAAAAAAGATGTTTACTAATATATATATTAATTAAACCTGTCAATTAGTGTAATTTACGATTTTGTTTTTAAATTAATTATTGGGAAAAATCTTTTAAATAGTTCAATTATTTATTTCAACCTATCACTGTCATTGTAATTAACATGTCAAATAAAAATGAACTATTCAAATTACCGCTCTGGATCTTTCGGGAAGCGAAAAAAGGATAAATTCCTAGTTTTAGCTTGAGCATTTTGACAGTTTTTGGCTGCGCAAGTTTCACCTCCGTAATATTTGCGATAGGCTGCCATGCTTTTCTTCTCTAACACGTGAGTAAACAGAAACCGTGCAAAGCGAAACCAAAACTTTCGGTATTTTTCACTTAAGGCTCCAGAGGGCGCCACTGAAAAAAAACTCACGCACGACTCATAGGAGTCGTCCATCCTGTTTCTTTCATCCATGCCTTGGTGTTTTTCGGGAGAGATGGTGCGTGACCACCGAGAGAGAAGGCCTCCACAATGAAACTGGATACATTGTTACATCATCATAGATAGTGCAAATTCAGGGCTTATTATTGGTAGAAATGCGAATAACAATGCACTATCTATGTGATGCAACAATGTATTCAGTTTCATTGCGGAGGCCTATCTTCAGTCCGTGTCTGAATTTCGAAGCGTTATTAGGGCTTTGCAGAGGTGCTATTTGTATTTTAGTTCTGGTTAGTTTTGGTTGTATACGATTTTTTTTGTTCTAATAAAAATCTTTTTATATCTAAATTTCAATTCATTTGTTTTTTCCAATATATCTTTATACTTTTAATTCATCTTTACACAAATGTAAATAGTACAGTGGAAATATTGGCAATTTCATTTATTTTATTTTCATGTAATTTCGGTAATTCTTTGGTCATTTTATATCGTTATTGTCTTTTATGTTTACATTGTTTTCATTTCATTTTAAATAAAATAACTGATTTCCACATTCTTTTAAAAGGTACACTCTTGAAAATTTATATTTTGCAATAGCGTATCTAGGAAATACACAACCTTTCGCGTTTGTTTAGAGGGCGCGCCCGCTGGAAGATTAACAAAGCAAGTGCGCTTACGCAAAACAATCATGTGATCTAGAAAGATTTGAGACGCACTTACAAGTGCGTCAAGAAGTAGAAAGCCTATCTACTTCACTTTTCTGCGTCCAGACGCATGAACTCCAGACGCACATCAACCAAGATTCGGAGACGCAGATATATGTTTCCATGACAAGTGCGTCAAGACGCACCAATTTATGCGTCTAGACGCAGAGACGCAGTTAAAAACGCATGTATGGAAACTAAGCTTAATACTGTGAAACAAAATGATAAGTAGATGAATCAATGTGTACCTAAATACGATTTATGATAGGTTACCCCAATTCCTATCCGCAGTGAGCATTCTGGAACCGAATCCTTTCTCGGTGGTCTTCGATCACGTAACGATTGGTTGTTTACGTTTATATAATCTTACGTTGAATAGATGATTAATTTTTAATGCGTTCAAATTGCTAAATATTAATGCACGAACATAATCGCTTCTCTCTTCATAAATTTTCAAATGCATTCAATTGCCAAATAATGTATCAGTCTGAAATGCGGGTTCGTTGAAAAATTTATCAAACAAACTGAAATTACAAATTAATGCACTAGCATAAATGAAAGTTACTTGATAAGTTATCAAATTTGCTGAATAAATGCAGATTACTTCATAAATTTTCAAATGTATTTAATTTGCTAAATAATACAACAGCAAAAGGATAAGTTCCCTCAAAAGTTTTTAATTGATTTGCTACATTAATACAGTGACTTAAATATAGGCTCCTTGGTACTTTTTGATAATTTAAATGAATAATAAGTTTTGAAGAGTTTAGTAATGTAACATAAGAACATTTAAAAAATTTAGAAAAATTTGATTGATTTAACGTTGATATACTTCAACATGATGTATCTTCTCGGTTTTTTATTTATTTCATTAAGAAAAATATTATTTTTAAAGTACTCTTGTATATTAAAGAATAAAATGACAAGAACTAGATCCTATCCCATATTTTTATTGAGATATTCAAAATTAAACATTCTTGCAAAATTGCAAGGGTCTGAAGTGGGCGTTGTACTGCAAGATCTTGCTTCATCTTATATACTAAAACTCTTGCGTGTATTTATTTATTTATCTGTAATTCTATCTCCTCCTAGACGGTTTAAGCTAGCGACTTGAAATTTGCAGGGCAGGCTTATCAATAAAGGACCTGCTCTATCGCCAAAAATCAGCCCCCCTACGACCCCCCCCCCCCTTCCCCACTTTCTGGGGTTTTCATTTAAAATTATCTGCCTTTTGCTTTGTAATTCCCCTCAACAGATGGCGCGGGCGGGCGAAGCCGCGGGTAGTAACTAGTTTCATTCTATTTCCGATGCCAGTGGCCAGATGGAGTCTGGCTTCAAAAGTTAAATGCATTAAATCATTTAATTTCGAGTTTCGATTCTCCTGGTCTTCTTCTTTCATGGGTAAGTCGTTAAAATTAACTTTTCTATATTGTGTTATTTTACTTACGTACTAATTGCATTTTCAATCACCGCAGAATGATTATAATGTTATGACTGAACTGCATCAAGTGGTAGCTTCTGGATGAGATATGCAAGTGCTTCTGATGTGTATGGCAATCATGCTTACAATTTTTTAAAGCATTTAATTTTTGCGTGAACATTTATGTTGTTAAAATCTTCATAACGGACCGCTTGGTGTATCTTTAAAACTAGAGCCAATTAAACAAGTTCAGCACATTTTAAGTATAATAAAGTGGCCATTTTTCTTCCTTCTTCTGTCCAGTGATCGTTTATATTGTGGATACAAAATTTCCATAAAATAATCGAATGTTAAATCTTACTCGACTTCTCATTTTGTTATTAGGAGCTTTTGCAAAAAAAAGCTACTTATAAGAATGCACGCTTGGTCTGTACGCTTATCCGTTTTGCCGTCCGCCATTTGCACGATAACTTGAAAACGGATTAGCTTTTTCAAATTCTGTTTTCTGAAATCTGACCATCAAGGTATTAGCTCGACTGTATCAACTTCTGAGGCTTTTTCGTGAACCTCTTCAAGTCGAATTCACGTTCTAAAGCAGTGACCGTAAAGAATACTAACAGTAAGATAATGGCATGTCAAGAATGAATACACTGTTACTTTCTGTTATGAACGTGGTATAATGAAATTGGCGGAACGATGGCAAGAGGTCATTGATAAAAATGGAGAATACATAATTGGTTGAAAGTTACCTTGCGTTTCAATAAAATCATGTAAACATTCCAAGGAGGACCTTTAGCTGTAAAGCAGAAATACATTTATACATTTATTAACAAGAAATTAATCCCCTCCAAGTAAGGTAAGGCAAGTAGCAGACCCTGCGGTCATCTATTTTTACCCCTTTAACTGCACTTTTAACCTCCCCCAAGTTTTTTAACCAAAAAATTGATTTTCTCGAACGTAGTATGTAGAAAATGTAAAAAAGCTCGTATCTTCTTTCTTTTCTCATCATTTCCAATCTAATGACAGCACATGCCATATGTTGCCATTGTTCTAAAGACCAAGTGACTGCCACCTCCACAACTCCGACCCCACTGTTTATTAGTAATTTTAGCTAGACTTTAACTTCTCGAATTTAATATTACTCCTACGTCACAGATGAAACTCCTTCTTGGAATGTTTGCAAGATTTTATTAATAATGACTTTTTGAAAGATACTACTCTTTTCACTACATAAGTGTATCCTTTCAAATGGATTCGAAAGTGACTCGCCTTTAAGTTCTTACGGCCTCTGAGGAATTTTTTTTATATATTGAGTGAGGAAAGAGCGTTCCTTTCGATAAGAAACTTCACCTTTCGACGAGGAAAGGTCATCCTTAGAGTATAATGTCTCTTCACCAGATGTAATCTGAACGACGAAGATTCATTATCCGCCTTCAACCCCGTCGTCAAGGGGTCGTCATCAGCTTAACTGTATTTCCATCTCGAATTAATATTGCAGTAATATCCTTTAAGGACTTCTCTTATCGTCGTCTTGTTGGGCAGCCGAAGTACATAGATCCTCTTCAGTATTTGATATTTTCGTATATTGATGAGAATTTCTTTTATGAGAAATTGGAGTCTTCTGTTGGTTTATTAAAGAAACCAGGTCACCATTACGATCAATCTTTCTTAGAAGATTTTCATAAATATTCTATTTTATTAGGAGCTTTAGCATAAAAGCTACTTATAAGAATGCGTCCTTGTTCTGTTTGTTTATCCGGCCGTCCGTCCGCCGTTTGCACGATAACTTGAAAACGGATTAGCTTTTTCAAATTCTGTTTTCAGAAATATGATCATCAAAGTCTTAGCTCGGCCGTGTCAACTTTTCAGAATTTTTCGTGGACCCCTTCAAGTCAAATTCACGTGTTAAAACAGTGAGTGTTAAGAATACCAAGATAACGGCATGTCATATAACAATCGATTTGTCAAGAAGGAATACATTGTTACTTTCTGTTCATCTTTTAAGCATTACTGACATCGGCGCGCGCACGTGAAATCGCTTTGTCGACGCACGATTGCTCAAGTGCTCATAATCTATATTATTAAGTAGCGGAAGAATGGGGCTACTTATTGGTTTTATAATGTCAGTCCGTCCCCTTCATAATTTCTACATTTTTTGAGGTAGATGGTTGAGATTCGGAATGTAGCTTCCTATGGGCATGTGCATCTGCACTATTTAGTTTGGTTTTGATTGATACACTGGGGTCGGAATTACGGGGGTGGGATTCAGAGAGGACAACATGTCTATGTGCTATTTAGGTACGTAAAGGCGTGAAATTCAGTATCCAGATTCCTCTAGGTAAGATCTACAATACAATGAAGTTTAGGCCCAGTTGTTCCATTGGGTTCGGATGTGCGGGGGTAGCAGTCACTTGGTCTTTAGAACTATGGCATGTGATGTATCATAGGTTCGAAAATGATGAGAAAGGAAAGAAAATACAAGCTTTTTTACATTTTCTACATTACGTTCGATAAAATTAATCTTTTGATTAAAAACTTAGGGAGAGGTAAAAAGTGCAGACAAAAGGGTAAAAATAGATGACTGCAGGATCTGCTACTTGCTTACCCTACTCGGGGGGGGGGGGGGGGTTAATTTCTTTTTAATAAATGTATAAATGCATTTCTGCTTCACTGCTAAAGTTCCTCCTTGGAATGTTTACAAAATTTTATTTAGAGTTAAGCTTTGAGGTAATATTGCATTTATGAGAATTTATATATTAGAATTTTAAACCTAACGAGAAGCGATTACAGAAATTAAATGAATGTCGTCGATTCTGTTACATAATAAGTCAAGATCGAATGCATATTTTCTATCATCGAAGTTACTCAATGAATTTTAGGACGAACGGAAAGAATGGAAACTACCTAAAAAATAAATAAAATAAAAATAACGTCATTAAATTGATACATCAATTTGTCTCTTATTTTCAGTTAGTGATTGCTTTTATATATCTTCTTTCATTTTCCCCTCTATTTCTTGATATAAAAAATTTGCTTTTGCCAAAAGCCATTTTTCTTTTCGTGAATAATAGCTGACATGTAATTGGTTCTAGAGTGATGCCTCGCGCCTTGTGTACTTGCAACGTGATTGGTTGGGAGACTTTTCCTTAACAGATTCATGTTGAAGCTGTCAGATATTTTTTTCCCTCTTTCTGTCTGCGACGAGTAATCAGCGGGTGTCGGACGCAAACCCCCCACTCGCCTGAAAACGCCATGCATCTCCTATCAGAAGGGAAATAAAATTACACTCGTGTCCACTTAAAGAGGTTTGTAATAGCTTCCCCTTACTCTTCAGTAAAGAATACTTGGGCAAACTTAATAAGGAGGCCGTGAATGAATGTAAGCTCTAGTTATCTCTGGAATTCCAATCTATTTTAGTTGGCAAGAAGCAAGTTTCATCAAATTATTATTTTGTGTGTCATACGTGCAGCTGGTTTGAGTTCCTTCTTTCCTTTAGAAGTAAACACAAATAAATATCCAAGAAATTTGCTTTCTTTTGGAGAAAGAACTCTTTTTGGCGCAAAGGACATTAAGAATTAATAATTCCGATAATGATAACCAATCGGCAATCATTGCTAAATAATGTTTTTGCCAAATTACTTTTTCCCTCTATTAGGTTTGTAATTATTTCTGAATCATTAATGGCCGTATTCACCACTTCGGATTTATCTGAGAGTTAGAGTTAAGGTTAGAGTTAAGGCGAGAGATGGTATTTTAATGTTTCTCTATTGGATAACGAGAGTCACGTGCTAAGGTTTAACTCTTAAGTTGCCCAACTCGCACTTTAATCCTAGATGGTGAATACGGCCGTAAGTCTGCTAAACGGACTGGACTCGGCTATCCCAATGAATATATTTCCTCACGGCTTTCTTTTAACTCAGTTTCTCTTTTTTGCGGAAAATTATCGTACAGATTGGGCTAAAGTTAGATATATATTAATAATCGGATCACCTTTAGTCTCTTAGGTACTCGTAATCTACTCCATCAACGTAACGTCGCTATATTCCTGGAATATTTTTCCGACTTATTGGTAAGAATCAAATGTTTGCGGGAAGAGTTCGTTCAAATACTTCCTTGATTACATTCCAAAAAACTCACCATAAGTGTCGGGACAGTTCAGTGCTTTCATGGAAGCAAAATGAACCAGAAACTGTGGACACTACTCAACAGGAAAGACAGGAAACCAGTAATCCACTATTTTATGTGGATTAGTGGTTTCCTATCTTTCCTGTTCAGTGCTTTCACTTTGCCAAAATCCAATATATAAAAAAGGTGTTGTTATGGTAGTTCAGTAAAAGCGAATGAGAAGGGGTTCTGTCTTGTAGAAAGAACAAGAACTTCGGAAAGGCTACGGCGCGCAACATATTTAGCTAATTTCTACCATCCACAGCTTTAGCGTTTTGAGACGCACCCAAATAAAGATTTTTGTTTATTTGGGGACGGGGGTGTTTCCAAATAGAGGCCCCATTTAAACTTTTATTTGAGAGCTATGGTGTCAATGTTCAAGCCGGTGGAGATAGCGTTATGCTAGAGGGTAAGTTTTTTTCAAAACCCTTACATATTGCTTTTGGACCACAGCGATGTTTCTTAGACAGATAGTGCGGATTATTTTTTAATACACTGAACACTTCTGGATCTTGCCCCTTTTGAAAGGAAGTCAGTTTGACAGTTTATGAAATCAGGCTCTAGGAAGAATAGACTACAACCATCTTATTTTCAGACTCCGTAAGATCCTTTGTTTTCCCCATTTGTCAGACTGAGTAGTCTAGTATCGATGATTGCTATGCATTACTTTTAATAGTTGCAGGGGTTGCATGGTCCTCACGTAATTTGCATTAATAAATCATGAATTTGAATTATTATGCCTTGGTTTCAAATTCAGTGTCTTGTACGAGTTTAACTCTGCATTGTGAAGTGAAAATAACTTTAGTATTGTTGGTTAGAGTTAAATATCCCAAAAATTAATGTCATATGCAGAGCAATCTTGCAACTTTAGGCTTCTTTTATCACCTCGAATCAAATCAATCCTTTTTCACTCACACATTTTTCATCAATAAGGCAATTAAGGCACCAAGGAGAGACTCCTAAAAAGCGGTACTATATCGATTCGCATTTGGCCATCCTTGTCTCGTTTTTCGAAGATGATGAAATTCAAAATTAATTAATGCATCTTATCTGCTTTTACTCCTCAAAATTTTGTATTAAGGGTAGTATTGTAAATATGAACCTGTGTACTTATAGTGAAATAAGATTCTTTTCTAACGCATCGAAATATCACACGAGAATATCGTGTTAGCTCTTACTTCTTTGAGCGTTGAATTTATTAGAGCCGTGAAATAATTTAAAGACCATGGATATTATAATGGTAAGATATTGCGAATTCAAAGTTAAATCTGGAAGGAGAATTTGGGCGAAATATACCCTCAGGAGTCAAAAGCCTTTATTAAACATGAGAAAGGGATGAATGGATGGCTTTAATTCGTGGCATTTACGACCCGCTTTCAGTCGTGGACGAAAAGGGAGATCGTCGTTGGGCTCCTCGGCTATTAAAGAGAGGTTGCGTGTTCACTTGCCTTCTAAAGGCTCCTTTGCATCACTCAACGGCAAGACCAGCTGCTTCGGCCAAGACATTAATGACTTATTGAAAAAGCGTGGAGTCACTTACAGGAGAAATTGTCTCACTGCAGATGGTGAGCGGAGGAAAAAAAAACCCAGGAACTTTTTGTAGGTATTTCTCTAATCTTGTTTTGATGCCTTCCCCCTCCTCCCTACTGATTTGTTTCGTTTGATGTAATTTTCTTGTCTTTCTTTTTTAAAGTTATTTATAAGTTCCATTGTGCTTTGCGTTACGTTTCTCTTCATAGATCACGGGTTGTCGACAAGTGCAATCGCCCCGGTGGAAATGGTTGCGCTTCATTTGTCATTTGGAGTCCTAAAAATCGATTTGCGCTTTTGTGTAGCTTTGAAAAAATTTAACTAAATTAAGTTTGCTCTGTGATTTCCAAAGGAAATTATCGAATTATAGGTTAGTTTAGAAATTTTACATGCAATCGGTTAAATTTATTTTAGAAATCATTTCACCCAATGTCGTGATTTTTAAATCTTCTTGGAACTCTTTTTCTTTTTCAATATGTTTCCTCTAATAATTACCTTAAATTTATTCCTGATAACATTATTAATAAATTTTTGAAAGACATATCTAATGGGGGAAGGGGTACAGACAACAATTTGAATCCTTTCATCTATTTATTTTTTTTAACTATTCTCGATATCCCAAGCTTTTCAGAGTTGGACAAGGTCTTAAAATTTGTCATATTACAGATAATACTTATAACAGGTGCTACCTAAAATATCCGAGAATTAAAATATTCCGGCCAAACCAAAAACAATACGAGATTCTGCCGCTAGATGCCTCTTGGTGCACCTTTCAGTTGCTGCTCTGCCAAGTTTCATAATCGTAGACGCATTTCTTTGTGAGTCATTGCTGATTTGTGCTGCAACGTGTTCTTGTGCTTCTACGAATTTCCAAATTTATTCGATCTGGTCGGCTGTCAACGGAAAGTTTTACTGCTAGGTTTTGAAGAGACTGAGGGAAAATGTTCAGCAAATGGCCCGACTTGTGGAAGGACAAAGACTGGTTCTCCATCATGATAACGCGCCCGCATACGCACTTCGCTCATTGTGAAGGAATTCCTAAAAAAAAAAAAAAATATGGCAACGGTCCCCCACCCTCCCTACTCAACTGACCTAGCCCCCTGCGACTTCTACCTCTTACCTAAAATGAAAATCAACTTGAAAGGACGACGTTTTGACTGCATTTGGAAATTCGCAGAAGCACAAGAACACGTTGCAAAACAAACAGCAATAATTCACAAAGAAATGCGCCTACGATTACGAAATTTGGCAGAGCAGCATCTAAAAGTAAGGCTCTAAATAGGCGCACCAAGGTGTACATCTCTAGTGCTCTACTAAAAGGTGCACCAAGAGGCATCTAGCGGCAGAACCTCATACTATCTTTGGTTTTGGGCGGAATATTCAAATTCTCGGATATTTTGGGGAGCACCTTTCATATAATAACAGTTGTTAGTTCGGTCAGGAGTAAATAGATCTACTTTACATTATTCTTTTTGAATTAACTTGTATATACAGTATATTATAGTTAGTCTGATGTTGGAGTAGATAATGTCTGTTTCCAAGAAGAATCGGAAGTCGGAATAAGAAGTTGATAAGCAAGCGAAAAGACATGAGAAGAAATTTTTGCAGAAGTACCATGTGTCCACTCTTGGCCAACATCGTGAGCACTTGATTGCGTCCTTGTCTTTAACACTTGCTCATGTTTCACAGGTCTTTATTTAGTAATGTCCTCAATATCAAGTGAAGAGTTTGTGCATCGTATTAGGCTTATAGATTATTATCTTCTGTATTAAGGATGGTGAAAGGAATTGGAATGAACAAGTGAGAGCCTGACGGTTTTCCTATTTCTCCTAAATATCGCCAGATCCAGTTTATATTCTTTGAGAGAATACTTGATTTTGTGCTTGTCGACTAATTTTGGACTTAAGTGCATCCCAAGATTCATAACTTTAAACAGCATATAGGGGGTGTCATTTTTTTACATACGATATACAACAGCATTTGTTTTTCGCCGGGCTACGAAATCATTGGTTCTACTTTTGTAAAATTGAAGTCGCTGGAAAATTAAATAATAGAAAATAAAATTTTAATTAAATGTTAAAGAAATTGCAAATAATTCAATTAAGTGGTGTTGAATGAGAATAAATTTGAACTTTTTCAGTTTCGGAAATTAAATGTGCCATTTCTTAATGAAATTCACAAGCTGAATTCATATATAACAATGAAATTTGTCAATTGGCTCTAGTTTTCATGCACACGGAAAGTTTACGATTATACATCCAAAACTCAATATATATATAACCACGTCTTTCCACTAATATAAAGCTAAATGATATTGGCAATAAGTTATACATGGAATAATGTATTGCATACAGCTGATTTTATATGTTTATCAAGCAAAACTAAATTAGTAAATTTTTAAACGTTTAAAAGTTTAAATTTCTCACTAGTTTTATCTTCAGTTTCTCTTGGCTTTTCCTCTTGTATTTAAGGTGTTGCATGATATTTTTTGTATGCATTACTTCATTAAGTCATTGCTTAGATTATGGAAACTAGAGCCAATCAGCATTTTTAAATGTCATTGTCGTTTTTACCTACTCAAATTTATGTAAGATCAGATGCTTTCATGTCCGCAACTTTTTAACTTGTAAAACTGCTTAATTTTGTTCCTTCAAATTTATATTCCTATAGTTTTTGTATATTCTAAATGAGAAACTTATGCGCTTTGCTTAAATGAAAAAATGGTTTCGTTCAGATATTTATTCAAAATAACTGTCCTAGCCTTTAAAATGTTTTTGAGAATGACATTCAAAAAACATTTCTTTCTCTGTTTTATTTTTGTCTCCTAAACTATTTTAATATTTAATGATCCGTTACCTCAGTTACTTTGTCTAAACGGCTTATTTCTTTACGATTTCATACGAACATTTACCGTCTAAGTAGATATTTCGTTTAGCAAATCCATTGTATGAGGATCCTCCAATGGCATTCTTAACTGAGCATTTTATTTTTGGAAAAATTGGTATCGAGTTCCGTCCAAAGTTTGGAAGAATCAGACTGAAATTTTTTCCCCTTCTATCCGGCGAAAGGTGAGAGGAGGAGGGATTGGGAGCGCAGAGCATTTTATCCCCATCATCTGGTTCAGACTATTTTGGCGACTGCAAATCATCTGCGGTACGAATTGATATGGAGTGTTAAATGTCGCGGAATGATGCTGCTTTCGCCCATTTCTAGTGAAAGAAGGTTTTTTCCCTCAGTCCTCCTTTTTATCCCGATTCAAAAGGGTTACGTTTCGCCGAGTGAACCAGCCTCGCTCTGTAATTGTCATTTCATCACACGAAAATTTTCTTGGAAGACAAAGAACGGGTTTTTTTCAACCCACACTCCTTTCACCAAAGCACCCTCTTCTTTCATTTCTTTCGTCTCCTGATCTTGGTATTTTTGTTCTTGGGAGCAGTTGGTGAAGCAGTTCTTGGCTTGAAATTGGTTTGAATATCTTACTGAATTTTGGAAATGGAAATAGGGTTAATGAATATATAAAATACATAATAAAAAATATTTATCCCTTTAAATTCATTATAATTTACCCACTTTGGAAAGGTAATTCTACCCTTTTCCACTTACACGAAATGCATTCTATCTGTTGCTAATTTAAAAGTAAATTAATAAATATTCTAAAGTATACATACGTAAACAAATAACTTCGTAATATCCAATTAGGATTTTTCTACTGTAAATAACTTTGAATCGGAAAAACATTTCAGAAATCCAAAATTTATTTTTACCTCGTTGCTCAAAAACTGCATTTGCGTTTTAATATCAGCTGCAGTTGTGTTTATCTTGATAAATGCGATCGATAAGGACTCTATTGATTTTCCCTTGTAATTACACTATTCATATCGTGCTTGATTTATTACTACATTCACGGAGAAAATAATTCAAAACAGACTTTTTTAAAACCTAATTCACATCTCTCCAAGTCCTTATCATCCAGTTTTGTTTAATGTATTCAAAAATGCCTTTCCTGTGTAAATGCAGTGGGCGGCTGTTTTAATAATTATCACGCCTTTTGAAGGAATATATTGATTAGCTGTATTTTACATTTATACAAGTAACATTTCTATGTTATGCATAAGATGGTCATGAAATTTTTTAAATATAAGCGAACCTGTACACTTTAACATAAAATTTAATTTTTTATTAGACTAATAAACTCTAAAATTGTCAAAGATTTAGACAGTATGTTATGAAATTTTGGAAGCGATATTCATGCAATTCAAATTTATTATTTTAATAGGAGATCGCGAAGAAACTCTTTGATCATAACTTCTGTATTTTTTAATAAAGTCTTTCTCTGATTTGAAACATTTATTACATAAAAATAATGATAGTCATGTGGTTAATGCAAATTTTCCTATACTGCCAAAAGTTTTACTTGTTTGTTTCTGGTCAGTTTTTGGGCGGATAACGTCTTTGCGAAGTTCGATTTCGTGCCATGTGTTCTCAAATATCTCTTTAGTCACCGTTCAATATCAGAAACTGGTGAACAGTGTTCTAAAAAAGTTAAGAAGATTAATGTCCATGATGTCGGACTGACCTTCGCAGTCCATCGGTTTGGCAATTTGGGCATTCAGGAAATGACTAGCAACTTTCCGTAAACCCAATGGTGCTACACCATTTTGTTGGAAAGCTAAAAGCTACCCATCCATTGATAACATCCTTCGAGGGAGTTTAGCGCCATTCCAGTAACTAACGGCTGCTATGAAATGACAGTATCAGCCGGGAACGACGGCTTAACGTGCCCTCCGAATCACGGGGGGTTCATGATGGAAGAGCTGCTGGCGGACGAACAAACCAGTGGCTATCACCAGCTGCTGGAAATCCAGCACTGGCAACACCTCATAGAGAGAAGGCCTGCGCACAGAAAATTTACATATTGTTACATCATCATCAAACGGCCAAATTTATGGTTTATTATTGGTAGAAATACGATTAACAATAGCCGCTTTAGTGTGATGTAACAACGAGGTCGACGAGATAACAAGGCCTGGAAGCGAAAAAGCCACCTGATCATCGGCGTGCTAGCAACAATCCAACCTTCATTGTTTCCAACAAAAGGAAAAACATCGATTGTTAATATTCAAGATGGAGACAATGATGGTTGGATTGTTGCTAGCACCCCGCTGATCAGGTGACTTTTTCGCTTCCAGGCCTTGTTATCTGGTAGGCCTCGTGTAACAATTTATGACGTTTCTGTGCGCAGGCCTTCTGTCTAGGTGGTGTTGGCACTGGTCACTCAGCAAATGGGTCAGACTAAAGTCCCCCAACAGCTGTGCCCCAAATAGCCGTCCCACCCAGCAGTGGTCCTCAAGCCACTGGCTGTCACCCAGCCAGCAGCTAGCCTTGCCTGAAGTTGCTTAACTCCATCGATCGGCGAGCCGACCAACGAGGCAACCAGGCCACGGCCACGGCCACCCCCTCCATTGATGGCTACAAACTGTTCTAATTACGGTGAAATGTTAAACTCCAACCTATCTACCAAAATAGGTTTGTTGAAATAGTGGCTCAGTAAAAAAACCGAAAGTTTTGTTTGTGCATAAGTCTGCATTAAATGTTTACTTTAGAGATGTCTCTCTTTCTCAAAACAACACGCGGGTTTTCTGAATAGCAAATTTGTCTGTTTGTTTGTCCCGAGATATGGAAGATAGCCTCATCAGAAAAGCAAACCAACTTTCATTAATTCGTTACATATCTTACAAGGGAATCCCTCGAACATGTATGTCACAGATTTCCACCAAATTGAAATATGTTACTCATCTGAAGCTTCTATAGATGCTTGAAAAACAAGAGAGTGCGAAATTGTGTTTCTTTCAAAATAAACCGCGAAAACGAAAAAATTTCAGCATACGTAGCCATACAAAGACTGCATTGTTAAAGCGGTTAGGCTATGTGGGGTTCCCTTGTTAGTGACAAAACTAGCACGTCGGGGATGGCCGTCTGGCTCCGTATACATGTAAACGAAGTCTTTTTGTAAAATTTTAACCACTGTCCCTGAAGTATGTGAAGGACAAGGGTCCATTATGCTATTAATATCGGGTGGATCTGTTCATATTCATTCCTGAGCTTTCGTTGAGGCGTAATTCGTGAATTTCTTTGTGATAATACAAAGCCGCTTTTTTTAGATACTGATGATTATGGCGCTATCTGTGTAGGAAAAAAAAAGAAAACTCTTAAAAATCGGTCTATATAATAACTTTGATGTTTCTGCCTAGCATAGATCTTAAATCGCATTTTAAGATATGAATTGTACTGATGTATCTTTATGAATGTGCGGCTGTCGGGATCCTTTTTGATTTGTCTGATGAGCGACTGCTTCTTGCTTAAAGCTTGCAGACTCGAGTGCGTTGTGTTGTTGGTTTACCATTTGTGTAGTACGTCTCTAACTGCTCTTCATTGCCGTAACAGTTTTCTCCTTTGGATAGTACATACAGTAACACTAAATAAACTAGCTTTAATATTTCTGCTTACTAAGTCTCAAACCCGTCACCGCTAGAAAGGAGACGGAAGAAACAAGTTGGTGGCTTTCTTAGCATAAAATTTTGCATTATTTCATAACCGGTTCATTTATGACTTGGATTGTTTTGCTTGTTTATTGGTGGGCACTGTTCATCTATAAAAAAAAATTGTATATACTTTCATAATATTTTTAACTCATTACCATCATAGAACAAAATTGTTCTTGAATAGTCCAATGTATTTTGTTAAATCTAATCAGTTTGTGTTGTCCCATTGTAACAAACAACGAACCTATATTTTAGTAATAAAATTCACGATTACAAGGAAATTAAGAGAAACTCTAATATTGTAAGCAGAGATACAAGTTAGGTCAATGATTTTATACATATCCCAAATATCTAAAATGATATTAAATTTAAAAGCCCAAAGAAAATTCAACCCAAGTTTCCAGTACTAAAGCGTTACTTACAAATTGCTTCGTTTTAATAACCGTTGAGGTTTCTTTCTTTTTGTTCTATCGTCTACACTTCTGATTAAAAATTTCCCTACCTGAAAACGGGAGTTAATTATCGATTTTTGGGGCGGGAAGATTAATCCAAGGACAGGTCGGGAAGAGCGTTGCACAAAGCGGTCACCGTTTTTGAGCCCACTCCGATGATCTTTATCGCTAATTGCTGCTCGCCGAGAAACCCGTTTTGCCACCGAACTCTAATGAGACGAACTCTCAAGTCGTTGCATTTTTCCTACCCATGCCCTTCTCCCCCCCC
>JAHWFO010057280.1:5651796-5690828 GCA_023313115.1 Rhysida immarginata | reverse complement strand
CCAACAATTTCCACTTCTATTCCCTCCTCAATCCCTTTCTGCATTCTTTGCTAATAAGCATTTTTCCTTCATCTTCTGTAAACACGCAGATAAAAATTGCAAAAAAAAAAAAAAAAAAAAAAATCCCTCCAATTTAAATAAATTCCGCTTTCTGCAATAGTATTCCTTGCCGGTTATCCGAGAACGCATGTATTAATTCCCAGGCCTTTCATCCTAATTGCCTTCTTGTTTCGTAGGTATTTTTTCCACTCATATTTCTTTGATAAAGAATTTTTTGAAGTCCTTTTTCATTAATATTTCAATCCTAAGTTTAGATTTAACAAAGTTTTGCTTTTTCTCATGCAATTTATCAACTCGGTCCCGAAGAAGTTATTTCTAAATTCTCTTTTTATACAAATAGGAAAAGTCGTTTTTGCAATGAAACAGCATATCTATAACCAAAGCACTAGTGCTTTCTTTTAAGTAATAAAAATTAGAAGTTTAATTTTACTAGTGATAAAGAATTATATTATAAAATATTACACAAAATCACAAAGTGGTGAAGTTGACTAGCCCCAAAATACTTCACAGGGGCGTATGATAGATTTTCTCTGTATGATACAAATCTTTGCAAATGCCGCCAAAAGCCGCCCCTCTTACGGTGCCGCTTAATGCGGCTGCCTATCTACATCATAGCACGTCACGATCCTGATACTTCAAACAAATTTGATGGCAGAGCAAACAAGAAATCAGAATTGGTTAGTCCATTAAATGATATTCAATTGTAGCTTGATATTTCAGGAAGAAAAGTATCCGTAACCTGGAATCAAACCAGGGGCCACGAGCATTCGTTCTCTCATCTTACTACAGTAGACCTTAACTCGATGCCAATGACGGATTTTTCTTTTCCATTTTCCATTTATTTCATGTAATGAATAACTTGGAGCATATCTCTCATGATAAAAATACTTTCTAACCTGTTTATAAACTTTTTCATTATAAATCGCCTCCTGTGTCACTACAATTCGATTTTTTTTAATACTCCTCTTCGAATTTCGATTTCAAGTGACTTTCTTTTATAGCGAATACCATTACAAAAAGACCTTGTGGCCGAATTCAGCATTAAGATTGTTTTCATGTGAACGTTATCAGTCGCTGCCAGAAACGTCGTATTTTACCAACGTCGCTGCCATTGCCGTGATGCTTATATGGAAACATGTCCAGCGGATTTCTTAACAATTAAACTGTTAAGAAATAGGCGATGTCCAAAATAGAAATTGCGCATGCGCAATTATTTTACTGCCAGCTGGTAGCTTAATTTGAAAGCTCTCATCTATGACACAATAATGAGAAATCATTCAGTAATTTGGGGGACGGGGAGAGGAAATGTCAGAAATGCCTAAACTAACTAAAGATATCCATCAATATTTAAGCTTTTCTTCATTGAAAAGGTATAAACGTTTAATAGATGATTGCATGAAATCAATGTTCACTGTCAGACTCTTTGTTAGAAAGTGTAGTACTACGTATGTATAAGGGTCGTACACAAATGAAAACGAAAATTTGTGTGAGGAAAAAAAAAAAACGACGTGGTGGATCGTAAGTTTTTGATTTCAACAATTGCGAAACCCCACGTGCAGATTAAACAATAGGGTGCAAGTGTTGCATCACGTGAGAAAGAACGATAGCTCGCGCTTCGAAGCTCTGCGAGTGATCGCTTCGTCCAAACAACAAAATGGAGTCAACGAAACAGGAACAGAGAGCAGTAAATTCGTTTTTTGACATATGAAGGAGTTTCAGTTTCTGAAACTGATCGTCGTATGCAAAATGTCTATGGAAATGACTGCCAAACCTTCACTCGTGTTTGGGTATGGAGCAAGAGGTTTTCGGAGGGACGGTCATCATTGCAAGATGATCAAGCAAACCGCGCCATCACGGATGATTCCAAAGCCAAAATTGACGCTGTCTTAAAGGAAAACAGAAGAGTGACAATCGATGTCGTGGTTGCTAAAACTGGTCTTAGTCGTGGAACTGTTCACTCCATTATCAGGAACCATCTGCACTACAGAAAAATATGTGCACAATGGGTCCCGCATCATTTGACATCAGAACAACTTGGAGTTCGAATGGCTATGTCCCTGCAACATTTGACTCGCTATCAACAGGAAGGAGAGAGTTTTCTCGACAGACTCGTTACAGGGGATCATACATGGTGCTTTATTTCCAGCCAGAAAGCAAACGTCAAAGTTGTCAATGGAAGCGTTATGGGTCACCACCCCCGAAAAAATCAAAAGCAATCGCAAACAGCACGGGGAAGGTGATGTTGACCGTGTTTTTTTTACCGCAAAGGCCCTATTTTATTGGACTTTCTTGGAAAAGGCACTACATTAACGCAGCACGATATGGAGAAACATTGAATGCACTGCGCGCGGCCATCAAATGCATGCGTCCTGGACTTTTACAGAAGGAATGCTTCTTCTCCACGACAACGCGCGTCCTCGCACCTCGAAAGCAACGGTAGACCTCATCAAAAAGTTCAACTGGGAAGCAATGCAGCATCCAAAGGGACTTACAGCCCTGACTTATCCCCATGTGACTTTCACGTGTTTGAGGATCTCAAGAAACATCTGAAAGGCCGCAGGTTCATTCGGACGATGAAGTGAAGGAAGAGGTTTTGGAATGGTTCCGCACGCAACGGAACTTCTTCCATAAAGGAATTACACGCCTTGTTACAGTGGGATAAATGACTTAACGCATTTGGAGAGTATTTTAAATTCCTTCTATACACTTCGGATAAAATAAATAATTTTCGTTTTCATTTGTACGACCCTTATAAATATGAAACCGGAATTTTTGTATAGAAAATACACGTTTATTATAAGAAAATAATAAAAAAAATAGTTTATTCGAAGTATTGCCCATCGCCGGCTATGCATTTTTCCCACCTGTCTGATAATTTTTGGTTGCTACGCCAAAAAAACGTTGCGCGCGCATAGTTTCCGTTTCTTCCGACAGATAACGCACGTGCACGTGCAGCAATGGAACAACACGGCGTCTGTAAGTGTACGTCACAAGCAGCGTGTCGTCATTGAATTTCTCACTGCGGAGCAAGAAACGGTTAGAAACATTCACAAACGCTTATGTGCAGTTTATGGAGCATCAGCAGTCGACAAAAGTACGGTTACTCGTTGGGCACAGAGGGTGAGGCCATCAGAAAGCGGTTCGTCGGAGCTCCAAGATTTGCCGCGGTCGGCAAGACATGGCTGCGTGAACAGAACAAGAACTGGTACCAACAGGGCATACTCGCCCTTGTGTTTCGCTGGAGGAAGGCCATCGAACGGAACGGAGATTACGTGGAAAAATAGGAGTGTAGAAGAAACATCATTCTTTCGTGTGTATAAGTTTCATTGTGTTCAATAAATAATTGTTGAAGAAAAAATTTGTAGTGCATTACTTTCTGGGCTACCCTCGTATTTCCCAACTAAACGCCTCAATCGTTTCCTTGACCAGTTTTGCTGTGTGTGATGATACATTATCATGATGCAGAATCACTTTGTGTTGCCTTTTTTTGATATTGTGGTCGTTCTTCACGCAAACCTTTATTCAAATCGTTCATTTGTTGTCGGTAGCGTTCAGTTTTAACGGTTTCGCCAGGTTTCAGCAGCTCATAATAGATCAATTTGTGTCTTCCATGTAATTCGTTTCCCACGTCAAAATCCCACTTTTGAATTTTTATAACCACTCAAAGCACTATGATTTACCAAGAGCATGCTCACCGTAAGCTTCGTCAAGCATTCGATACGATTCAACAGCATGAAAACGTAGTTTCCAGGCACAAAATTCGACATGTTCAACGCTATTACAAACTATACCTGACTGTGGTATAAAACTTGTATTGTCTTGAGTTGATAATCTTTGTAGGATGTCAGAGTAAGAAAATGGTGCCAACGACGCAGTTTGACGGTAACTACATTGACAGCTAGGGCCATCTATGGGCAAATTCCGGTTTCATATTTACAGACCTGGGTAAAAGGTGAAGTGCATGATAGCCAACGTGCAGGATTTTATTTTGTTGTTTTAATAAAGAAGTCGAGGATCCATATTGTGAATATCCAGCTGGTTAAACATAATTTTAATTTAAATTATTCATAATTTACCTTGCGTAAAATTATATCAATATTTATAAGAATGAGATTATATTTAAATTAAAGCCAACTAAATTAAAAATTAAACTTCATTAAATATGGCATTTAATTAATTAAATTAAACAAGATAAATTAAATTAAAAATTTTAAAACGTTATTTAATTTGTATCTAGTGAAATGATTTAATGTGAACTTTTTATATTAACTTTAAAAGTTAGCATAAACATTTCTGAAATGTGGAAATTAAAAAAAAAAATTCAGTTTAACAAGTCCAGGTCTTAAACTTAAATTGAATAAATAAAAAATAAAATAAAAATTAAATGAATGTGTTTAATTACTGCTAGTGTATAAAATGTTTAAAGCAAAATTTGAAAAAATACGTGTCTTAAAGCATCATTGCGATTGAAATTATACAAGCAATAATTTTTTGCGAATTTTTTTAACTTTCATTCAATTTCAATTTACATTTATTTTTAATGAATATGGTAATGCAGGTGCTTTACTAATATATTTTTTGCTGAGTTACAGAGCAATTAACGCGATTCATGTTTTCAGTCACGGAATGAGAGTTGGCAAATATGTTGCCAGGGAGCGCGCGAATATTCACAATATAGAATGGCTGAAAAACGTTCACATGGAAACTAAACCTTTACTCATCAACGCTGTTAACATTCTTGAAAGGTCGCTTTAAAACCACATGGACTTCGAATCTTCTTTCTTTATCGTTCAACTTTTTGAAGTGATCTTCACGAAAATCTTAACAAGATATTTTGTTTGATTGGAAATAACATTTCTATAAGTGATCTCCTGTTTCAAGAAACGGCAATGAATCAGTAGCTAGGCCATCGCTATTTCAAAGTGAAGCAAAAAAAAAATATACTACAAAAGTCACCGCATACTTGAGATACAGTGCTATATATAAACTCATCTTAACGATCTTATAGGCTAATAAAAAAGTCGTGCAAATTTTATGAGATTCTGTTTAAACTTGCAACGAACTTATTCTTTTGGTCCCATCAAGTTCGTATAACCAAATTTCATCTGTGTATTTTTCAATACCGATGTTATCTTAAACTATAAAGCAAATATCTTACTTATCTTACTAATAAAGCTTCTTGTAATGCCCAAACCTCCCCTTCCCATAAAATTCGCGGATCATTAGAGTAATAATAACGGCTTCGTAAATGTCCAATTTAGGCATTTTAATTGATGCTGAGAGATTTTTCAGCAAATTAACTTAGACACTTCAAATACCCAAAACGCTAATAAGGTAGGCAAAATAAATTGAATTTGAAATTATGAATTAACGAATTTAAATCTGTTTAATTGGCAGCTTCCATTTCGATAAAACGGCGATTACAGTTCTTAAGAGAATTCTGACTGTCGGAATAATAAGGGAAATCCTTAGTGAATTACATTTCCATTTTACTACATGAAGTTTAAAACAAGTTTAATTAAATTCTGTACTTCGCTTATAAAATTCCTCCCAGCACTAAATTAACGGTACTTTATCGATTCGCTGTTGAATTTATCAACAAGGGAACTTAAGTAAACCGCACTTGCTTTCAAAGACAACTGAGAATTAATTTAGCAAACGCATTTTTCCGTTGGCCCTTCCCTTATCTAATTGTATCTTCCCCCACTCGTTTAATGGCCGTTCCAAGTGGAGAGGATTAAGCTTATTTCGCAGTGTTTAAACGCAACGTCCTTTTTAAACGCTCCGCAACATAAATAAATAAAAAAGAAGGAAAATCGAATAGATTTTCCATTGGAGAAAGAATTACAAAAATCGAACGGAGTTAAAGGTCAGAGGTGCCGTCTATCGATAGGTAACGTTTAAAGCGAACATAATCCTCATCCCTTTAGCGACCTTTGTAATCTAAGATTGTTAGAGGGAACCCCGATTAAGGTCTCGCCTACACTGGTCGCTGAAAGGGGAGTTCCGTTTTTCACCTCCTGTCTTTTCGCTACAGCCATCATTTAATGATCTGTGTGTCTCTTTCTTTCTTTTCCTATACTGTTGAAATTGGTTGTAGATCCAATTATAAAGGATGCTGGAAGCAGCGGGTCTTTTTCCCTCACAAGAAATCGCCTTCGTAAAATAATCTTCCATCATTTCTATTTCATTTTTTCCTTTTTAAAATGGGTTTTCTAGCCAATCTCTTTTACTTATTTTATATCTATTTTAGTATAGCAAATTACAGTTATTATTCTAAGCATCTGTCTTTATAGATAATCATTTTGTCCTCCATGTGTTCGAACTCTGTTTAAAATTACAGGGGGTCTCTAAAATAACTATCAATTTAGGTGAAGTAAGACAGATTCTAAGCAATTGTTAAAATTGCATAATTCTACGACTATGATAGAGGGAAATAAGGCCGAACGAATTGCATGTCAAAAACCCTATAAAAAATTACTCCAACCGGTTACCATAATTGAACATACTTATATGTGGACTATCTGACGCGAATGTTAGCTAACCATTATAAAAATTTGTTTTGAACAAGGTCTTCGGGTCTTCAAATTCAGCGTGGGCAATAATATGAAGAAAGTGCATTTTCCCCTTAGGATCTTGTACGTCCGGTAAAACACCGACGACCAAAGCTTAGAGCGGACGCGGTTAAAGAAGTGCCATGGGAGTTACTGAGAGAGGGGGGAAGCCTCCAATTTACAATAACATGACCAAAAGAAGGTAATTCGTAGTAAAGAATGGGCGTATCATCCTTGAAAATTTGGGTCTGGAAAAGCGTCATAAATCTCGCGGTCATCGCGAGAAGATTCTATGAAATTCATCTTTCTGGTGATAAATGGTGCATGGTAGTGACTCTAGATGAAGAATGGATATGTCGGTGTTTACCACCGTCTTACGGAACTTTTCATAAGTTGAGGCCCTAAACTTATCCAGTCTTATCTGCTTCTTATCTTTGCTTAAAATATTTATCGGATGATCCAAAAGTAACAGAAAAATGCACAGAAAGAATTGGGATTTTTGGTTTATAATGAAAAGACGGATGTAGAAGGAAAAAAAAATAACGAAAAACACGGGAATAAAACACTAATAGGACACAGTGGTAAAACTGAAAAAAAGCTGTTTTAGATAGACTATTCCTATGGTGCCATCTTGTGGCTAGAAATATAACTATTTTGGTATTAAATTTCTATAATATAAACCACGGTCTATAGATATTCATGGTCACCGAGCTCCATTATTAAAATGAAGCTAAAGTTTCTAGCTCCCAATAGAGCGGGAACTCTATCGAAAAGTGGCTGCATGTACAATCGGCCCAAAAACGCCTGCAGCGCCGCCCTATCGACAGACAGAATCTTTACTTTCATTTTCAGTTTCAATGAAAAACCTCTATCGCAGCTCACGGTCGGCCCTGGTGCGATCTATGCGGCACCTGGCGCGATCTGTTTTCTTTAGCTTCTCGAAACAATGGAAAATGGCCGAAGCTCGATGACCATGAATATCTATAGACCGTGATATAAACCCAACGAGATTAAAGTTATTAGAGTAGAAATAACGACGCCATGTATGAAGCTAAGTGATAGTTGAGGTCAAAACTTGAAATATGAGAATAAGAAAATAAACAATCATATTTATCAAGGTGCTTTATGCAGGAAATAAATTCAGTCTAAACTTAGCTTATATTATTAATCTGAGCAACTTAACTAGCGCCAGCAATGAGAGTTGAGGTCAAATATAAGCAGCTGAGGTCGACGCATGCAAGTTATCAGTCGCTGCAAGTTCATAGTGGTAGCGCTGATGATACGTGTATTTCTACTCTACTCTTTCTTTAATCTCTTTGTATAAACCACAAATTGGATACAAAGTGGTTTATAATGAAGGAATTTATTAACAGGATAGTATCATTTGTGACCAAAAAATGGCGCCAAAGGAGCCTGAGCGCAACTGAACTTATGAGTTTATTCCAAAGTTTCCAGACGTTACACCTTACGACTTATGGTATTTGTTCATGGTTCATTTTGAAGGACTATCCGGTATCATGTTTCTGTCATTCCAACTGAGATGCTCTTTAGAGAAGCGTTTTCGTCCCCCATGTTCTTATGACATTTTTTGTTTTGGTCCCTGGAACATATCCGGAAAGTTTGTTCAGACTATTCAGATACACCCTGTATTCACGTTCAAGCATATCAGAAGTCTTACCACATTGAGCTTTTTTAAGCACTTCTTGTTTAAAAATTGATGACGGATATAGAAAAAAAAGAAGGACGAGACACAAAAACCCTTAAATAAAACAAAATTGGACACAGAGTAATAAGACTATGAAAAAAGTTATGTTCATTATTTTTATTTTTTGTCAAAACAAAGAATGATCTCTATCCGAAACGTTAGCTTTTTTCAGGATCTTATAATCTGTGTCCAGTTTTGTTTGAGAATTATACCACACCTGCAGAGGAATTACGGAATTTGCCATGGAATGTAACTATTCTGGTATTAAATTTCTTTTTACCAAAAATCTCTTATTTTTGTGCAGATTACTTTAATATGTTATGCTGTATTCTATTTTCAAATTTTCTGTTGTGTTTGGATCATCTGGTACATATTTATAACGTTTCAATTGCTTTCCATATTTTAATAAGGCTCTTCTGAAGATAACATCTGATATGCTTGAACGTGTATACAGGGTGTATATGAATAGTCTGTACAAACTTTCCGGATATGTTCCAGGGACCAAAACAAGCAGAAATATCATATGAACATGGGGTCGAAAACGCTTCTTTCCAGAGTTACAACGGTTTGAAGGTGTCCTGCAGCTGAAGAAGAGTTACGTCTAATATCGTGGTCAGCACGGCTACCTGACATGAATTCGTTCTCTTGTTTATTCTTCCCATATGAAGATGTTGTAACTCTTCGTCAGCGGATCGTGGATGGCTGCGATATCATCAAAGATATACACCTGGTATTTTGCATCGGGTTCGGCAATCTATGCGGCGACGTGCACAGGCTTCCTTGGAATCTAACAGAGGCTATTTTGAGCATTTTCTACACCAAGTGTGTTGTCTTGTTAAACCGTAGAAATAAATCACACAATTTACAACTCCTATACCGCTTTAGCGTTATTTTCTTCTATTGCAGAACCCTTCAAACCGTTATAACTAGAAAGGTTTTTCGACCCCATTTGCTGCTTGTTTTGTTCCTTGGAACATATCCTGAAAGTTTTTACAGACCATTCAGAAACACCCTGTATAGAAGATAATATTTAAGATCGTATAAGTAAAACAGTAAAAGTTTTCTTTTTGACTTCTTTAACTGCATGATTACATTAGAGTATTTTTAAGAAAATGCTTACATTAAACAGTTTCTATGAGAAATTAAATCAAACGACTGCAAATGCTATTTTTTTTTTATAGTAACCTAAATTATTTATTCAATTCAGCTTTATTAATATTTATATCAGTTGCTCGTTTCACGTGTATTATTTTATCCTACTTTAAGCCGATAAGATAACGTCGCGGAGGGGAAAAAAATTCTTTAACGATAATGGACTCCAAACCATTGTTTCCCAATTGAAAAACCTCTTTATGCTAATAGGAATAAATTTTTTCCTCTCTTCGTAAGGGGAAAATTGAAAATCGTTTAAAACAAACGTGAAGAACAAGCGGAAACGACCATAACCATTAGCACGTTCATGGATAATTTTAGACAACAAGGAAGAGAAAAAAAAAACCGAGGACCTTTTTGCAATGACGGTGGAAAGAGGGTAGTAAAGGTGGGGGTGGTGATGGGGAATGAGAGCCATTTCATTGTTCTGATGGCACATGATAAGCCACTCGATTCATATTTAAACAGATCTCTTTTTGTTTCAGAGTTGGTTGTTTTAAAGGGGGGGGGGGGGGAAGGCGCGAAATGGGGTTTGGACGGCAGTGGTTAGGACGGTGGCGGGAGAGGTTTTCGATGAAATGCGGCTTTGCCACGCCTTCTAGTGGAAATATCTGTGACAATTACTTGCCAGATAAACTTCGATTTGCTTCGATTTGCCTTCGAGAACTTTGGAAACGTGGCAGCCGGAAATGCCGAAAATCCAATTTGCGAACAACGCCTCCTGGCAGCAGTTCCGCGAACGATGGTGATTCGAAGTATCGATTTTTCTTGGCAGATGGCAGCACCAGTTCAGAACCTCCTCCTCTTTCCTTTCCCTCATGTTATTCGTAGTCCTCGTCGTCGTCGTCATTGTGATCTTAAAACAAGAGCGAGAAATTTATTCTTCGAGCGAAGGATATTGTTGCCGTTTTGTGTTTCATTGTCTGTTTGACCATACACGGGGAGCAATAAAATACCCGCGTTACACCGAGACTAATAACATCAAAACAGTGCCATTTGAGGGGCTTCGGCTCTTGCCGGTACCAATCTCAACCGAAGATGTGTGTGATAAAAAAATAAATAAAGTAGATAAGAACGAGAGAGTGAAAAAGAAGAGCAGGGAAAGAGGCTGGGCTCTCGTAACACCATCTTTTCGGGCAGGTGTCGTCGTTCCCAAGATTGGAGCGCTGGAGAAATCTTTTTACTTCTTCACCCCTCATCTCCTCCTCCTCCTCCTCCTCCTCCTTTCCATCACCTTTTACACTTTAGCCCTGTTCTTGTGGCTAAGCCCCCTGTCATTCGTCTCTCCTGCAGCGCCTGGGAGAATAAGGTGAAATAAAAATGCCAACTCTTGAAACATCAATTGACACTTCACGTTGATTAATAGCCCTCCCACTTACATGACATCACTGAATGGGAATTGTTAAGGTCTTGATCTAAGGGGTTGGGGCAGACGGTTTACATCGTAACTTTCACCGAGCAGATAAGCTGTCGGCACGTTCGACAAACTCAACGATTTTTGGATTAAAGCAAACCTCACTATGTTTGCATTCTGTTATTATAAAGGGAAGAGCAAGCGTTCTATTATCACTCACCCTCTAATACGTAAAAAACGACTTCGGGATAGTCATTAACGTTTGTGATATGTTTTATAAGAGAAATTCATTAGAAAGCCTCATTTACATTTAAATTAACAAAACGGTTCTCTTAATGAATTCACAGACATATTCTAAAAACAACGTCGTTATTTTAATAAAAAGTTAATTATTAAGTGCGTGTCATTCAGACTATAGTGATCTTCGCAAACTAATCCTCTTATTTACAGCTTTGTTTCTCTTTGAGATTGCATTTGCCATTTTAAGAGGATTTTCATGTTTTTTTATTTAAAAATAGCTTTTTCTAGTTTTTTTCTGTTTTGTATAAATAAATTTTTACATTCTATCTCCTAGAACACCAAAGCTAAAATTCCGTTCCAACGTTTCAGTTAAATATTTTCTTGTAAATATGTTAGTCCAGGAACTCGTGTCTAAAAATCACTGTAGTTCATTTTGTGAACACCTCTGTCTTCCACTGCTATTTTTCCAACGAGTATTCTTAATAGACAAATTGGTCAAATATTCCTTCAAGAATGAATGTAAATGTTTTAGTAAAACAAATTTAGTATAAAATGTTTGAGTACCCTGAACTAATACGCCCTCTCATCTTTTCAAAATATAACTGAAATACATCAAACTTGCCTACCGTGAATGAGGAGCGCTAACCATTTGCTGAAGCAGTATGTTGTGAACGCAATACCGATGATTCTACTGGAAATTCACGTAAAATTTTGAACCTATCAAATGACATTTGTTCCCATTAAAAATTAATGAGCTTCTTCTCTAGGATGTCTATGATGAGTGACTGCTTACGTTTTTTGGCGCTGAGTTTTCATTGTATGTAAATAAATTAATTTCGATAGACGACAATGCTGCTAAGCTATTAGTGCACGAAAATATTCAGCCACTACCAAAAAATTAGATTTTAATGTTATAGATTACACAAAGCTATACAGAACAGCAAAACATACAAAAATGTTTTGTAAATTACACTAAAGGCAATGAAAAGGACGTTGAGGATGGCGCTTGATACACTTAAATTGATTTCAACTATGCAAATTAAGACAAATGCAAATCGAATCTTCTAAAAATTAAGCGAGAGACAAAAATTTCTAATTACAACTTTCTGTAGCATCAAATTCCGAACAAAAGAAAAAAATGTTCTCAACAAAAGAATATGCAGATTGACTATTTGGAATGACTTCACATGACTGTTTGCCCAACTGTCCAATTGCAGTGGTTACAAGGTGAATTTTGGGTGATCCGTTGATCGGATTTTGGAAAACTTTTCTTTGTTTTCTTCGGAATTGGAAATTTTTGTGTATTGTTAAGGTCTAGAAGATACGGTTTCTTTTTCCTTAATTTGCATAGTTAAAATCAATCTGTGTGTACAAAAAGAAAGGTCACCTTCAACTTCCATATTCATTGCCTTTAGTGGAATTTACATATCTAACTCTGTATCCAAAATAGAAGGGGGTAATAGAGTTTTGACTCTCCCTGTATAATAAAGATTATACTTTATTTATGTTAAGATTGATCACCGCTTAACGAAGAGCAGCGCAAGTGATTGTTACATAATATTCGTGTACTGACCAGGGATAATTTCAGGTACGCTGCATTTCAGATAACAACGAGATTGGCTTATTCATTTTGGCACCACGACGCAAGAAACAATCAAGAATATGCTATGCCGTTTCACACCTTAATGCAAACAAAATATAGTTTCACAAAGTATTAATCACTGAATAAAGACTTTCAAGGAGCGAAACAACAATTTATTGAAACGTATTAAACGTTTGCTTGTAATGAAATTCTAATAAGATAAGTAAAACAACAGTGTACCTAATTCAATGGACAACAACTTTAAATCTGTAAAAATAGTGAATTTTTAAGATGATTACTTTGTTATGTGGCAACAGCCAATAGTAATTAATAATAATTGTCGAGTTTTAGATATTTGAGTAGCTGAAAAATTAGCACCCTTGCGATATTTGCCATTTTAAATTGGATATTTCACAATTCGTTATAATTTATAATAAGAGATAAATAAAACTTAAATGCATAATACAAGCATTCATATAGCGGAAAGAAAAGAAAATAAACATTTCATACCCCCTTTGAATTACGTGTAATGATCATAAAATTTCCAAATTACAATTCAAAATCATTTGGAAGAAGGCAAATGTTAACTGTGTGCTCGACCTAAGCCAAACAGAACGAAAGTCGGAAGTGGTTGGGCTGGGTACCCGTCCCTATGTAATTTCGCTACACCGAACTTAATTGGTTGCGAATAGCGGATGGTAATTGCTGCTTTGGTTTAATAGCAGCTTCATATACAGTTGGTGAGGTGGAGTAGGGGCATAAAGGGCGGTGAGGGCGGAGACGTCGAGAGAAAGCAAAAATATCATTTTGATCTCTCTCACCGATTCTCCTGCCAGGAAAAAATAGTTAAAAAAAAGACGACGAAAAAGTAATTTTGTAGAATTTTTTTAAAATTGTTTATAAATATTAAACGTTAGATGTAGCTTTTTAGTAGTTTTTATTTTATGAAAGGAGATGTTTTCTATAGTAAAAAAATATAAATCTCTGTCGCTCTAAGCAAATGAATTCCTGAACAAATGGTTCCATGTTGCTCACGTCGAATTCTGTGAGGGAACAAGCTCCGTTTCGATGGTGACAGATGCAATGTGAACGAAATTGAATTATTTCCGAAAGGAAATTCCTAAACAGACAAAGGTGGAAAATTAATAAAAAAAAATCTGTGAATGCTTATTTTGAACGAAAAATACGAACATGAACACCATTATTATAGTGGTGTTTGTTATATTAATGTTTAATTACGGTAATCTAACATCTTTATATCAATTTTAATCATTTATATAGTTATAAAACCTATGTTCCTTGCTCTTAAATATACAATATGATTATTTCTCAAAGTAATTTTTTTTTCTAATTACTGTCCGGTTATTCTCTTTTATCTGATTACTAATGCAGAAAACTAGTAGCAGTCTTGTTTCAAGCAAGTTTGGAATATTGTTCGGGCAAATATTCGTTTTTTTTTTCTTTTTTTCTGGTTTTATTGATCCATTATTACTGATAGAGACTGCATTACTTTTAGGGAGAACAACGTAATTTTATCTTTTCAGCACAATATCTATATTTCAGTTTGTGCAGTAATGACTCTTCTTGAGCGTAATCTTTTGGGATATCTTCTAATTCGTAAGGGTCCTAAGAAGGTGGAAATATTTCGTACTTTTTTCCTCGTACTATTAAGTTATTTAACAAGGAAAATACTTATTCTACGAAGAGAAATTTTTTACCTTATAGTCGTAATAGTCTAGTCCAGGGATCGAAAACCTTTGAAGAAAGAAAAGGTAAATCTGTCCCAAATAATTATTTGAAGTTTTGTGTTTTTTAGGAGCCATAAAAATATTTTACAGATATAATGACTGACAATTAGTAACTTGATAAGAAATCAAAATTAATTCAATGTCTATTAAACGAAAAAATACACAAAACAAATGAAAAAACAAAGAATTTTGGAGAGCCGCAGGTTGCCGTCCCGTGGTCTAATCAATCCCACATATTTCGTTCTAAAATTAAATGTTATTAATTATTCAAAATAATATAATTTAATCAAGAATATAATGGAAGTTTTGGATCTTTATTGAATTTAGTTCAATGCTTTCATTCTAATAGAAACATGAAACATTGGAGTAGTCATCCTATTAGTAGCAATTAATTTGTACACTTTCCAAAGAGTTATCAGTTCTGCAAGGTGTTTAAACCTATTTAAAAAATTTTTTGAATAGGGTTCTTGTATTGCACCTTGTATAGGTTTTTTTTTTTTTGCAATACTTAATTTTATTAAAAGGACTGACGTTCGTTTCGGAGATCTTGGCCATTTTGCCATTTTCAAAGTCAAAGAATTACAGGGGTTTTAAATTTAACAATGATGTAATAAGTGTTCAAAACAATCTTGATGTTTTTTGAAAGATAGTAACAATATAGTAAACTAAGTTTGGATTTTTAAAGTTTTGAATGATAATTCGGCGTCAGAAGTTATTTGATTATTTAATAATAAAGTATCATTTTTCTTTTTTGCTTTGGAAATTTCGATTTGTTCCATTTTGCTGAAGTTTTTATGATTTGCAATCTATTCTCTATACTTATCGAATGGATGACCAGAATGTAATGATATGGCTAGTGAGAGTTTCATTACTATATTTGTATGAAATTAGATAATCTTTGTACCGAATTTTTAATTGTCTTTTGGTCATGCTTAAATAAAAACTATTACATATTTTACATTTCGTAATAGTGTGTTATGTCATTTATATTGTTAAATTTAAAAACTTTGTACTTCCTTGACTTTGAAAATGGCAAAGATCGCCGAAACGATCGTCAGTTCTTTTATTAAAATTAAGTATTGCAAAAACACCTACCAGTTATCTATTTAAATTTATTTAAAAAAAAAAACTAAAATTCAATTGATATTGCCACACTTTTTAAGTTTATTAAACCTTGAACCTAATTTTGGTTTATTACCTATTAGTCGGATGAGCGCTTAAAGTAAGCACTTTCAACAAGCGGGAAATATTGGAGCTAGGTGTTCTTCAAAATGAAATTGAATATGAAAATTTTCTTGAGAGATTTTTTTGCCTATCCATGATTGATGGATATTTACAAAGGATGCGGAAAAAAGTTTTTGTATTTCTTATGCAGTTCCAATACCGTCTGTTGGATAAAATTAGAAATTATTAATGCATTATTTCAGTGAATTTTATGAAGGAAGCCAATTGGATTGATGTTTATTGCTTAATAATCAAATTGTTACGTTTTTATTCCATAATGGATACAAATGGCTTTAATTTCCTTAATGTATTACCGTTATCGGTTTGTAAACAAAAATCAGTTAATTTATTTCGAAGATCTGAAAGAAAGGCGCAGCTTTAATTGATGCCAACATATCTGCGGCGTTTCAAAAGATAATACCATAAAACATTTGGAAATTTTGTCCCAGTTTTCAGCTCAATTTCACGCAAACGTTGTTAATCAAATGTTATATATGTATTCATGAATGAAGCAAATCTCATTTGAAACGGAAAATGATATCGGGATCGACCGCCAGAGGGGAGCAGCACCCGGCTTTCTTCTCGGCCTCGGAAGTTCACATTCTCACCGGGAGGGGAGCGCAAGTCGACAGCCGGTAATAAGAAGTGCAAACGGGGCTCCGAGCTTTCAATATAGAAGAAAATAGAGAAGAAAGAAAAAAAAGAAAGCAGAAAGAAGGAAGAAAAAAAACTATTCCTAAACTGATCGATGAAACGGTCTCTTCGCTGCTTTCCTTTTCCTTCATCAATATTTCGAAATTTGTTTTTGATTTCAGCTCTTCCACGTTTCTCACATTTTTATTAACTTTCTCTATCTGGTTTTTAATTATAAAAGAAGATTTTCAAAGGTGTATGCAATTTTAAAATTACGCAATGCCGTGTGTACTTATTTTGGGTATTGACCGTATTCACTGTGGTAGCTCTGGATAGCAAACACTGATGATGAGTTTCCGTGCAGAAAACCTCGAAGCAAAAGTACAAAGCAAACATTTTTTTTCTCTCCCTGTTGACTTAACTGATACACAAAGGTTCAAAACTGAGTGAAAAATATAGACAACGTTTTAAGAAGAAAAAAAAAAAAAGAAGAGTGCTGTGTCAAGAGGTTAAGCGAATAACTTGGGATATTAAATGCTTAGAGATATGATAAATAGTTTGGAAAATAAATTTCTCACAATGGATACAAAACTAGTAAGAATAAACAATTAAATTATATTATTAAGTGATTTTTATCGGGCAAATTCTTAAATTACCATTAAGAAGCAGTTTAAGAATCTTCTATAGAACTGCAGCTAACCTTAAAGCCGCAACTCCAAACTGCTTAAAGTCTTTTCTTTATCATGGGGATTAAGTATTGAAGACTTCTCTCCCTTAATCTTAAAGATATTTCTTTTGCATCTGTTCCCTCTTAGGAGCTTGAAATTTCATTTCAAATTTTCTTGTTCTCTTGTAGAACCATCAACAACATCTGGATTCATCGTTTGGGGATTAAAATGCAAATAGGGCTTTAGTTCGGTTTAATTAAACGTTGTTTAAACCAGACGAAATATACTTTTCTGACCATAATTTTTCTATTTCATTTGTTAATTTAAAGTTTTTAGCGATCACAATTTTTCCTTAAATTAAAATTAATAATCATAAATCACATTTATTTTTTATTATAATTTTTATTTTTCACCCTGTGCAATCGAAAAAGAAAATTGAATATTTTGCTTGCGTGAATCTTCGACTCCTTGTTTCGTCGAAATCAATAACAATAAGTTCTTCGTGGAACTTCTTCTCCTCCATTTGCATTATGACGGTTCCTCTCTTGGTTCTTTTGTATTTCGAGCGAGCGGATTCGAATCGCTACTTTTCGGTCAACCCGTTGGGGCTATAGAGAAAAAAAAAGCGCGAAAAAGTGAAAGGGTGGTGGAAGAAGGAAGAGGACCTTGGCTACACAGTCAACAAGCTTGCGCTATCGATCGTCACGAGAATTATGCATCAATGACATTTTACCGCACCCTAAAAACGAAACATAAAATAGAGGGAGGAGGGAATCTGGTAGAATGTGGTTTTTGAGAAAGAAAATAAAAGTCAATAGACCTCCTTCCTTTTAAGCTCAATATGAATGTGGTGGAATGAGAGGATATTTTAAAGAGCAATACATTAGTCACAAGACAAGCAAAGTTTATTTCGTTTGGAAAAGTTTTTAAAAAGGTAATTAAATTCGACGCGGAATTGCCTTATAAATAGATAATTGTATTAATTTGTTATTCTGCGCAATTAGATTTCTGCAAAGAATCAAGAATTCGGCCTGTGTGCTTTACGAACTTAAATTAAAGTACATTTGCATTTCATTGTTGTACGTTTACCGAGTCGTTAAATTGCATATTAAAGGAGAATCGATATTTTATTGGTTACCTTATTTATTTTCATTTCCGTCCAAGAGATGGCGAATATTCGTAACTTTTTCCATAATTTTTGTGTATCAATTCGTCACTTAACACAGGAACATCCTGGAAGTCTTTTTTTTTTTGTCGTTATCTTTTTTTCCGGCAAATGTTGCATTAATTATAGAGTCGAAGCATTGTTGAAACAATGTTGCATTAATTAGTCCGAGGCGATTCGAAAAATAATTTCCTAAAGAATTTCATTTTTCAACGCCTGACATACAATTACGCTTTGCCATTAATCGCGCTATAGTTGTCCTCATAAACATACACTTGCATCGACTGATATTGTTATTAAAATGAATTTTAAAAGAGTTTGATAATCATGGCAACAATGGTAAGCGTCATCAACTCAATTCACGGAAAACTCCATGTTTAAGGATAGTCTTCTATTTTCAAAGATTTTCAGCCGCACGAAGAATTAAGTAGTTTAAAAAATTATTATTAAGAATTTTACTCCTATATATTCGCCATTTTTGCAAGACGAGTGAAAGTTTTTTAATAAATAAGGATTAGATAAATAATACAAATGGCAAGAGTATGGGAAGCACAAATGTTTTCGATATTGATTGACGCGTTTTGGTCTGTAGCCATATACAGAGTCGTATAGAAAAAGGATTTCGCTTTTGATATAGAAAGGAAAAGAGGAAATTAAATTGCTTACGTACTGCTTGAGCGCCCAAGTTGGGCCAAATATTTCGGTTAAATTAAAAATTTCAATATTGACAGCAAATAAACAGCCTTCATTCAATGTGAAATCAACTACGGCGCATTTACAGACAGATATGAGGTTTGATGGCCAATGAATGACTAATCATTGTCCTCTGACTGATAAGTTGGAACACACTTATTGGGGGGGGGGGTAAAATTTTTATCTATGAGAAACATTTTGGACCAATTGAATAGGACTTTTTTTCAGCGTTTAATAATACATTAAAAAGTTTTGTGGTTTTTTTTTTAATTTTTAAAAATTTAGTTCAACACGGTCATTGACCATTCTCAGAATTTTATAATTGTTTTTCCTTGCTGAGTGTTTAAAATATGCTTCCGCAAAGCTTGATTTTTCAAGATGATGGTTTACAAGAAACAAACAAACCCACAAACCCACAAACAAACATCCTTCTTTATATATATAGATAACTAGAAGAGGTACACGGCGTTGCCCGGGATAATTACACTTGCACAAACTTTGCCTTGCATTGTTGGTCATGAGATATTTCTCATCCACATGCCCTGCCATAACCATGAATATCGATTTTTTATCGATAATTATTATTTTTCCGAAATCTGAGGTAGACAGTGACCTTCCTCATGCTTTGAAGGTCAAGTATGCAAAATTTCATCAAGATCGGAATAAAATTGTAGATTTGTATAAAAAACAAACAAACCCACAAAGAAACCCACAAACAAACAAACATCCTTCTTTATATATATAGAAGAAAGAAATATACAGTGATTTGATGTTGGATTCATTTGTTTACTTACTTTCCATCCCTTTGTTATACAAATTGTTTTACTTATATTTTTAAATTTTTAAATCTTATCTTATGCCCGAAGTTTTCCGAAACACGTAGCCGTCTTTCAACAACATAAACTTAATCGTATTACTTTACTTGGATCCCACTTCTTTCTTTAGAAAAAAGAAATAAATTCTTGTAAACATTCCAAGAAGGAGCTTTAGCTGTGAAGCAGAAATGCAATTATTAATGTGCGTATACTGAGGAATTGACAATCGTGCGTTGACGAAGCGATCGTCGCATGTTTTTGGTTGGGAAGGATGGAGCTAGTTATTGGTTTTATTTTGTTCGTCCGTCCCCTTCATAATTTCTAAGGTTTTGAGGTAGAAGGCTGAAATTCAGAATGTAGCTTACTATGGGCATGTCCACCTTCACTATTTTTTTTGGTTTTGATTGGTGCACTGGGGTCGGAATTACGGGGGTGGTATTCAGAGGACAAAAGATCTATGTGCTATTTAGGTACGTAAAGGAGTGAAATTCAATATACAGATTCGTCTAGGCAAGATCTACATTATTATGAAGTTTAGGCCCAATTGTTCCAGTGGGGTCGGAATTGCGGGGGGTAGTAGTCACTTGGTCTTTAGAACTATGGCAACACATGGCATGTGAAATGTCATTCGATCGGAAATGATGAGAAAGAAAATAAGATAGAGCTCTTTTACATTTTCTATATACTATGTTCGAGAAAGTCAATTTTTTTGATTAAAAAACTTGGAGGGGGGGGGGGTAAAAGCAAAAGTGCAGATAAAGGAGTAAAAATAGAAAACTTTGTTCCAGCTTGCAAAACTTGATAACTTCGATGTGTACAATTCGATAACATATTCGAAGTTCATGATGTTATTGCAAACAAAGGAAAACACATTAACAAGTAACTCGTGTTTGTTTGCAGAAATCTTTTGATAATTTTTTTTATTTTGTAACTGTTGCCCATACTTTTTTTAGACAGCTGATTTTTGATGAAATTTATTTATTTATTGAATAATTGAAAGAATGCTTTCAAAACATTACATCGTATGTGCTTCAGCTATGTTTTCTTCATTTCTAAAATAAAAAATATTATTTACATAATGTAATATACAGACTTCTTGGACGCACTGTATGTGTGGAAAAACTAGATGATTATAATTAACTTAAATTTTTGCTGTTGCCTTGCTGTCTGTCTTTTATCCACTTCTTTAATAAAGGGCATAGGATGAATATTATCTGATAAAGCTATATAACGTTCTTATAGTTTGGCTTAAATTTTACGTCTTATCTATGGTTATAAGTTGTCTCTTTAAAAATTTTCAGCTGAGAAAATTTTGAGATCAGCCTTGCTCTTTAACATTCTCCCATCACCTAATTTGCTTCGTTTGTTAAAATGTCTAATTCGATTTGTGTGCTTTGCGATTTATTACTTCAATTGTTCGAAATAATGTAAGTGTTTCTTCAACGTTCTCAGTCTGTAAGTACGAGGGTGATAAAAATTCTTAACATCGATCGAGTCAAGTTTGTAATAGCATTACTTTTGGTTTGACGATGTCGAATTATCCATACCAGCTGTCTTAAGATGGCGGCCACTGTTGCAAAATGCACCACATAAGGAGTGAAACTTAGCGAAGTTCACCAACGAAAGCTTAGAAGTAAGGTGATGCAAGGAAGTAACAAATCGACGCGTATGAAATGGATGAAAATAAATGAGTCATGGATCAGCACCCCCCATATGTTTCATGATGCTCTGCAATTCTATAAAGTGTTTGCAAGATAAATGTCACACAGAATTGAAAGAACGGTGTGTTATACCTGTCAAGAGTTTTTTGCAGCTCTTTGAAGCAAAATGTTTACTCCCCAGATGACATCATTGGACTGCTCAAAGAGGCGAGGGGAGGTAAAACTTTCAGGTCCGAACAGGTGGGCACTCAGCCAGACAATTTTGTCTAAGTTATTCATACACTTCTTAGAAACACCTGTATTAAATGCAATAAAGTCAAAAGTGATGTCACTGTGTACCTTGTAAAAAATAAAAAAATATTTAAAGTTTTCATTTGAATCAACCTCGTATTTTCTGTTTTATTTTGACCATTTGCGTTATCACTCTTCAGGTTCTTGAAAAATAAGTTTACGGAAAATCAGCGGATCTATCTATCACCAAGAAACGCCTTTAGTTGAGTATATATTAAAAGATAGTTGTATCAGTAAAAGAGTTTTAGAAAAAGTAGGGCTTTTTATAATTCGCATGATAATTAGGCAAACATTATTTGATTAAATATTTGTAATTATTTTTTTCCTTCGGAAAGCTCTTCATATATTGCCAGTATTCGTTTATTATAAACTTCCATGGGCAATTTAGCAACTGATGCTTTCGCAACTACTCCAAAACTGCTTCGCATTGTGAATTCATTCATTCATTCCAAATAGCACACGCAGAATATAACAGTAGTGCCGTTCCGCTATTGTGAGGTTTACGTGAGAATCCAGCGCAGGCGTAGCAGCGTCAATCATTTTGTGTCGCCTTTCAACCTCGGAAGGGAGAAATTATTAAATCCAAAGCATAGTTTTAATAATTCATTTCGAGCAATTTCGGTTTGAATAGTTGAGTTTGAAAGCATAGTTTTAATTGTTGGCATAACCATCAGCAGCCAAAGAGTGCTCGCCGTCGATTGGGCGCCATAGCGTTTGGAAAACCGAAGAATTGTTGGTAGTTGAATAAAATTAATTTGTAATTTCTTTTCAATCGATTTAAACGCTTTAAAGCTAATTGCATAGTAACGATAGCATCTCTCGCACTCGTTCAATGGCCTTTTGCAGCGATTCAGAACAAAACGTGGCTCCGATCGTTGTCAGAATTTTCACAAAATGTTCATTGAAATTTTTCACACTTTTAACACGCTCTTTAGTAACATTAAGTGGGCAAAGGGAGAGAAAAAAATAGCAAATGTTAAAGTAGGTCGCTCGAGTGTCTTTAAATGACTAATTCTTTTGGAGAATATAAAGAAAATCGAAGTTTTAAAGATAACTTCATCACTGTCTTAATTTCAAATGAAGATAATCTGTTTATAATTTGTTCCCCTCATTAAAAAGATTATTATTTCTTCCTTTTTTTGCGATGGGGTTATTCCGCTTCGTTTCCCTTAACGTTTTTGTTGTTGAGTCTTAATTGGAAAGGTTATTTTTCAGGCTTTATTTTCTGAATAATTTACTCCCATTCTCATTTTTTTTTCCTTCTCCAACTTATTTTTTTCAAACACAAAACGTTGAAGGAGCTCCACTGTATCTCTGAAACTACTTACTTCTTCTACAGCTTATTATTTCTTTTGTCATAACTTTTTATATATTGAAGAGTGAACAACTGAACGGGTTTTTCTATTAACTTTCTTCTTTTTCCCCCCGCCCATTTTTTTTCCGTTTCTTGTTTTTGGCCATTTTTCTTACGACTTTTTTATTTATTTATTCTCTACCTCTTCTGTTCACTTGTCAAAATATTGTTTCTTTCTTTGCGTCGTTTTTTGTTTTTTTTGTTTTTTTCCTCTCACCAATATCTATTTTTTTTTTCTTTCACTCCTCTCTTATATGCTTTTTCTCCTCATTTCTTCTAACGATTGATATTTTTGTCGTAAGAAGAAAAAGGGGAAAGGCTAAAGATAAAAGAGTAAAAATCAACAAACAAGCAAAAAATAAATAAAAAAAAAAAGAGAAACGTAAGATAGTCAGTCTTCTTCCACATGAGTTGAGAAGGAAAAAGTAAGGAGGAGAGGAAAAAAATGTGGGGGAGGAGAGAAAGAAGGGAAAAAGAAAGCGAATCGGGCGCAATAAATTAACCCCGACCAAAGAGTCAACGTTTACCCGCTCGCCCAGAAGAAAACGTCTGGAGACCTTTTACACGAAGTCAGGTAAAAGATCACGTACCTAGAACCATCGCTCACCTAGATCAACATGGAACCGAACGAAATTAAAGTCCACCGTGGTTCCGTTGCGACAAAACAGGCCCACACACAAAATGCACTTAGCCTTAACTCTCCCACAGGAAATAAATGAAAGAAATAATGCGTCGGAAAAAGCCAGCTTAAAAACAATATTTTTTTTGTCATTCTTTAGATTATTGGAACGATTTCTATTTATATCTTCGATTACGTTCATTACTTAAGTATGAATCATTGCTTTGTTTGTTTGTTTTTTTGTTTGTTTGTTTTTCTTGAACATATTTGTTTACGTTCATGTACAGTGAGCAAATTATACTTTTTCTTTCCTATACTACTTTAGTCCGGTCGCATGCTTTATCTATGAAGTAAAAATGAAGCGCGCATGCTCAAGCTAGTATCAATCCGCGCTGAAAAATAAACCAAAACTATTTTAAGGCATCTGCTTGGTTGCTTGTATTCGAACCTCACTAATGGAAATACGCACAAAAATTTTTAGTAAGAAAAAAAACAAAAACAAAAAAAAAACTACACACATACTGATTTTTTATTTATCTTATATAATATATAGACCTCAAGGAAGCAAACGCGACAATAAAAATTTACAAAAAAATAAAATAATTTCAAACCCAACAGTGAGCGATTTTTTAAACTCAATTACTGTAGCAGAACCTAAGAAGAAAAGAATCACATTTGGGATAGGATAGTTCGTGCTGTTTTAGCCTTATCGGGCTGAATAAATCTTTCTCTACAAGAATTTGACAATGAGGTATACAGATTAAGATTTTACACTCTGGTATCAATAGATAAAAAATTAGTCTATTGGTAATGCCTATATTTTTTTAACAAAACATCCATTATAACAACTCTACATAGAAATTGGGATGTTTGAATGTACAGTATTTAGTTCAAAGAACCTTAAAATTTTTATCCCCTTGTTTCCTACCCCGATTTCATCTAACAAGATTCATAAATTACGTTTGCTAGCTCTGTCCTCCCGTTTCGGTTTGGAATCGTTCTAATAAACGGGCAAAATAATCCATATAAATTACACGAAAGAAAAGAATTTGAATTTCTGCGTAATAGCCAACGTGAACTCTTTTGTGCTCAGGCTAATTAACTTGGGGCGTTTTGCAGTTCTCAAAGTGGCCACGATAAGACAAATGGCCCACGTAATTGCCAAAGAGATTATCGCGTGAATGATCTACAGAAAGAAGCAATAATGCACTTAATTTTAGTATCTATGTTGACTTATATCGATGATTCTTTAAATAGAAGAGGTTTTTCCTCTCCTGCTTTCTTAAATGTGTTTACTGCAAACGCAAAATCACGAAGCTTTAAAGATAATATTTAGAATCGAAGTAGAGCAATAATCAATAGCGCTTAACCATCCGTCATTTTTGATGTTGATGTTGAAATCGACTTTCATATCTAATGTCATTTTCTGATTGGCTCAAGACGGAATTTTTTTTCTTATAGATATTTTGCTTGTTTTTCTAAGCAATTGGGGAGTTATTAAATTTGATGGCTAAGTTTAAATGTTCCGATTTAAATTCTTTTTTAAAATTGCGAATGCTCCGCTTGAAACATCGAAAATAACGTCTCTGCACAGCTCCAAACAGAAAGATTCCTCGCTCAGTTAAAAAAACGCTACTTTAAATTCATCAGTTCAAATTCTTAATGTTGCAACTGGAACAATATTTTTACATTTTTAGTAGATAATTTAACTATTTATTATTATTTAAACAAATGCTTTTTTTTAATAGAATACAATCTTGAAAGTTATGATGGCTTTACAAGTAATAAAAAAATTAAAGATAGCTAGAGACCATATATTCTCTTTTCTAAATCATTTTTGGAATTAACGGCCGAAGCGATTACAAGTTTGAAAGGTTAATTAAGCTTAAGTGATATGATTCTAAAATAACTTTTGTTTAGAACATTCAAGAAAATCACCTATCAAAGAAATGATGATAAAAAGAAAATAAAAGATATATAAGATGAATATTTTGCTTGATCAAGACTACAACACTTTTACTTGTATTTCATTGGTCGCTGATGCCAGAGAAGCTTGGCTTGAGATCATAACCAGATTATCGTCCATATTCCAAATAAATTAAACTGTCTTTCCAAATATAGCTTGCCATCCAGCTAAACTTTGCTGAAAATGATGAAACAAGCAATGACAAGCATTAAACATTCTTAAATAATAATAAAAAAAAACCCAATAAAAATAGAAAAAAAATCGAGGCCACAAGAATGAAGCATGCAATTAAAACAAAAGTTGGTACATGAATAAGCATGTAAAGAAGAAGAGATAATTACACTTTTAGACTTGGATGATTTATTGGACAGAAGGCGTTACATAAAGTGAGTCATGGCATGAATTCATATTGTTGCTGGATGGTGGTTTGAGATTATTCTTGCCAATGACTTCCAATTGGAGGGCTAATTCGTCGATATTCTGAATTGGTTGCAGTAGACGCCCCATCGCATCCATTAGAAGAGTCAATCCGGTGATCTGCCTGGCCAAGGCATTGTGTCGCAAGCAGTAGAGACATAACGTATGTTATCTTCTTGAAAATTTATCCTCAAATGCCAGAAAAGAACGGACAACACAACGATTATTAGAATGTCATCAGCGTATCGACTGTGCCGCGGACTACCAAGGGGATCCGGCTGTCAGGGAGTTACGGACCATTTTGGCGACTTGGTCCAAAAAGGGCTCGTGATTCATATAACAGAAAAAGCAGAGACCTACACTAACTTTGATAATTTGTATATCCGATCAAAAAGTATTTGCATATGAAGCATCGTTACGATCGGTTCATTTTCGGGGGTGTCGAATTTTTTTTGTCAAAGTCTCTAATTTGCCACATTCTTCTTTTCCCTCCTTTCAAAGATTGATTTCGTGAGACTTACTTAAGATTCATCCAATTTTAGTTTTTCTTTATTTACTTAATGTAAAGATAGGATGAAGTAATCCCCTCTGATACTCTAAAGATAAGTCATTTTTCGCCGTTTTGCAGGGAATGGGAGGGGGGGGCATGCAAATATACTACGAATGTTATCACTGTAATGTTTAAATTACATTTTATTAGAACGTTTCTTGGCCGAAGGGGATGCATGGCCTCCGCAACGAGCAAGGATTTAGTCTTTACAGACACTAAAATTTAAGAGTGCTTAGTTCTTTGATTAGAAAGATTCTGATGTCTGTTCGTCGAGAAGGCTTCTGCTTGTTCCACTGACTGAAAAAGAGCTCACTGTGATTCGAGAATTATAAAGGGAAAAAAAAGCTTTCCCACGCCTCAAATAGTATAATCGAATGAAACTAGGGAAATCAGATTTCTTTTTTCTTTTTAAACATTAACATTGATTTCTTTTGTTTCCTGCTCGATAACTTTTCCTCGGGGAAAAATGAAACTAGCACTCTTTGGCTAGCCAAGTCAATGAATGATGATTGGTAAAAATATTCTTATACATGTATTAACCCTTATATACCAACCCTTAGATATACTATGCTAAAAAGTAGTAGAATAGAGATGAACGCTGCTTCTTTAATTATGTATTTCATTCTATATGCAATCTTAATTCCAATGAAAATTTGCTAAAATCGAAGGGAGGATGTAGAATTAAAGAGAACTGATTAGAAATCTGAATATTCATAGACGAGGGAAATGATCACAAGTCTAATCCTAATGTCGGCATCGAAAAGAGAATTAGAAACAAAAATTTTTTTCAGAGATTTTGCGGCTTTAAATTTTGGCAAATTCTTTTGGGAGAGGGACAAACTGACTGAATGCCGATGGCGGATTTAAGCGGACGGGGCTTTAGCTGCCTGGGACACTGCCAAATAGGGCCCCCATGATTTCATTGCACTAAAGCAAGAGAGATTTAGGGCATGTGTTAGGAATGGCATTAGTGGAAGACAAGGGGATGACTGGAAGGTTTTATGGAATGTAGCCCCATATTAGAACTAACGGATCCAAAAGCGAGATACGGACAAAGGTATCCATGAAGGGAATCTCACATATCTTGTATTCTGAAACTGTCAGAGCTCTCTTTTTTTGTTCATAGTCGTCTATTTCTGTGGAATCATTGTTTGAATTTGAATGTCATTTTTTGCTTTAGAAATTGCTACTTTCTTCAGTCATTTATATCTGTCGCTTACTTTCTTGGGGTTAAAAAGTGCTCAATCGGAATTAATATTAGATAATGTATTCAGATATTGGCATTATCGTCATGGGCTCAATGGAGTTCAGTTCGTAAAGTTTTCTTTTTTGTTCATATGATTTAAAGTCAAAAGCAGAGTAGAATATCTCTGAAAACTTCAAGTTAGAAGATGTACAAAACAATGAGGATATCTATGTAAAAAAAAAAAAGAAAAAGCTCATTGTAATCTTTCTAATATGTTTCAAAGTTATTGTATTGGCAAATTCTTACAACCAAAGGAATTTACTGGCCAAAGAAAAAAAGTTAATAGTTTCTTCTGTAACCATAAAAGTGTGCAAAAATTAAATTGATAACACAGAATCAAAGAATTTCTTATAAAAATGTAAAATAGAATCTAACCATTTTTGGGGGAAAGGGAAAAGATCTTAAACAAATGTGAATTATTTTTATCAACGATATTAAATCATCCATTTTAAAGATAAGGTCTTTTAAATTCATGCTCTCAACGGATATCAACAATTGAACTCATTCCGACTTTCAGTGAATAATTGCTCCCCGTCTTATTCTGAAAATTTCAATTTAGAATAAAATTGGGAGTAAATACTCTCAGAGAGGGATGAATGTTTCCAGACAAATTGTCTCCATTCTCTGGAAACAGTTCCAAGAAACTACAACGACAACCAGAATATCAAAACAAAGAAGCCCAAGAATTACAAGTCGAGAAAACATTTGAGGCTCTAACAGCTTTCCGCAATAGGGGGGGTCGACAGCCAGAAAATTCTTTTAGAGCTCCTCCTCTTTTTCCCTAATCTCTATATCAAAGAAAACAATTTACAAAAGGGGTACTTATACAAGAAACAGTGATTTTACATCACAATCGGTGTGTTTCGGTGATCTGTCACAGGGATAATTATCTTAGAATCCTGTATAAGGCTTTTCAGAAGATCTTTCGAACCTATTTCTTTTTATATTCGATAAAGCTGGACTGACCGAGGAATAGCTTAGCAGTGAAGAAACTCAGAGGATGAGTGCTGACGTGATTCCGGATTTCAATTTCATAAATACGTTTGGAATGCCCTAGGATTCCGAATACACCGCTCTTTCCAGGTCACTGCAGGAAGTAAGAAGTGTATTGTTGGAAGAATGGAATTCGTTGCCCCTAAATCAATCAATACCTTCGTAAAGAGAGCTTGTATTTGCATAACAGTCAAAGGCGATCACATTCTTTACAGACATTCTAAAGCTACCCAAAATTCCCATACATCCATAGAATGGCATTAATGTTGGCTATTTTTCCAGATTTTTTCATTAAGATACCAAATTTTATTAAAACACAGTGGGGATACGTTATAACATGCCTCGATTTAATTTGAATTCGGATATAAAATAGTAGGTCATTGCAGCCTTTTTATTGAGTGAGGAGGAGTTAGCGCTTTCGTTTTATGAACCAAATGTGTACCGAAATGAACCATCTATTGTTACCAATTCATTCTTTACTGGGTTACCGCAAACTTTCTTTTACCACAACTCCGACTTTTTTTTCTGATCGGTTTATTAGCTTGTTTTTATCGTTTTCCTCTCATTATGTAATTAAAGATATGCCGTATTTCCCTTTTTAACTTAGAATAAAATTACTGTATTTAATTTACCTTTAAATATTACAGTGCCTATACCATTTTTTAGACCGAAATAGGAAGAAAAGAAACTAAAAAATCTTTTTATATGAAATCTGAATTAAAAATGTAAAAATATTTATAAACTGAATAAACCATAAACTGAATGGAAAAACATTAAATTTACGTAATCGTATAAAAAATATGCTAAAAATGAAAATAAAAAAGTTGTCCATGGTAGGTTTCAACCTTCGTGTACACGATAATCTAATAAATCATGGTTGTCACTCAATGATAAGTCAGTCTAGAAAAGGCAAAAATTTGGAAAGCGTAGTGCTCGAATACTAAATATACAGTACGTACTAGTATAAAAAAAAGAAAAAAATTGCCCGATCTAGGTCTTGAACTTATCCTTACGAGTCCAGGTGGTTACTACTTAGTTGTTAGGATACAGATCAATAGAAGAAACAACGAACCTCTTGTTCACATAAAATGTCCAAAAGTGGTATTCTTACTGAATGAAGACCACTTGCTGGTTGAAATGTACATGGAACAAGTGAAATCTATTGTATGCAGACAACAGGTTTTGTTATATTTGCTGTTTTCACTATGTTATTTTACATTTTCAGACCAAGTCTTAAAAATAAACTAAAAACTTACATTAAAAAAAGAAAGGAAAATCGTTTTTCGCATTTTTCCAAGTCTGTAAATTCGGATAAATTATAGAACTAGCTCAACAAGTAAATGCAAATCGTGAGGTTGTTTTAAGTGAATTTTTTATGTGAACCGTTTATTTCTGCGAAAAAAAGAATTTCTGTAATTAACACAACTATAATACCCTGTTCACACTACAATTACTTGTTCATGATCTTTTTACACACCTTCACGGTGAATCACATGTTTAAGCTTTATCGACAAACCCATGTGTTGCAAGGGGGTATAATCATGATCAAGTTTGCAATTTTTGTCGCCAGATGGGGATAGTGGATCTTTTAGCGATAGACAATTTACTTCTCTTCTTCTTCATCTTTAGCTTTTTCCCATTAATCACATGGGATCGCTGTTGTTATTAGATTTGGCAATGATCTTTTACGGCCGGATGCCCTTCCTGACACCAACCTCTCAAGAGGAAATGTTAGAAAAGGGGCAAACACAGACGTCCATGCCCTTGGCGGGATTCGAACCCGCGACTCGCCTTAGCCCTCCGAGAGCAGTAAGACCTTCGCCCTCTCGGCCACCTTCTCATTAAGAAATATATTAATGAGATTATACGTGTACATTCACAACGACCACAAATTCGAATCAATCCAACAAACAAAAGTTTCATCGATTCAAACTGATCTGACTCCATTAAATTATAATTAAAATAATGTATATAGAATTTTTTCTCGCAGTTTTCCGGCGAAGTCAACATGAAAAAAGCGAGATCAAGCATGAGAAAGCTGGTTTTGGCTCTTATATAAATGAAAGTACGTGTAAGATGAAAGATGAAGACACGTGTGAGATGAAAACATTCGGGCGTTTTCCATGCACTTGGCCTTATGCATGCGTTGGGGTGATCACATGATCTGAATCGCAGACGCATAAACGCATGACTTGATGCGTGCTTGGAAATCGGCCGAATTGGATGATGCACATTCGCATTGACGAAGAGGTTGCATAACACAAGAAATTTTGTGCAGATGAAAACTGGCTTTTAAGGAGCGTTTCTCTCTTACCGAAATGCGGCCATTTCATCGCCTCCTTGTAAAAATGCTGTACTGTTGCATTATATTTACTTCAAAGCGAAAACAAATGTGAATATCATTATCTACATTTTCGAGAAACTGGCAATATAAAATATTCATTTTTTTAAATGGGTTAGATACAGATTCAGGTTCAAACAAAGGGGGGGAGGGAGACTGCGAAATTCAGGCTACGTGCATAACGTTTGACTTATACCGGGTGTTTCAAAAATGACCGGTATATTTGAAAAATCTAAACGGGCAGCGATAGAAATACACCGTGAACTAATTTCGAAAGTTTGTCTGCCTGCAAATTTACTGTTGTCCCAAGCATATTGCAACAAACGGTGTATTTCTATCGCTGCCCGTTTAGTTTTTATTGATTTTTCAAATATACCGGTATACCGGTCATTTTTGAAACACCCGGTATATTAATATGTTAACATAACAAAAATATTACTAGTTTGAGTTTCCGGCATTGCCTGGGCTTTGCGCAGAGCGAAGAGGCTTCACTTAAACGCCTGCAACTGCTTCATGCATCTAAAAACGAATGTTATGGTTTATACACTGTTCTAAAGAGTGAACGATAATTCGGGAAAAAGAAGTAGCTTTGTAAATGGCAAGAAACATGCGAGCGGGAAAAAGACGGGGAGGGCATGCTTGCGGGGAAGAAGGTGGGAAGGGTCATGGTGCAACGAAAGAGGAGAAGATGCCGTAAACGGCGATAAACAGCAAGAGCAGGAGGGAGAGGTTTTTGAGATATTGGCAAAAAACTGAAAGTGAGACAATTTACTTCTCTGATTATAAAAAATAACTTTGTTTCTTACTTGCTCCGGTTCATAATCGATGATTTAGAAAAAAATGGAGTTCATTCTACATTAATTATTCATGGCGTGATGGTGCAATTAATTCGTATAATTCTAAAATATTTAGCGAAGCGGCGTTTTTCCGCCATTGTGAAAAGCATTGGCGAGCGCATTGAATTTTGGGAGTTGATCGGTGTGAGCGTGTAAAGACTTGTGGCGTGAACAGGGTATAACGACTCAAAATAAAAACTTGTTTTGCTTAACTAATTAGCTTAATTAATCAGGCATTTGGCATATTAGGCAACCAATTCAATTTTGAAGTGATAGTCTAACTGACTTTGATTAAGCGCCAGAAGGTGGGTTGGGGGACACGATTTCGAATATAACTAATCATTCTTTTATCGACCATACTCTTTCCGCTATCGGGCAAGCAATGATAACAGACAAAGAAAGCCTGAAATTCTTATTACTTATCTCCAATATGTGAGCTAAGTGAAGCAATGATCTTACAGTATAGCTTTAAGAACATTGCAGTAAGGAATTTTCAGACATACCAATTCAATTGCATCAATTCAATTATTTTTTTTATTTTAAAGTGTTATTTTAAAAAATTTTTTTTCAATTTATAGATTTACTTACAGGTCGTGAGATCAAACTATTTAGATTATAAAAAGAATCGACAACTTATTTGATTAGTTGCAGAATCACAACGATGCGGAAGGTTTGAAATTAAGCAGTTTACCTTTTCTTTTTTCTGTTTGTTCCCTTCACCCCCATTTCTCTCTCGCTCTTACCTTCTCACTCAGTGCTTTTCCTCTTCCGGTTATAGACCCGCAAAACTTCATCCATAAATCTTCCAATTTGTCGGCAAATGAAGTCGAGAGAGGTGGTCGGTTCAAAAGAGCACCAGTCGAAGGCGGTGAAAACCTCGAAACAGCCCAAGGTGATCCTTCCATCTCCCTGGGGGCGTCAATATTTCATTTAAACGGACCGAATGAAATTGCTCCTTGAGCTCGGCATAATCCTAATGTAATTATCATTCCTCCCCACAATACGACTGTCGACCCTTCTTGGCCAACCCCCATCTAAGAATCATTTCTCCTGCTGCTTCAATTTTTTTTTTTTTTAGTTCTTCGTGACTTTATTCATTATCATGCTAATCTTGAACTTCTCGTTAATTAATATGGTTTTGGGTTTAATCCGAATCAAATGGTTTTATATTATTTTTTCTTAAAGAAGGATTATTTTTAATGAGATTTTATCAGGTTTCGCATGAAAATTTTTCACCGACGAATGGACTAGAATTTTAAGAACTGGGATTGCAGTTGAGAATTTGTATGCCATTGAAGCCTGGCTCACATTTCAAAATTAGATTAGCGGACACTTTTATAAGTTTGGATTTCTTGATGGTTGTTTTTGTTGACAATAATTTTTTAACAATCTTATTACATAATCTCGCATCTTCGTTTATAAATAGCCTAAATGAAAATGATAGCAGTTTTTTTGCAACATAAAAAGTTTCTTCTCCGTTTTATAATTGTTAAAAAATTGGACATGTTTTCAAAGGCATCATTTATGCAAATATTCATCGCCTCCCTACTCTACCGAATGGAAACTGCCAGAATAGAGCATAGACGCCCCACAGCCATTGCAGTTGACAGGAACATCATCGATTTCCGTACTTCTTATTCTCAAAGTCGCTCAAGTGTTCCGAATTTTTCCCCGGAAAAATTTACCTCGCTCATACAGAGAAATAATCTATTTGTATTGCCCTGTAATCTCTTTTTCGAAACCAATAAATTTGCCTATAAAAGAAGTTGGCGCAAAGCATTTGATCAATGGAAAGACGCTCACTTCGTTTTAAGTCTTGCCTCCCCTCCTCTACTTGTCAGTGAAGAAGATAGCTTCTTGGCCTTTCTTTATTAAAATTCCCTAGTGAGACGAGTTATAAAAAAAGAAGTACTCTGGTTTATTCCTTAATTAAATTTTCTTGGCTGCTCTGATGTCTTTCAATCGCTAATGTTATTGTTAAGGTTTTCTTGAAATATCCCAGAGCTCTAGTCGTTTCGGTCTACTTGTTTCTTATAGCGAATTTTTTTAAGAAAATTACGATTCAGTGCTATGAAAGTAATTTAAAGCAATGGCCTCACTATCATCTTAATATCATAAAGTTCGTCAGTTCAGTTTTTAATTAATTTTACGAGTAAATTAGAGAATGCTTTATACTGATCAATTAGAGGTGAAGGAGTCAAAGACGTTTAAAGAATGAACTGGAAATGCTGAAGGAAAAGGAAATAAAATATACTTTATGTACTTTGCGATCGAAAATATTCTAGGCTTAAATCGAAAACTGCAATTTCTTTATTAAGTTTATTCGGAATAGTATTGTCTTCATCAAATACAGCAGTTCTGGAAGATTTTCTGGAGCAAAAGCACAGCAGCCTACTTCACTGAGTGAGGAGACTGTTACTACTACTTCACTATCGTTTTTTGGTAGTGTAACTTACCTTAATATGCTTCAACAATAGTTAATACCACAAATACAGATCCGATATGGAGGATATTCTGTTCTGGCAAGATGGTACTCCGCCACACTTCAATTGTGAGGTTTCTGCATTCCTCAATGAGCAGCTTCGCCATAGAAGACTGGTCGTATGGTCAATGAGGACTTGCATTTGCTTACAGTCAACCGTTGAGATCGAGACCCCTGAAGCGGATACATTTAATGGGAAGGGTGGTCCAATACAATGGGAAGGGTGGAAAAGGGAAGGGAGATAAGGAAAAGGGGAGAAAGTGAGGATTTTTGTTTATTTTTGGAAAAGACTTCACTTTATTGTACCAAACTTCCTCCTTAGAAACCTTTCAGTAGGAAAGTTCATTAAAAATTTTTGCCAGGATAAAATGCATGGACTGTATTTACCTGGCTCCACGATCATCTTCTCTGACCAACTGGTGATTACTTTATGTCGGCTTATGCCAAGGACAAAGCATAGTGCCGCTTATGTTTCCTATTTACAAAAAAAACGAGGGGTACTCTAAAGTTTTCAGCCAAAAATGCTGCACGCATCTCACGAATACCAATCTTTTAACAAATTTAGAAATACAAAGTTTTATTCTTCTGAACCAGTCGAACATGCATTTTTTTCAGTCCTGAGAGGTGACCTCCAAAGTGTAGTCATCGTCACTGTCGAAATGGAACCCCCCCCCCCCCGAGGTTCCTCTTGATTGTGGGGAACAAAAAGAAGTCGCAAGGTGACAAGTCTGGAGAATAGAGGGGATGCGTCAGCGTATTGAGCCGATTTTCATAGTACTGTAAATCTCAGTTGTCTCAACGGTGGCATGTGCTGGGGCCGGTCTTCGGGCGCTTCTCATTCCATTTTTAAGAACTTTCGACACTAAGGATGTCACATACCATAGTTCTGTACTTTCTTTTTGTTTTACAGCACAACAGTGCAAACATGGCTAGTGGAAGAGAAGGAAGTTGCCACCATTCCCTTCCCACCACTCCGAGAACGTCTGCATTTCTGTGGTGGTCCTTGCCCTTTGGGAACCCACTCTTTAGATTGTTCCTTAGTTTCGGGACCATAATGATAAAGCCATGTTTCGTCACTTGTGCAGATGTAGTTGACACGTTTTGATTCCCCTATGTTGAAGCTTTCGATCATTTCTTGGAACCACTCGGGCTTTTTTCTACTCTTGGATCAAGAAACAAGGAATCCAGCATGATGAAACCTTCCTAAGTTTCAGGTGGTCATGCAAGATTGTTTTAACCGCTGATGATCCGATGCCCAGACTTGCCTCAATCCGGGAATAGTTACCCGATTGTCATTCGCGTTTATATCCGACACAGCAAGGTTGTCTTCAAGCGTAATCGCATCAACTAGCCAACCATTGCGAGGGTTCGTTTTCAAGTGAACGTCTTCCCCTCTTAAACTCGCGATACCAGAACGAAAACTCTGCCAGGAAATGTCTGTTGTATAGTTTCAAAACAATCCGACATTTTTAACTAATAAGCCTTTGGAGTAATTCTGTTTTGTGCCCAAAAAGTCTGTTCCGATAAAATAATGTACTCTAAAGTTCTTAGCCAAAAATGCTGCACGCATCTTACGAATACCAATCTTTTAACAAATTTCGAAATACAAAGTTTTATTCTTCTGAACTAGTCGAACATGCATTTTTTTCAATCCTGAGAGGTGACCTCCAAAGTGTAGGTGACATTTGTATTGATGCGAGATGATTGGAAATGCACGATGAGGAAAATGTGGGGAATCCTCCTATTGATGCTGAAGGATGTCGTCTTTCCAATAAGTGCATTTACTCTATGAAATATTGTGTATGTCGACGCTGACTCTCGAATCTCTTATAAACAAATATTATAAAGATATTCATATGATATTCTTACGTATATTAAACAATATAAGGCATATGCAGTATTATTTATAAAAATCCCTCATAAAAGTAGGTTGCCATTTTCATGTTCTTCCCGAGTTTTGAATGAGCGCCTATGTCTGTTAAAATAATTTCTTTAACTCAATGAGCGCAATCTCGAGTTAGCGATGTTTGTTGTGAAAAGGTTGAATATGGCTTTCAGCGGAAAAATGCGTGGCACAATTTTGCTTTCGGAATGATTTAAATAATGGGATTTTCATAAGCTACTGCCGTAAGACAATCTTCTGCGTAGAAATCACATCAGAGAGAATTCGGAAAGGATCAAAGACGGTCGGCATTTTCTCTGGGATTAAAGGTTGTCCGAAACGAACTCGAGAACTTGAGATTGCAGGTTCATTAACTCTTAATTCTTATGTCTTGCACATTGCATATTTTATGAAATAATACTTATTGCCGAGATAACCAGGATGAAACCAAAGAGCTTCAATTTAATGAAGCTGGTAAAGATGCCTTACAGGCAGACCGACAAATCATGCTTGTAACTGATTTCAGTGTTCGAATGGCAAAAATGATTAAAGAAGAGACGTAGGAACATCAAAAATGAAGATCAAATCAAGAATTTTCCATTTGCACGGGATGAAGGGCAACAAAAGGATTTATTCTACTTGAATGAACTTTGAAGTTTAATATTACTGTTGATAATGTTTGCAACATAACCTGAGATGAAATAAAATCTGTACACACCGGTTTACTCCATCTCAGCTCGAGATCAAAGGCGAAGCAAATTCAAATTTAGAGAATTCTGGTTCGATGGTTTTAGGGGAAGAGGTTAAATTATTAAGTAATTCCATCTACTTGGCCATCCGAGGAAACATTAGAAACACGAAAAAAGGAAGAAGAATTAGACGGAATTGCTTCATGTGTTTTCCATAAACAATTGTAAACGACAAGCTATTTCTCGAATCTCTTGCATCAAAAATGGCTTAAAGTTGTTTAATATACCATATATTCCATATCGCTTAGCATTTGAATACTCACTTGAATGTATATGATCAGTAGTCATGGTGAACGTGCTCAATACGCCCAACTTGTTAACGTATAACTTGTAACCTAAATAGGGAAAACGGAGCTCAATCAGAAAAATCCCTGATCCGTGTTAAATGCTTAAAAAATTAACAATTAAACTTGACTGGTAAAGAACACAACATCACTTTATTCAGTTCAATTTGCATGGCTATATGTTCAGCTTAGTGAATTAACAAATTCGATTATTTCAGATCAGCAAACAAAGTGAAATATTATACAACAATCATTCTTTAATGAGGACAACTATTATCATATGTGAACATAATCAAGTCTTTAGCGCAATGAGAAATTAGCGCGGAAAAGTCACCTGATCACACTAGTCCGAGTAACAATATAACCTTCGTTGTTTCCATCTTGGATTTTAACAATCATTATTTTTTCGTTTGTTGGAAACAATGAAGGCTGGATTGTTGCCGGTGCGGCCGGACTACTATGATCAGTGATTTCTCCGCGCAGGGACAACGCCTCCTATAAAGAAAGCCTCCGCACTGAAACGTCATACATTGTTACATCATCATACTTCGTCCTTTGTTAACCGCATTTCTACCAATAATAAGCTCTTAATTTAGTCTACTTATGATGATGTAACAATGCATGACGTTTCAGTGCCGAGGCTTTCATTATAGGAGGCGTTGGCAAGGGCCTGTCTTTCTCGTTGTTACGGTTACAATACTAATACAACAAAGACCTCTAAAAAACAAATAAACAACACTTGAACAAGTAATTAAAACCAATTATACTGTATTGCCTTACTTAAACATTAATTCGTAATTTAGCGTTAATAAAAGTGATCAACGCCATGAAAATTGTAGTCAGTTGTAAATGTGTATCTGATCCGTTTTTAGAAACACTCGTACGTGAGACTACCATTTCGAAAGAATTGCAAATAAAAGGTGGCTAAAGTTTGCGAACCTAGTATAAGAAAAACAGTTAATGATAAAAAAACTATAGCCTATTATATTTTCTATATATTTTAATTGGAGAGACATTCCTCCAAAACGTGGAATCGACCTTTATAGGGTCCTGAGGATCGCGCAATTCTTTAGAAGCACGCACTTCTGTACAAGATTTTGTTGACTCCGCGTGAAATATTAATCTCGAACATATTCAGTGTTTGTTCTTTCAACTGATATTGCCATCCTTGCCAACAAGTAAAAATAAAACTTTTAAAAAACCCAAAGGGAGAAATTTCACGAGGATTTTGTTTCGAAGGAGGGGCGAGGGGATGGCTGAGAACGACGCCACTGAAGAGCGCTTTACCAAACTGGATGGTTGGCATTCTTTAATGCAAAAGGATTGACCGGGATCAAGAGCGCCTCTTTACGTCTGCGAGGGGAAGTGCGCCACGAGAGGAGAGTCTTGCTCTGACTCCCTCTTGTGAGAGATTCTGGAAACGACGCATCTCAAAAGGAAACGAGAACGGTGGACAGCGAAGAGGAAGTACAGTGGCTAGAAGTAATAGTGTGTCCATTGCCGCTGATTTCGTGTCATCATGACTGATGACACCGCCAGATGGCATGACAGTCTAATGCGCCGACAATTACTCTATAATGCATGGGATTCAATGTAAGTTTAACAGCACGAACGCTTTAAAAATACTTGTTTAATAAAATAAAATAAGATTGTAAACTTGAAATAATATCCAGAAAAACTAATTAAATGAATTTCAAAGCAGTATTCGTTTTATTTATTATTTAATCGAATAGCTGTTGTTATAAAAAGTTAAGCGCAGAAGATAATT
>JAHWFO010057280.1:5523249-5642645 GCA_023313115.1 Rhysida immarginata | reverse complement strand
CCCCCCCCCCCCCCCAGGAAGTTCCAACCGTCATGCATACGAAATTTCCAGCCGCAGTGATGGTTCTGGGCGTCGTGAGCAGTGAAGGCGACGTGATGCCTCCACATTTCTTCCGTCAAGGTCAACGCTGCTGCTTACACCGATGTGTTGGCAAGAGTTGTGAAGCCCTGGATTACTACTGTAGCACGTGGTAGGCCGTATGTTTTTCAAAAGGACTCTGCTCCAAGTCATAAGGCTCACAGCACCCAAGCATGGATGACCACGAATCTTCAAGACCACATTCCTCCCAGCATGTGCTCTCTCCCCCCCAGCTCCCCTGATCTTAATCCTCTTGACTATTACGTCTGGGGCGTCGTTGAGAGGTAGTCCAACAAGCATCCACACAACACCTTTGAAGCTGTCAGGCCAGCTATTGTGGAGGCAATGGAAGAAATCTAGAAGACCCACCTCACTGCTGCCTGCCAGCGGTTCCGACAGCGTGTGGAAGCTGTCATTGCGGCGAACGGTGGTTTTATTGAATAACAATATGTATTTTGTATTCCTTTGTACAAAAATGTAAATTGCATTAAGGCTCTGTGGTATCTTAAATGTCTGCTTCTTTGACCTGCGGACGTCGTTTTGTTTCTCAAATACCTGTCGCACTCTGTAACGGCATAACCGAGTTGAATGAGATATCGCCATGCTGTTTCTTCTGGAATGTTGTTCCTTTTACCATCGTTGAAAGCTGCCGTTATTGCGGCCCTTCAATTCCGCTTTTGAATCCCTTGTCATCAACTTTTGGTTTTAAGATGCATATTTTCTTCGTTTGATATAATTCGTCGTACACTCTAGAGTCCAGACGCTGTTCCACATACAGATCGAAAAAGGGTTGTATTTTGATAAATGCTTAAATCATCCTTTCGGAACATCCACGATATATTTTATGCAGTCACTTAAATCATTCTGGTCGACCATTTTGCTTTCTTATCACTGCACAAATCTTGAAGCTTACTTTCTTATCATTTTCAATTGCTACCCGTCTGAACCTTACATTTACATGAGCCACTCTTTCGAAGTGGGATTTTCCTATTAAATTGTATATTTTTCGTTTTATTTTCAAGTTGTTTGAAATCCGGTTAATTAGTTGCGATTGATCGCTGAATATTGTCGATATTATGGAGTCCTGCAAACTTAAGAAATTCACGAGTTTTTTTATTATTTTAAGTGGAACATAAGGTGGAAGTAATATAGATAATGTTCTTTAAAAAATCTCGTGAAGCAACCGCACCATCTAGATAATTACTGACTCCCAATGTACACTTAGGTTTGAAGGTAATGATAATTTTTTTTTGTTTTGTGAACGAGGACTCATAGCAACAGCCTTCCATTTCCCGTTTTTAAATTTTTCCAGACATTAAGAGAGGGAGGAAAAGAAAATCTGACTCCATTAAGATAGTGAGAATTCGTTGAAATTGCATTGGAATCATGATGCAGCAAAGATGATGAAGTCACCGAAGGGGAATTCAACATTCTCTTTTAATGTTGTCATTGTTTTATGAAAATTAAACGGGTAATTCCATTACGTTTGCCTCCAAAATATCTGAATGAATCAGCAAGTCTAGGCTTGAAAAATGAGACAAGGTAATATGCCCTTCTCTCTTTTCCCCTGTCTCTCTCTCTCTCTGAAATGAAATTGGAATTATTTTGAGTAAAATTCTAGTTAACAAGGAATTTTTTTGCACCTATTTCAAAACAATGTATAAACTATCAGTTTCCAGAATAAGTCTTTTATTCTGAGTAGGGATTGTTTATTACGATAAAAAAATTATTTCTAAAAGTTCAAAAATATTGCATAAACTTATCCGTGAATTGGTAAATGACCGAAGTAGTGTTTTCAAGAAATATAAACATTTTTAAAATTCAGAAAAAAGAAAAGGAATAGCTTCATTCCCCAGCTTTCACCACTCTTGCCTTTTCCCCGAGAATGAGCATTTTTTTCATTGTGAAAATCAGTAGTAGTTTCTTCAGGAAAATTTTTTCACCGATTCAGAATTTTTGGCCTTGGCTTTATTGTAGAAAAAGATGAAAAGACTGAATATCCTAGTAATTATATTGATATAGTTTATGAACGTACCGGTATACTTCTATGGAAGGAAAAATAAATTCTGCCAAGGAAAAATTTTGCGACCTGCTTCGAACCAGGAACTCGACTATCATGGCCGATGCCTCTACCATTTGGGCTATTTCAGACACCCGGATAGCCCTGCTGTCAAAGACAACCTAGTTGTCAAAGGTTGAAAGCCCAATGGGAGGCGGGATACTGGCTCACAGATCGAGAATTTCTCTTACCCAAACCATCAGAAAGTTTGATGAACTCACAATTAAATAAATAAATATAGACTGTAGATGAACTCCAAACATAATGTATTAATTTTTCTATAAAAAAATGGAAGAAAAAATTCTGCGACCTGGGCTCGAACCAGGAACCTCGACTTAGAGGTGAATAGGTGGGCAGAACCTATTCTGCCCAACTAGTAGAGGCGTCGGCCATGATAGGCATTGGCCTCCAAACTATCATGTTTGGAGGTCATCTCCAGTCTATATTTATTTATGTACCAGTATATGTTGAATAGGTAGGTATTACTAAGAGACAGAGTTGATGTACTGAATCATGCATATGTTCTTTGTAACAGCAACTGAAGTTTAACTGAAATTTATTGTCCACGTGGATACTTTAATATATTACTATTTACTTATTAATAATAATAATTAATCTATTTATTAATTTCATCCAGCAAATCACGCGAACGTTGGATTACAAAAGAACTTTACACGGACACAGATTTCTTAATGACGATATACATATTATTGGAGAAAAACACAAGGAAATATTCCGCGACCCGGATTAAAACCAGGCCACGAGTATCACGCTTGTCGCCCCAACTAGTTCAAAAGATTACAAGGTAATAAAGTTGGAAGCCCAATGATAGAGCAAGCACTCAGATCACAGATCGGGAATTCCTCCTTTTCAAACTCATACAAAAGTTACAAACCTAAAATAAAGATATTTATGGAAGAATTCTATGACCTGGATTGGAACCAGGGCCACAATATGACACTCAAGCGCCTCTACCAACTGTACTATTGCGGACACGGAACAGCAGGATTGTGTTCAAGTGTCCTAACGTGTAAATGGGAGTAACGTTGGAAGCTCAATGATAGGTTCGAATCCAGGAACTGGAACTTTTCCTTCCGTAAATATCTTTACCTTATGATTGAAAGATTAATTCCTGTTTAAATTTACGACTTTCGGGCTATAAAAAATTTTCTGTACTAACTCCACGCAAATGATGCTTCATCCTCTTCAAACTAGTCTCCGTCCTATTTTATCTCATCGGTCTGGCCATTGCAAGAAAATCCTCCTTTTTTTAGGCTTTCCATTGCATTTATTTATTTATTTATTTATTTATTTATTAGTACTGATAATCCAATACGTCCATCCAGGGCCTGTATGGCTAGAAGCCGACGAGTTGGGTCCCTGGATGAACCTGGATCAACGACTGCTGTATGATGGTCACAGCAGCCGGGGGGGGGGGATGGAGATCGTGAATCACGGATGGTCACCCATCCAGTGACTAGCCATGCCTGATGTTGCTTAACTTCACAGAAGTGTTTCAGTAAAAGCCCACCAGGCCACGGCCTCCCCCCAAAAGCTTCTCTTCCACAGTCATAGTATCCTCTTAAATTTCTTCTACGGTGGCAAATCTTGCGCCCTCACAATTTAATTTTCATTGCAGAAAAGAGGAAAAGGTCGCAGATGGTCAAGTTTTTTGCATATTGTTCAAGTTTCACGCCATATTGACTTTTAGAACAGTCGATATATTGTTTCCGTTTCCGCACGAAAGCCCGAATTCGGAAACTTCTAATCCAACTTCATACATAGGTTGCCGAAAATGTTTTCATATATAGGAACGAAAGGGTTGTGAATGGCTTTAAACTAACAAAGGGATTATATTGAAAAAAGACGCACTTTCCATTTATCACATCGATCTTTGTGTCAAATTTCGTAAAATACATTACATTTGATCGAACGTATTTTTATCGAAGTCAGTCGTGTTGAAGGATTGGCAAGCGGGGCGAAAAGGGGACAGATTCCTTAGTATATAAATTCAGATATTTATTTACCGTGTTATGTAGTCGCGCTTTCCGTTTATTTTGATTGACAGAATATTTGTCAAAGGTTTGACTGTCCGGTCCTCGAGCGCGCGGATCATCTCGTCTAATCGAGTTTTATTCCATAAACAAATTTTATGTTCCCCGTTGAATAGTTTTGACATTTTATTTTCCCTCCTTATTGAGACGTCAGTGGGATTCATCGGTGGGATAATCAATCGACAGGGAGGAAAAATCGATAATCGGGTTTGCGAGCTCGTTAATGAATTTTTCCGGAGGTTTAAACTGCGTTCCTAATTTATCTTATTGATTTACAAAGATTGCGGAAGGTAGTTCGCTTAAGTTCTTTCAAAACACTCATTATATTAAAATTTCAACGAATACAATAATTATATAACTAAAATTATACATAATAGATATCGGACGCCTTTCGTTCGATAATTTAGATAATCATAGAGCGAACTGCAATTTTCTATGATTTCATGAATTCACTGACATTTCAATCTCTGGAGTAGATCCAAACTATTATAATAATTTTATAGAAATAATTAGTCATTTACAAAAGCTAGACGATATTAATTTTATTGATTTTAAAGTATCAGTTTACTTTTTCAAAGTATTCACTGAGTTACGATTTGCGAAACGCTACGGTTAATAGAAGAGATAATTTACTCAGGATTCAAGTTACATCGTTGGCAGTTATTGACAGGCCAAACTGATAAATAATTTCTTATTATGAGACTCCTATTAAACAAATTGCTGCCGCTAATCGTTAATTCAAAACAAATTACACATTAAATATTAATCTTCTTTTAATACTATTATGAAACTTGCTTTTCATGATTAAATTGTCTTTAAGGCCAATTAACTATATGCTCTGTCGTTGACACCATTACATAGAAGATCGTTCCAAATTAATTGAATTGGAGACGATATCTTCCAAACTTGAATTTCATTTTATCAGCGTGGCTTTCAGTTACTAAAGAGAAGCTGGAAACAGCTTTAAAGGGCCTCTTTCTTTATGCAGCGTTTGTGAGCGTTTAATATTAAAATTTGACTTGTAAGGAGAACAGTATTTACGTAGTATAGTATCGTCTTTAAAGCTTCATGCACAAACTGCATAGTTAATGTTTGGTGCAGCCTGCTGCATATTCAATTGATTGGAACCTTTTTCTTCATCGAATCCACCGTTACATCCAGTAATTACCTGCTTTGTATTCCCAAAAGCTTCAGAAACTGCAACGCTTCTTTCATCGTATCGGTGCTCTGCAACTTGATTTGTGTCCTTCTGTTTCGGTGGGATTTTCCAATCTATGGATTGGACGGTTGAATAGTCACATATTAATTACACGATTTATTTTTCTTATGCTATGTTTAGAATTATATGTAGTATAGAATTCTATTTTGATATACGTCTATGCGATTTGATAATGAAGCAGTGGCATTCATTTCGTAAATGGATATTAGCAGAAATCTGAATGTTGGTTGATATTTTGTCCATATTGAATGTTATGTTAATGAAATAGATAACACTTTATCAGCAGTTCCAAAATTTAATAAAGACTATATTTTCATATATAGAGGTGTACAATAATTTGCATACAGTCTGCAGAAATTTAAAATTATGTAAGTAATATTAATTTAAAGCCCAATGGAATATAAATAATATTTCAACTGTGATCGATCTTACGAGGATCTGAGAGCTTTCAAGCTCTCGAATCTGTCTGGCAGAGGTTCAAATCCCGCCGGGAGCTTAGATGAGTGTTTGTCGTTAAAGGAGAATAGTCTCCAGCGAGAGATGAAGCGAAACGTCGGTTGGACAATTTTCTGAAGCATTTAAAGCTTATTACAATAAGCTGATCCATTAATCTCGGGACAAACGCTAAGATAAAAAATACGACATATGGCCTATAGTCGAACTTTAATAATCCCGAATTGATTGGAATCGAGGTTTACCCAGATAATCAAAATTCCGGATAACCGGCAATTTACCGATTAGAAGATGTCGATATCATATTCTGCTACCAAAATCTTGCAGGTATCTTTTTTTTTTATCCAAGCGATAATTACATTAACCATATCAAATATATAAAAATATACATTTTGATTTCTAACCAACATATTTAAATTACCATACTCTTCAATGACTCGCTTACAACAAGATCTTACAGTCCACACAAACTGGACAGTTGTTCCTGGTAGAGAGAATGTACCCTAAACTGCTCAAAGATATTCAGCCAATCGCAGATGAGACGGTAACAACATTTAATTAATTAAACCACTGGCTTTAAATTGGGTTTTCTCATTCTAATGTTTCATTTCTGATCGAATTGGAGTGAATTTCTTATGAACATTGTACAAACTTCTAAAATTCGACAATATGGACAACTGTTCTACAAGTGAAAAGTTAATTCGATAAAACTAGTGAGAAATTTAAACTTTTAAACGTTTTAAACTTAGTTTACTAATTTAGTTTTGCTTGATAAACATATAGAATATATTATTCTATATAGACACGATTGTCAATATCATTTAGCTTCTTTATATTTGTGGAAAGATATGGGTCAATATATCAGCATTAAGTTTTGGCGCATATATATGCTTGAAAACATAAATTTTCCGTTTGCATGAAAACTAGAGCCAATTAACAAATTTCAAATTGTTATATTTGAATGCAGCATGTGAAATTCATTTAGAAATGGCACATTTCATTTCCGAAACTGAAAAAAGTTGAAAATTTGCAGATAATTGGCGTTTACTGTATTTAATATAAACCACTGGAAAATACGAATTTATAAAGGAAAATACGAATTTTTTTTTTACAGTATAATTGTCGCTTATATTTTGAAATCTTGTAAAATTAAAGAAGAAATGTTAATATTCTTTATTAATTGGTATTATTCAAATAACCTCTTTTATTCACGAGTTAATGCTCCTTTTTGGGCTTAAATATTAGCACAAATGAAAATTTAATTTTCTTTAATAATACTTCTATAAAAACAGAAGAAAAAAATTAAAACGTTTTTTGGCGATTACTTCAGTCTTAACTACTTCTGTTTTCGCAAGGAATATGTAATTTTAAAAGTAATTCCTAACTCGAATTGTTAATTAGAATTTAAAAATTTAAAAATTAAACATTAAACTCGAAACGAAAAATTTTTGACCTACTTTTGAATTTCGCGGAAGTTGTTAGCATTCTTGTATTTTGAGCATGATATTTAAAGAGAGAATCCTTTCTTGTAATATAAAAGGGTTTGTATTTTTTTGTGGATTAAACTTGGTTTTAGATTTTTGTTGCCGTTTATTAAGACTGTTGCTTATTTTTGGATCAGATTTTTTAGGGCGACAGTATAACTTTTAGAAAGAAATACAATAGTGTAATAATTCGTCTCTTTTTATCATTGAATACCTTCAAAGGGATCCTCCGAAGGAATATGTTCATTCGATATTTATGATCTCTACTTAAATTGTCTTGACATTCTCTCTTTCTTCCTTTGAAAATATGTTCTTTCCCTAGTTCATATTTTATCTCTTATGCTCCGTACATCAAAGAAGTTGGAGATATCATTGCTTATCACTAAAAAATAAAAAAGAAAAGAAAATTGTGGAATCGAACTTTTCTCCTTTCCCCACCTATTTTATGCAACTCTTTTTCACTAGTATTTTTTTTCTAATAAATCACGAGCTTCATATTTAGAGTGTTCATGGAGCAATGACATTTTGGTCTAATCTCTCATTGAGAAATATTCCTTTCAAGTCTTCTATAAATATTTGGTATCATTGATTTTTACTTGTGCATATTGTATATAAAATCTGATAGCAATTTCCAATGTACTTTTAAAGTACATGTGCCTCACTGCCACATCCTCATAAACGTACCGAACTAAAAGAAAAAGTTTCACATCTCCGACTAAGACAAAACAAAATCGAAAATTTTACACTAAATCTCTCTTTTAATTATAATAACAAAATAATTTAATTTTTCTTCAACTATTGCTTGTTAAAAAAATTTCTTTATTTCCAATGTTTAAGCGGAAAAATTAAATATAATTCCATTTAATAGTTCGACATCTTGGGCAATCCCTTCCAAGAACTTTATCTTGGGCTTCATTTTTAAGGCCATTTAAACATTTTTAGAGGCTTAAATTCATATTAAAAAGAGGTGGTGGCAAATTTGTTGATTTTCAGCTTTAAGTTCGTGAAAATAGAATTTCAATTTAATAGGGCTCTCTTTTAAATCATTAATGAAGTGATACGTTAGATTCCAGCCCTTCTCTCAATGACAATAACAAATTGTGTTTAAATTGAATTTTTTAATTAAATATCGTTAGTTCCCAAGATTTATTTTCAAAGCCCTATTTTATTTTTAGAGCTTTAAAGTAGCAAAAAAATCAAAAGCTCGGGAAGAGAAAAGGGCGTAAAAAAATGGGGAGACTCGATCGATTTTTAAGCTGGTTAAAAAGAAAGAAAGTGTGTGTGTATGTATGTGTGTGTGATGGAACAGTTAGAACAGTGAGAAACGGCACTCATTTACGGCTGCTTAGCGGTTTCAGAAAAATAAGACGTGGTAGGAAAGGAGAGGACGTAGCGGAGAAGGGAAAATCGGGTTTGAAGCTGAGCTGATCGTGTTAAAACGGTTTGTTGTCGTATTCACTGGAAAACGACGGCTTCAGAGAACTAGGGACGATAGAGAATGAGAGAGAGAGAGAGAGAGAGAGAGAGAGAGAGAGAGAGAGAGAGAAAGAAAGGGACAAACGATGGAGATCCAGCGACGATACGTCAACGCCAATGACTGCATTTCATTGGCTGCTCCTCCGCCTCGAGCCCTTGTAACGTCCGCTTTTATCATTCGACCTACGAAGGACTTTGGTTCGCCGAAAGCGAACAGAATTCTCTAAGCCTAGATCTATAGGCTGAGTCTTTAAACTACTTAAGAGAAGTATTAGCGATATGCACACAACACATGTAGGGTTAAGGACGACGGAGAAAGAGGGAGAGGAAAGGAGAAAGTAAAAGGCAAGCAGAGAATTTTAAAGGGAATGATAACAAAAATCTACTTGCAGTCTATTGTAGAATTTCTATTGAAAACTGTTTTTAGAGAGGGATGTGGAATAATAAAGAATACGTTGCTTTAATGGCGTTATCAGCATTCTGGATAAAAAAGAAAAAGAAAGTTGTTTTTTTTTAAAGGAGATATAAGATAACGGCGTGAAGATGAAATATTAACGGTACAATAAAATGTATTTAGAAATTTAAATGGAAATCGCTTTGCTTGAATTGAACTGGCAATACTATTAGATATTGACCCCAACTGTGATTATGTGTGCAGAGATAAATCTCTTGTTTCTACTAAAATCATTTTTTTTTTTTGCTTATTTGATCTATTTATATGGCCAACAATTGCCATGATATTACCCTTGAGTTAGTTATGGCATATCTCTATGAAGTGCATTTTCTTATTATTCACGTGGATAATACAAATGAAAACTTTAAAAGTGCGAAAAAAATAGTAAAGGCAACCCGATTGGGGCTTAGTGGTAATAGTGTTACTTTTCGTCTGAAGATCGATCGATAGGTATTAGAACGATTTGGCATTTTGAAGGAGGATTGTTTTCTATTACTGGGATTTAAATAATTAGACGATAGTTTTAGTAATACTACGAGGGTCGGTGCATAAGCCATGGCAACTATTTCTTTTCTTAGAGCTAAAGGATGATATCACAAAATGTCATATGTCTCAAGGAAGCCGTGCATTTGTAATAAATTTCCACAACACCAAATGGCTTGTGGTTTCCTGCTGTTGCAGAGAGCAATGTTAAATCAGTTCTTAGTCAAAAAAGTGTGTATGGCGGCTACTGAGACGCAGGGTATGGGAAGAATTGGACCACCCACCGAATTGTAGCCGGACCTTTCTCCGTGTGATTTTGACTTCTTACGGAAGGTAAAGTAACCATTACGTGGTAGAGGTTTGGGACATGAATGAAAGTTACAAATCTTGTGCAATAGGAGATAACCAGATTCACACATGGTGAGGGAAATGGTGAAACAGATGGTATTCGGCGCCTCCACATCATTGGCAGCGTATTAGAACGGGTATGTATGCTGTAATGATTCTGGAACAGGAAACCTGTAATGTTATGTCAACTACCTTAATAAACATGAAGAGTAAAATGTTGGCGTGTTGTTAAATGTCCGTACATTTTGTTTATTCCTTGTCCATTCATCTGTATATTTAACATTTTTCACCCATGCTCGAATTCTCACAAAAAAAATAAAATAGTTGCCATGACTTTTGCCCCAACTTCATATATTTAATATCAATGGAAGTATCTACTCAACATGAGTGGTTTTGCCTGATGATATTATCAAGAGAATTGGAACAAAATTTTAAGATGATAGTTGGGATAAAAGCTTAAGATTTTAAAAATATACAAAAATCATACCTGTAACAATTAATTTTAACTGCATTCCAATTTTTTTGTTACTCCATCCAGACCACTGTTAATTCATATACAGGGTGTTTCAAAAGGTATAATCCACACTTCACACACAGATAGGAGGAAATAAGGTGAACAGATTCTGTTAATACATGAGGAGTCGGAACTCAACCATTGTCAAAATTAATGGGGGAGCAAATGACAAGTGATAAAGCATACAAATGATGGCACAACACAAACAGGTTGCAGTTCTTTAGCAAGGAACACGTGTTTTGGAGGATGTGCTCTTGGCTATTTGCATGCAAATGTGGTTCCAACATGATGGAGCGCCCGCTCATTTTAGCCGTGATGTGCGCTTTTACCTTCATGCAACATTTGGCAATCACTGGATAGGAAGAGGTAGACCTGTGGCATAGCCTCCTAGGTCACCAGATCTCAATTCGTTCAACTTCTTTTTTTGGAGCCACATGAAATTAGTTGTGTACCAAATACTTGTAGCAAGCATTGAAGATCTGGAAGCTCGCATCGCAGTTGTTTCAGACGACATCGCAAAAATGCCCGGAACCTTTGGCCGCATACGGGAGTCCATGTTGTGCCGATACCATAGATGTGAGGACATGGCTAGCTCACATTTTGAGCATCTTTTATAAAGCTTCAGTGGATTCGCAGTTCCATAATAAACGTGTGCACAGTGCATACTTACTCATGTGTTTTCATGTGCACTGTGATTACTGCTCCCCTCCCCCCCTCTAACGTTACACATCTATCACTACATCAGAAGTGAGATGCACTATGATGTTTTGAAAATGCACACACCTTAGTCAACATAGAACATAATTGCAGCAGTCCAGGCCATCGTGAAGGAAAATCACATGCATAAGTGGATAAAATATATACGCTTCATGGATTTTATAATGATGTTATGCAGTTTCACAAACGTTTTTTGCAAGATGGGTGCCATGTCTGTTGTTGCCTGTCAAGAGCTTTTACCATACTTTGAAGTAAGAGATCTGTTCTTCAGGCATCGCCTCTTTAGATTATCAGGTACGACTTTCAGGTCCTACCACGAGTGCAGCACAGCGCATTACTGGTAGTGCACTCAACCAAAAAAAAAGGGGTTTTTTGAAGTTATTGATACAATTCCAAAGCGCTGCATTAGTGAGTACTGAACGCATAGGAATTATGTTGAAAAATGAGGTCATTATTTACCTTGTTTGTTTGATAAAATACGAGATTAATACTATTATTTAAGTTCTCATATTAATCCATTAAAAGTGGTAGTTTCCCAAATATGTTTGCCAATGAGATAGAGATCTGTAATATTTTTAATGTATTATTAATAATGTGTTATTAATCATTAATGTATTATTGAATAATTTATTAATTTAGTAATGTATAATTCTCTCCATTTAGCGATGCTTCTAAGCACCCAAATCCCTTTGAAATCATTGTCTGCTCATTGCTCATACATAATATCGCCTTTAATGAATTTATGGGATTTCTGCTAAGAGAGAATTAATACTGCAAAATTAAAAGAAGAAAATAATCAAATTAGCTGTAAATAAATAAACTAAGCATTCCGTTAGATATGAAGCTTACTCATATAACATTAAAACTTATAAGGCTTCTGTCACAAGCATATTTGCATATTAAGGCCAGATTTTAACGATTCCTTTGATAGTAAACCCAAAGCAAAGTTCTTTATGGAGTTTATAATTTGCTTTAACTTTCTTCTTTGCTTTTGTCCAATGTTTAAACTTTGCTTTAGGCATAAAATTCAGTGTTTCTTTATTCTTTAAAATTTTTAAAGAGAGAAGAAAGAAAAAAAAATAAAAGGAGGAGAGGGAGACTATGGGAAATGGCTGAACAAAATAACGTGTGAGCGAAAGAATAAAAAAAAGAAAGAAAGGAGAGACGAAGGAAAACAGCCCCCTTCTTTTTATATACGTGGTGAATTATGGGGTGATAAAAAATATCTTCTGATAAAAGCCTAACAGTGGGATCCCCTAGCGAAAGCGAGATAGCTCAAATCCTGAGTTTAAAATTCTCTTTTTTGGTTTCACTTTTGGGTGTGGGAAATTTTTTTTATGAAATGGCGATGTTTTTCTTAGCCGAAAGCTTTTTTTTCTGTTTTTTTTTGTCACAATGAGACGAGGGAAATCAAGATTTCAATTGAGTGAGATTTTTTTTTTATTATTACGGCTGCGGTTCATTGTTCGAAATGTATTTGATCATCCTAGCGTAATAAAATGATACATAGCGGAGACTTGGCTTGATTATTGCACGGAGTTTTGACCTTGTCGAATTTTTCCTATTGAAATAGCAGCTGAATTGCAGGTGTGTGATGTGGTAGATTGATTGTCGTCTCAAATTGTGTTCGGAATTTTATTTATTTTTTTTTTTACAGCCCAGGCCTGAAAGTGGCATTCGTGAAGAATGAAGTCGCTTATTGGGATCTTATTGGCGTTTTTCTTAATAAAATGTTACTTGCAACGGAATGAGGCAGAAAATAAAAAATTGTAATTTTATTCGAAATTGAGATATAAAATTTTTTATAGCAAATAAGGATAGCATTGCTACCTTTATTTCATCTGTGTACTATGCTATCTTTCACAAGCTTGGATTACTTTATGATGGCAAATAACTTTAAACAGAAAGGGACCGTCTATAAATATATATTACTTACTTGAGTGTTTTAAACTTTAATTTTAGAGCTTCTTTGTAGCTTGAGTGAAATTTATTTACTTATAAAGATATTTGCAGATTTCAGATCGGAGTATTAAAAGAAGGATTTCCCTGCATTGCGCGTAAGCTTATGGGCAAGCTCTTTCTGAGTTTAAATATTTTAAATAGTTTATGCGTTACGAATCCGGCAGCATATTTTACTATTCATATGAATAAAAATGTCTTCTGAATATTAGATTACCAAGTTATACACTATTTATTGTCCGAACATATATCTACATTTTATTATATTTTTACATCACATTACAAAAAGTTAAGTATTCTTTAATGGGCGATACCAAGCTATTTTATTAATCGATTACTTTCAAATATCAAGTATCAAATATTTATTTATTTTTTTTGAAATTAGCCCCCGTTCTTATTGGAGTGGAAGTTGCAGAAGAACATAAATATTTTTTCTATCTTTAACCAGCCTGGATATGACTGTTCTCTCTTTTTCCAGCACTTTAGGGTTTGTTTTGTTTATTTGGTCTGTTTAAATATGGGTCAAATTTACGATGGATAGAGTTTTTCGCTATGCGAGTTGTGAGCACCTTAGGATCTACCAAGATTTTCACTAGCAAAGTATCTGTCTTGAAGAAAAATTTCGTGGTATTTTTATTCCATGGCATCGATCATTCACTTGAATAATCGGTACTCAAGATTCCTTGAGAGTATCAAAAGTATCGGTTACTTGGTAACAGGGAAGAAGTCTGGCTCGCGATTAAGTTTATTGAGCAACGATCATGCATCAAACGATGAAAAAAGTCTGGAAAAAAGTGACAGTCAATTAAACATTTATTGTATCTTGTTTAATTAGAGCAATTTAACGTGGATTATTGAATGATCCAGTATTCATACACCATCATAAGTTTTCTTCTCTATAAAAGAGAAGGGAGAGAATTTCGGCCCAACATCAAATTGCGGTTCCAGAAGTTTGACAATGCTTTTTGAATGCTCTTTAGATTCATTGATATGTATTTTAGGTTAAGATATTCTTACTCCATTCTGCATGCACCGGCCTATTTATTAGAACTCTACGTAAAACTGAGCTGCTTCTCCTAGTGCCTGCTGGCCTGTGTAGTTTTTTCTGAGACTGATTCCTTACGGTGCCGATAAAAGTTCCACAGAGATACTATTATAGTTCAAGCTGCCTATATGGCAATCCACAGTCGTTATAACTGCGTTTGTCGAACCTCCCGTTCATAAGTCACCAAGAAGTTCGATTGGGTGACATCGTATAACTTTATTGGCCAGTCGATCACCTCAATTCAGCCTCATGACTTGGAACTGCTCGCTGCCAATTCAGCCTCATGACTTGGAGCATTGTTCTGCTAAAAGATTCCTTTGGAGTCACAGTGGCGATGTAAAGATGCATCTGGTTAAAGATTATGTTTAAATATTTGGTACCAAATTAATATTATAGGGAAAATTTGGTATCAAAGTATCAAAAAAGGGAAATTCCACCATCTAGATTCGAATCAGGGACCACGTGTATATAGCCCGTCGTCTCTACTAACTGGACTGATTTCAGGATATGCAGAATTTTTCTTTTTGTTTGTAATCTACTTACCTAATGTTTAAGCATAGCTTCAGTTTTCAACCATGACGTAATTTGGTATTAGTTTTATGTGATCAACTCTAAATAAGGAACCCAGGCGATACCAAGAAAAGATTACCCAAACCATATCTGAGGATCCATGACATCAAGAAGCCAAACCGTGATACGACCCTCCGACCGGATCAGTTAGAAACGGTCACTGGAATTGTTTTTTTCTGTTTCGAAGGTTGTTCCGAAATGGCCTCCACAGTTTCAGCGTTGTGTTGCACTGGAGGCTGCTGAATAGTGGCACCTAGGTTGTTATTGTTGATGAGTCTAGACATCTATCTCTCACTTCGGTCATCTATGATCCGTGGATGATTGTATGTCTGCTTTTGGATAAAAACCTCATTGGAACAGTAATCAGTAAAAAGCCTAAAAGGGTCACCGTTTCCTTGAAGCTGGCACCTGCTCTTCTGCAGACCTTATATTTGTTTTAAAAATATGGACCTTTCTTTCTTTATTTATTCGTTATACGTAGAAATACGGACCTTTGTTCTAACATTTGATGCATTTAATGTAATTATTGTAACCCATATCGTTTCCAAAGTTTAAAATGCGTATTAAAGAAAACCACAACCTTTACAAAAAATGTTGAAAAATCTTATTATAGGTTATACATTAATTATGTACATGTTACTTAACCTCGGGCCCACTGCTTCTACTTATAACCGATCTGCGTTTGCATGCGCGACTGCTTTATGTAAATGATTTAAATTTTCCTGTTATCACATTCATTTTGATTATTCCGTACACACATTTTCCGAGTGCAACTCTTCATTTCCAAGACGGTATCCAAACCACAGCTTGCTAAAGTTGAAAGATAATCTGCTTTCAGATCGAGATAAGAATCGGAAAACAATTAAACACGATTAAATTTCAGGTCTGTTGGCCATACTTCAAGAAGGCTGCCAAGATTGCGGAATTTTACTGTGTTCAGAAAAGACCGAGTCGATAAAGAAACCAGTTTGGAATGTCCTTTAAATTTGAACAAAATCCGTTTCCAGTCATGAAACGAAACGTTTACACGGGAAAACCACATAGGATGACGTTTTTTTAAAAGAAAGGAAATTTTATCGAATATTTGTCCGTTTAGTAAGCTACAAATTATTTCATTATCGATTTTGACCGGAGTCTGCTATTAACACCAAACTGCGGTTTTTGTTAATATTTCGCAAATGTCATTTGAATATTTGATATAGTGCACCTTTGGGGATTTATTATTTTTTTATTAACTTTTCTTAATTATCTCCATTTATAATCATAAATAAATAATTGTCTAAAAATATTCTAGAAATACAAAAATTAAGTCCAATAATTAAGTACAAGTAAATTGATAACTGAAGGGAACACTTCAATAGTTTTGTAAATACGGCGATAGTCGTGGAATTGCTTCGAGTCCAGGTCGCGGAAATTTTCCTTCCCTTTTCAATACCAAGTTTAAAAATTCCAAATTTAAAAATAAGAAGCAGGACTAACTTTCTAACATAACAGATTTCAAGCCAACCTTAAGTTTACTTTTTATGTATTAAAAAGTATTTCATCACCTCAAATATGCAAATTAGGACACATCCAAATTCTATCTCGAAAACCGTAAGAGATACAAAAAAAAATTCCAATTGCACATTTGTTCAACAGCAAATTACAAACAAAATAAAAAAACGATAAGCGGATCACCCACAATCCTCATTAAAAGCTCTGCAACAGGACTATTGGCTCTTCTACTGTTTGTTGCTTACAAACAGTCATCTGATACAAAGTAAGTCTTTCCATCAATCCAGATAGTGTTAAATGTAATGTCCACTTGCACATTGCATAATTCCACACGACATTTCAATGATGCCATCACATCAACAAACGTGGCCGGTGTTATTGCCCTGCATGCTTCCTGAATTCGTTGTTGTAGATCGATTCTTCCTGAGTTATGCTATGGGCAAGTGGACATCACCTTGAACACTATCTGGATTGATTGAAAGATTTACTTTGTATCAGATGACGGTTTGTAAGCAACAAACAGTAGAAGAGCCAATTATCCTGTTGCAGAGCTTGCAACGAGGATTGTGGGTGATCCTGTTGCTGTTGAACAAATGTGCAATTGGGATTTTTTGTGTAAGTCTTACGGTTTTTGAGATAGAATTTGAATGTCTCCTAACTTGCATATTTGGGATGATGAAAGATGCTCCATCAGATAGAGCACCCTCAAGTTCCTATTCATTCTCTGTATTGGAATTTGCGTAACTAGATTGGTATTCAAAATAGGAACGGGGTAACAGGCTTTTGACTCACCCTGTATATGACAATATACAGGGTGATTCTGAAAAAAGTGTGTATAACTGTAAGCAGTGACAGAGGTGACCAGAATGAACATTTTCTTTTAATACAATGTGGGTCCGAATTTGAACGCTAACTGAGATATGAACAGAAATAAAAATGCCGCCACCAAGATCAACAAGTTAATAACTCGGGTTCTGCAATGCCTAGAATAATGAATTTTGGAGAAATAATAGGGTACGTACAACTCTGTATACCATTAAAGTTTGATCGAATTCCAACGAGTAGTTTCCGAGTTACGCACTCAACATCATAACATGTCCTGGTTAGTACTCGCATGTGAGCACTGTTACGATTTTGAATGCGTAACTCAGAAACTAGTCGTTGGAATACGATCAAATTTTAACGGTAAACACAGTTTTATGTACAGTCAATCTGGGTAACTTTGCACCGAACCCATAGAAACCACAAATTTTTAATATTGTAGGATACATCAGCTTAAAAATATACTAACTATACTAAAAAAATAATAAGTAAAATACAATAAACATTTTTTTATTAATTTTGATGATATAATATAAAATTTATAAAGGTTTCTTGAAAAGTCACTTTCAATTCTTTAATAATTAAAATTTTAACTTAAAATTTAAGCATAAAAAATCTTTCCTTTGATAGAGCCCAGGGAAATAACCATGTGCTTGACAAGTTTAGACCATGTGATGAAGTGACTTCAATTAAATAAGTCACTGATTGTCCTAGAAAGCTATGATAACAATAGCATAATCCTATCCCTTTTCCTGGAAGAAGGGAAGGGTTTAAATCTTTTTCTTATTGGATGGTCTCTTTCGGTCTGATGTCAGTTGTGCACGATGTGATATTTAGGCAGTGTAATGCATATCGGTTGGCTAGCACAGTTACTGAATTTCACCCCAAACGAATATCTTTGGAAAGAATTGGAACGGGCGAACGGCAGAACAACAGATTACTATTGTGAAACGCTGAGTTGCAGTGGGTGGCATAGACTAGTATCGAAGTGTAGCTTTTCAAATACCTTGCGGAATTAATATCCATAATTTCCAGGCAGTTCTGTAGTTACAGGGAGAGGGGAGTAATAAATTGGCCGGTGAGTGTAGGATGCTATTTTGAAATTTCAATAAGATATAGCAGTAGGCTATAAAAATCCAATAATAAACTAAATACTACAAGTATAGTAATGAATAAATTCGAGTTTGTATATGCCATTCTCGCGTTTCATTTGCATTTCCAAATCCGTTTTCTTTGATTACTTTATTTAGTATCTACTAAGCAAATGTCAATTTATTTTTGCTGTTTGGACTCGTATCTCTCTCTTTATTTGTATAGATTATATCAGGAAATTGCAATCTGACCAATTTACGGAAACCTCTATCATTATTTATTTCAGTAATTGCTTTTTCTCAATATTATTAGGTCAATGCACATTCAGAAAATCCAGCCGAACGTCGTTTTCCTGTCAAATTACATAAATGTTATTGTTATTAAAGATGTCAGATGATTCCCAGTAAATGCAGTCGTTCTACGAAGCGATTAAATATTTCAGTGCCATCGATAAATGTTCAACGAGTGCGTTTACTGCATGGGCTGCTCTGGAGTCAATGAGAGTGCTTAAATAAAATATCCTTGATGTCAGAACGACACGCTGAGAATGGAACATGCATTTTTTGTAAAACTGTCGCAAATTGTTTATTTATCGCTAAAAATTCTTTTCGGCGTTCATTTGGTTATGGTAAAATGCTAGCCCGCTTTCAAATGAATATTGCAAGCATTGCAGCTATTAAAACTCTCCAATGAAATGTTACTATCCTCGTATATGATTTTCTAAAAATTGCTTAAAAATTATGTAGCTATGAAAAATGGAGCAGCTGTTTTAAATTGAAGGAAGTTCAGAGCAAAGTGGTTCTTAACAGTAAATATTAGCCCCTTGATTTAATTATGTTGAAGAAAATTAAATTTATTTTTTTTTTATTTTAGCACATTGCAAATTTTTTTTAAAAAAATCGCATTAAATTAAGTGTTGAGCATGATTTTAAAAAATAGTTTGCTAAAATATATGTTTTAAGAGCGTTGATAATTAATGAGAATGTCGGTGTTAATTTTTATGAGATCGTAAAATTACCTGAAACTTTCGACAAAAAAAAATTCCAACTCAAACTCAAAAATTTCGTCAAAGAATCAGCCATTAGGAAACCTCCGTTTTTTGTTTCTTTCTTTTTTTTTGACGTTTTAAAAGCGTAAAAAAGTTCGCTTCCCCTTTTTTTTTTCTTTTCGTGGTAATCAGTTGTAGGAAATGACGTGGCTGACCGTGGCCCACCGGGTTAAAACTTAGCAGATGGAAATCGTCATGGCGAATAATAATTGCATTGAAAAGAAGACTGGGAAACAAGGGGGAAAAAAAAGGAATAGATTGATAAGTGAAAAGAGAGTGGGAGAGCGAGAGAAGTGAAACCTTCAATCCAACGGTGCTTTATTTTTTTTCCTACTCTTTGCCTATTCCCAAAAGCAGAATCGAGAGAGTGAGAGAAAAAGAAGAAATTTAGCAGCCGGCATTTGCGTGGAGGGGGGGGGGGGGGAGAGCGTTTGGCCGTTGGGCGCGATTCCTCATTACTCCTTTGCCAACCATCCATCATAATTTTGATGGTTTCTTGGAAAGGATCTCATTTGACAGCCAATAAGGCCCTTCAGTTCTTTGCAATAAAGTCTCGCTTATTGTTTAGTGCATTAAGTATATTCATTTGCACTCTGAATGGGTAATTTATTCCTGAACGCAAATGCCATTGAATGGAAGCTTGTTTTACGGTACGCGAAACTCCGGTGTTGACAAATGGAAATGTTTTCGCAGTCATTTATTTTTGTGACATTTTCAAATTTAATATTATTAGGTTCGTAGCATTCATATCACGAAGAGGTTGTAATAAAGCTCTTTAAAATTATAGACCTATAATTATGATAGTAACAGTATACCTAAACCATAACGTAATGTATGTTGTAATAATAGAATATTTATAAAAGAATAATTTTGTTTAATTTATAAAGCCTTATTGGTCAACTTATTATGACAACTGCTAAAGTGGGGTACTTTTAGCCTCCATTACTGCTTAGGTATGTTTTGTGGTAGACTCTGTTTTGTCAGTAGAAGGCTTAAGAGATTTCATACCAATCCTTTAAAGATTCTACGGTTGTGGTTCCGGTTTTCAGATTCCTCTCTCGATCTCATCTCAAGCATTCACTTGGATTGAGATCTGCTGATTATGGAGGCAAAGTCTCCGTCAAGCGCGTTAAGGCACGGAGCACTGTCCTGTTGGAAATGCTCATCTCTAGTGGAGTAAGCCATCAACATAATTAGATAGATTTGGTTTTGAAACAATGTTTAAACACCTTTGGCCGGTCAGACGTTGATACTTATGAATAATTCCACCGTCACTATAACGTCGCCTCTATCATCTTTAAGTGTTTTGACAAAATGCATGTGACCGTGCTTTCCTCCAAATCTGTATTCTACTCTTTGATGTAGTTGAAAACGTGATTTGTCGGCCCACGTTACCGTTTTCAACTGTTTTTTTTTCTGATGATCTTGTTCGACTATAGAATTGTTTTAGGTTTATGTTTAAACGAGGATTAGCTAATGTTGTAGTGATGTCATATGACCAGTAGTTGTGAAATTATGTGTTTTCTGAATCAGTGGATCCTCTGATGATTAGAGCCGGGATGGCCTCGAAAGCTAAGGGAGATGACGTAGAATGGTTCCATTCAACTCTTTATTATTTTATTTTTGATTTTGATCCGCAACATGAACATTGTGAAAAAAGTCAAGTGCCATTAATAGTTAGATGGTTTCAGCTCAGCTTTGGCTGCTATCCTCACGAAGAACTAGCATAACTTCGTCAAGGAAGGTTTTAGCAGTAAGACTTATGTTATTATTAGGACTGAATATATCTCTCTCATCAACGGTAGCCATATCTTGTTGTCGGCTGTTCTCTGTTTTTGTGTATTTTTTGGCCAAAATATTGTTTTAGGCCAAAAAATTGTTTTAATAAACGAGTTTTTGATTTGACTTGTATTGAGATAATGGTTATGTTCTATGATAAAAGTTCCACTATAGACTTCTTGTTTGCTATAGACAACAAAGGCTAACGAACAGGTCGCCTACTTATGTCCATATAATGTGGGGTGAAATATATGGTGAGAGATCATAGGAATTGGTCCCTAACTAAGCTTAGCTATAATTCAACTTCCTGTTACCCTTCTACAAAGAAAAGTCAAAAAATTCTCTTCTCAGGCTTATGCAGTCAATAACCGTGGACGGTCACGCCTTTCGTTTACTTTAGATTGCAGTAAACTATCTGTAAACCTTAACAATAACTTTTCTAGCATATTCACAATCGCAGCCGTTTTGTTAATGTTCGCACCACCGATCATTCTACGTTCAAAGTTTGTTAGATGACGTTTTTTACCCACACTTTCGCAATTAATCATCCATCAATTCTTTTTATGCCAATGTTGTCATTTGCAGGCATTTTGCATAAAATTGCCTCAATTTTGCAGGCATTTTGCAGTGTTGTATATAATAAATGGCCGCTGAGTGCGTATTGTTTGTAATAAATGAAAATTGAATGAAACTGGAAATTCTGTATCGCCTTTTCGTATGTATTAAGACTTTAAAACCGAAGAATTTTAATGTTGTTTTCGTCGAGAATTTACATATGCTATAAGCTAAGGAGTGCTGTGTATTGATTAAAATAATGAAAATGAAAATTAAAGAAGGCACTACATTTTGAATCCCCCTAAAGCTACTTGGAATTAAATTAATGTCAGCATCTTGAATAATTTGAAATAATTTACTTATTCTTGAAAAATATACGCTCAGCAAGCACCTTACACAGGAATTTAGAAAAAGAAAATTAGAAAATTGTTTAACGAATTTTAAAAAATATTCTGCATAATTCCTGTTAAGTTAATGAACGATCGTTTGGCGTTCAGAAAGCATATTATAATAAAAAAAATCAGCATTACTATCTCTCACGCTTTTTAAATAATTCAATACATTATAACAGCTTTAAAGGTTAATGGACAAAGGTGACACGAACGTCATTCAAGAGAGAAGAAAAGAGGGCCTCCGTTAAATTAGTGTATGTAAGTGGCATTTAAATTTTTCAAGAAGCACTCAGTTCTTAAAAAGAAAGATGAAAACCTTAACAAAACTCCATAGAATACGAATAAACTTGATTCTTGACTTGAGCTTCTGCGAGACATGGAAATCACCGAGGAGACAGTTTTTCGCCTTAACGCCTCGCTCTGAGTGTTGGGACCTGAGATTTGAATTCCTGCAAACGAAATGAAAGAAGAAGAAAAGTGAGTGGAATGGTAGCGACAGGAAGGGAGTTCGCTATAACGAGCGCCTCAATTACGGTGATGCATGTCCAATTGCCGGGAATCAGAGTCCATTGGAGGCTGCGAGCTCTCTCGAGGAATGACGGAAGTAGAGCGGGCAGAGAGAGAAAAGGGAAAGGAAGGAAGGAAGGCGTTCTTGATGACAACGAAGCAGAGGGAATCTTTAGGGCTGTGAATTGGACTGGATGACAAGCCAGGAATGAACGGATGAAGGAACGAACGAATGAACTGTGCTACGCCTTGACCTTCCTTCCTTCCTTCCATCTCGTCCTCTCTCTTTTTTTTTTTTAATTCTTTATGAATTTAGCCTCTCCTTCCCGTCTCTGTGTTTTACTCTATTACTTTATGAAACTTTAATTCATGTTGCGCCTAGCGTTCAAAAAGCTTTTCTTAAAGAAAATGTTCTTAATTATTAAAAAATATTCTTCGAATATAATATTAATTTTAGGATTAAAAATCAATATTATTTTTTCACTATACTAATATATATATATATTAAACGCATAGTTATCAATATTTTATTGGCTTATGACGTTAGTCTTGCGAAGCAAAAGGGAAGTCAAAACGCGTTGATTGGTTGGTTGGTTTGGTATTAACGTCCTTTTCAACTGCTATGGTCATTTCAGGACGTCGTTATAGGGACCGCAAATTTTGCCTCGCAAGGGTTCTTCGGAAGGGAAGTAAAGCCGGCAAACGACTTCACGGGACCAACGGCTTTACTTCCCTTCCGAAGTAAGTGCGTGATCTCAGGATTTCCCCCTGAAAAATCCTCGTCGTTCTCGGCCGGGATCGAACCCGCGTACTCGGGCATCAGAGGCGATTACGCAACCGCTGAGCTACCGAGGTCGATCAAAACGCGTTGAAATGTTGTCTAAGTTAAACTATACAACAACATCAAGATTATTGCTTATATTTTGAAATAAAGGTGTAATATATGATGGAAGAAATTTTTCTATTGCTCCAAACGGCTTCATAATGGTTTACATTAATTATATAGATGTAGATAGATATACAGGGTATCCTGGGAGGAAAGTTCAATATTTCATTTGTATATAGAATAAATTATTGTTAGTAAAAAAGTTTATATAATCATGTAGTCTCTTATTAATGGTTTCTTAGATATAGGTATTGGTTAGGTAGTGAATAATTTAAAGTAAATAATTTAACTGTGGCACTTCATCTTGAGTTCATTATTTATCGTAATGTAACGCTACATGATTTGTGTAAATGTAAAAGGTTCATTAAACTCGGTTTGTCATCTGTACTGCTGTTTTTGAGAATTTTGAAAAATGCCGCATGTTTTCTCTAATCTCAAGTAAGCAGATACGATTTATATTTATGGTTTTTGTGATGGCAGTGCTCTTGCAGCAGTTGAAGAATATCGTCGCAGTTTTCTTCAGCACCTGAACCCAGATAAAAGAGAATTTTCAAACGTGTTTAACAGCTTACGTAAAAATGGGATACTTCCCAGAAGAGCTCAGCTAAATGTTGAGGAATAAGAAAATGTACTTCAAGTAGTAAAAAAGAAGGCTCTCTACAATTAGTACAAGAAGGCTCTCTGCGCGTACTGTTATTCTTCGGACAAAAAAAAATTACAGCTTAAGATTAAATTACAGCCAATACACGAGACGAGTTTATTGCAATTAGTATAACAGACGCTGTGAATCAAATAAATGAACGTGGAGATGCCTTCAGGCATGCAACTTACCACGTTTTCACAAGAATGTAAAAAATGCATCGAAATACGTGGCAGAATATTTGAAAATTTTTATGATGAAGTTATTAGAATGTTAAGGCAGTAAAATAAAAACCACGATATGTAGTCAAATAGTTGTATCTCAGAAATCATTAATAAAAGACTAATTGAACTTTCCTCCCGGGACACCCTGTATAAATGGATAGATGCCATAGATATAGACAATTCGTATACCGCCACACTAAACTAGGCATCCTTAGAGGAATCTCAACACCAATATGAGTAGATTGTAATCTTCTAAAAGATACTGCTGCAAATATGTGGGCTTCTGTTAATGGACTCATGTTGATACTTTCATGTTGAACTCAATAAGCAACAATTCTTTATAAATCAAATTTTATGACTATACTTTATCATATACTTTAATTATCCATTCAACGACTCCTGGCATAATTGTTTCCATTACATAGGTACAAAAATAACCGACCGATATTTCTCTTCGTCAGCATGCTATCATTGAAATTTTCGTTAAAGAATGCTGATGTTCACGTCAGACTTCAGAGCGCATGAGGAGATGTGTTTATTGGCGCTAGCACTGCTAGGAGATGGTTGAAACAATTTGAAGATAAAAACACGAGGAGCTCCTATCAGCTGAGATCAATTCTACACCTGCTTAGTTCTACACTAAACGCAACTGCATTCTGGCTGATTACTTTGAATCTGAGCACACCATATGTGATGCTCGCTATGTTGAGATACATTACAAACTCTGTCGTATGAAAGATTATCCCGCAGCATGACAGCGCCCGGTCCTACTCTGCTTGTTGCAGCACTGGGAAAATTGAGAAAATGCATTGGGAAGTTTTTCCGCATTCCATCTACCTCCCCGACCTGGTATCCTCTTGGATTCGTAAAGGAACAGAGGCAATGTCATCGCTAAGACACCATGGAGAACATCCAGAAAGCAATGCGCATGTATTTTAGGGCAGCTGGAACGAAGTTCTGCCAAAAGAGAAATTTCAAGCTTCCGAAATGGCGGGAAAATACGTGCTAGATTTAGAATATACACTTGATTTTTTTATTCTAATAAATCCTGATTTATAAAAAAAAAATGCTGCTCATCAATTTCAGCCTGTGCATTTATATATATGAAGTTAGAATCAGTTATCATGTTTATGGACTAACGCGAGACGAATATGAATGCATTCTAACATAATTCCTTTTCATTTACTAATTTTATAATGCGTGATTACTTCAATAAATTTCGCTTTTGTTACTGTTGGATGCAGCGCAGCTTTGAGTAATAATCACTAATTGTGCAGTTATCATAAAATATACGCGTATTCCTTTCCTTCATGATTTTAGCGAATAGAAAACAAAGATTTTAAATTAATCGAAAAACCTGAATTACTCGGTTCTTTTAATAATCGCATAGAAATACTCGATCAGTTCCAAGGTGCTGTGAAATCGAATTGCTCTATAATTCGCTATTCGAATTTATAATAGCTAAGGAATAAAGTCCAAAAACATAATTCTTTTAAATGAGAAATTAAAATTAATGCATAATTGTTAAAATAATAATAAAACGGTTGAGCTTGATGATTGCAAAATAGCTTTCCATTTTTTTCTCGTTTTCCTTTTCTTTCTGCTTTTTTTTAGACGGCTCTTTAGTTTTAAACGCTTTTCATCACAGAACTTTTCTATCTGGCATAGAAATGAGAACTTTCTTTTATATACAACTTGCATTTTTTGTGAGCTTGGTTTGGAAATCTTACAAGACAAACTCATATTTTGGAATTCATTTTATTCCTACTTATAATGACCTCTGCAACCTTTCCTCTATAAAAAAAATTCAAGCTAGGTTACGTAAATATTTTCTATATCATTCTCCTGGATGTTCAAATATTTAACAAGTTTTTTTTTTTTTTTTTTTTTTTGTATTTCTTTACAACGGAGTCTGCTTTGCCTGCCTTTTCTTGGTGTATTAAATCAATATTTTCCTTCCACATTAGCAAATGAGAAGAACCAGATACCATTGCGGCAAACTCTGTGATTCGTCTAAGACTAAGCGATGTTTGACGTTTTAGAAGTCGAAAAAAAAGAACAGATTTTCTGTGGCCCTTTTTTTTTGTTCTATTTATCCCAATAACGCTTGTTTCAGTCTTCTGTTTGCTTGACATTGAAGACTTGTTCGTTTACCCTCTTTGTGTTCGCGGTGATCCATCTAATACAGGAGGGGCGCTAACCCCGTCTATCAACGAGTTAAACGTTCTTAACCTTTTCCTTTTAGTTTCATCTGGGTTTCTCCGGTAACCACTTTTCTCTCTTTCTATCTTTCTCTCTCTCTCTCTTTAACTTTGCCTCTGTCTCTGAAGGGAATCGGAGTCAGGAAGATCGGTTTCAAGTAGATCGCCCGAGAGAGAGAGGCGCATTCGTTAAGAGGACAAGAGCACCGCCGCCGTCGTTGTTAAGAGCCATCGAAACGAAAAATCCAGAGGTCGCTGAACCACTGTCAAGTCGGATGATCAAATTCCGATAATCGATTAATCAATATATAGGAGTGTTTATTGATGTGGGTTTTTCTTGTTTTATACCTGGTTTTATATTGTACGAAAAAAAACGTAAATTGATGACTATAATAATATTAATCGCCGTTAATTCAGACAGAGTGGAAATTGCAATTCTAATTATCGGGATAAAATTTTTCTTCAAATGTTATTTATTTGCTTTACTGTGAATAATTTCTTTTTTTTTTTCGAAAGAAAATTTCATTATAAAAATTCAGTTTCGTAAAAAAAAAATTTTGAGGTACTCGATATGATATACTATGGATGTGAAATTTTACGATGAGTTGATTAAAACTATTTCTGTGTTTGTATTCCGAAATTTTTTAGAGAGATATCAGCCAAATACCGAAATTTCGTCGTAATCTATATCTTGCAAAAAAGTAAATCTTAAAACAGTCGGAGCGGTGATAGTCAATGACATGTCGAGTTTTTCCAGAAAACTATTTTGGTTAAAAAGAAGGTCTGTCTCACTTTGAGAAAATAATGACGTCACGACAAGTCGTCGTCTGATGACATAACACTCAATATCGCATCCTTCCGTCATTAGATATTTTAAACTATAAACGTCCTAGCTTGCTTTTCGAATAATCTCGATGACGAATATTCTCGATCACAGACCCTTATTTTTAATTTCGTCAGACTCTTTTTCTATCCTCAGATTTTCTATAGTTTGCGGTAAAAAATTATGAATTACAAGTGAGGTGACTTTTAAACTTTACACTTGAAAACTTGTTGAGAAATAATACTTCTTCAGGACGAATTACAACCTTTTCACTCGTGAGAATTCGAGAATTTCTAATGTCGAATTTAGACATCTCGACAATGATAAGTCTTACCACAAAGTTAACTTTAAATGATTTAACAGTCAGAACTAAGAACAAAATGCTAAAAACTAGACAAATAGACAAATAGCAACACCCACGGATGTAGATTTCGGAGACACGATCTCCTTCATCAATGTATGAAATTTTTATAAATTTTCGTCTAATCGTTTCTGAGAAATTAAAGCTTATATAAAGGTATAATAAGATAGAAACTGTGGGCACAGGAGAACAAAGTAAATAGAGCTGGAAGTAGCTATTAATCCAGAAATAAAATATTTAAGGATTCAGATGTACATTTCGGGGGCTAAGCCACTCTCTGATGGAGGATGCTTAGCTCCCGAAATGTACATCTGGGTCATTAAATATTTTATTTGTGGTTTAGCGGTTTCCAGCTTTATTTACTTCATTAACAATGTTTAAGTTTTTAAGAATCACCCTGTATTAATCAAATACAGTGAAAATGAAATCTGACTGTTAACAACAATTCTTACAATGTCTCCTTACACACGAGCATACGGAATATTGTAAAACAAAAAACATTGCATTAAAACACAACAGCAGCTGTTGGGAGTTCCGCGTAGATGGTGGTAACACAGGCTGTTCAGAGGCAGCAGAGGCACACGGAACGCTAATCGCTTTATAAGAATTTTATGGGATTTTGCTGAGCACACTTTCAGCAAGCTTGGTTAACAGTCTAGAGTTTCTCTAGGACCGTGGCATTTCCTAAAATTTATGGCCACCGAGATTGCCCGACCTTCCGATCTCACATTGCTTGTTGTGGAGACATCTAAACAATTGGTGCACGGCAACAAAATGCAAGTCTTACAGAAAAACATTACCAGTGCTATCGACAAAAAATGAGAGTGCAAATTCAATATAGAAGGCGGCCACATCTAGCGCCCACTGCGTGAGGCTTTAGGCTGTTCATCGTTCAATATAGATTTCATGAAGTTTTTATTAATATTCGTCTAATCGTTTATGAGATATTAACTAAATTCAAGATTCAAGTGTATAAGAGTCGACGTGAGGCTGACAACTCGGCTCGATATATTCTTCAAGTCAAGAACCGGTGACTTTCTACCGCCAAAGCAATGACAAGCTAGTGAACGTTGGCAAGAAGTCGTGAGCAATGAAGGGAAATAGTATATTATTGAGTGATTTGACGGAAAATAAAGATTAAAATTATTGGAAGAATATGTCGGAAATGGCCCAAGAAGGTGTTTTTTATACGCCATATCTCTTTGAAGTTAATAATTATTGGAAGAAAACCGAACGAAATTATCTGAAATCTAGCAAGTTGCTATATGCCTTTTGAATAAATGCTATAAAATATTGGAGAAGATGGCTAAGGAAGGAAGTCCTAGACCATGAGAATGAAAGAAAAGAATCAAGGAAAGCAGTGCTGACCCATATAAAAATGGGGAAAATATAGATGAAGAAGAAGAAGAAGAATGTGCACTGTCTATTGAAAAAAATACTTCTGAAACCATCCAACAGCAAAAACCCACAAAGGATAAATACAAATGAATGAAAGGATGAAGGCCCTAGTATAACGTAAAATTAATGTTTGTCAAAATTGATTCAGTGGTACGTGTTATAATGGTACCATTGGAAACTTTCAATACTACGATATAGCATGAAACTTATAATACCGTATCATGAATGAATATAACGTTAAATTAATGTTTGTCAAAATTATATTGTTTAAAATATGTTAAAATTAAAATAACTCAGGAGGGTTTTGTGTTCGTTATAAAGATACTGGATCCTCTAGATGGATGAGCGTTGGGAGCGATACAATGGTGGTCGATACTAAAAACGCTTGAGCGAGGAGTTAAGGACACCTAAAAACCGGGTGGCGCAAAAAAGTGTTAGAAAGTTTTTGTCTACATAATATGGGGTCACCTGAATTCCGTGGTGACTCTCTGAAGAGCATCAATTTCGTGGTGAGGCTGATCATCCTGAGTGGCCCTTCCTGGAATAATGTACTGATCTGGATGGTGCTATTCTTGGACCAAAGGTTCTGTTGAATAAGCGTCTCACCACAGCATTACTTCCAGCATTTTCGTAAAATTTCTTTACGATAAGCACACGCTGTTGCAACGTTAGTGCTTACATTCTGAAATGCAATGAGAGACATCAGTGAGTGAGCTATAGAATGTTCAGAACTGCAATAGAACAGTAGTATGAGGAAAATCATTTACGGCGTACGATTAAATCACAGTAGATAAAAACGTTCTAACATCTTTTTTTTTTGCGCCACCCGGTAAATACTTTGCAATAAATCACTTGCCATATACGGCACCTGCAAGAAGCTTCTTAAGAAACAGTATGTCTGTAGTGGCTCTTTTTTCGGTTAATGGTGGTACGGCGAACACAAAGTTTGAAAATTTCCAAGCCATAAATGTTAAAAATGTGTTCTTTCCAGGGTGACAGCTTGTATCTTTGGAAGACTGAAAATGAAGAAGATTTATTTAATCATATATATATATATTATTCATATTTAAAAATGTTTTTATGGGTCATATCAGGATTGGAATTGGTTCACTTAGTTAATCTGGAATATCGCCACACATGTAAGTTACATTAGTTCGAACAAGAACGTTTAATTTTCAGAGCAATTTTTTGGGATTCTTAATAAGGGCCTATGCTAAATTAGACATATAGGACATCTTTTTTGCAACGAAGTTACAATTAAGCGATTCTGCTCTGCTTCATGCACGGGTTAAATCGAAATCAATATACATCAGTTTTCTCAGTTAAAAAATTAAATATTTAGGAATGCGTTCTTTAATAATAATTCTCATATGTGGTTCAAAAATGTTTATTATTAAGCTATTTTATTTTAAAAGATAAACCTTGTATATTCTATCTTATTCTCGAAAGAATAAAATTGACCCATTCTAGTGTAATTACTCATGCAGTCCATTTTTAACATTCGCTTAAAAATTATATTTTTTTGAATCTTTCTCAAGGAGAGTCAAATGTGATTAAAAAAATCAGGGAGGGAAATGAAGGTTTTACTTGCAATACATTTTGAAATGAATATTTAATCTTTTTTTTATTTTATAAACCTATAAATCAATAATATTTTAATATTCATTACCTTGGTGGAAGGGGTTTAGGATGGATTTCATTTCTTATACATGCCCCATACGGGTCGATTTTAAATTAAACTGCTCCCGTTTTGTAAAGTCCGCCGCCTCCCACCACTGCCTTTTCCTTGTGTCGGTTCATTTTCTCTTCACCTTCCCCCTCCCCCCGTGTTTGGTCGAAGCGCTTCACAACGAGGCTCACGAAGACTTGCACGTGTCAAATATGGTGGATCAGAGAGGCCCCAATGTCAGATCGAGTTTCCCTTCTCATTGCATCCGATCGATGCGAGGCTTGACAGCGGGCGTCAATAGCTCAGCCACGGGGCCTTCTGCTCAAACCGTCGTTTCCCTTCGCTACTTTTACCCCGTCCAACTAGCAACAATGGTCGTTCGTCGCCGAGTGTCCGTGTCGTCGTTGAGGTGAAATCGAAACCGTTCTTGTCACGGGCATCCCCGCAACATTCTGTGAATCATGCACCGGTCTTCCACATGTGACATACGACAACAAATTACGGATTGCCTGATCCGAGTGGGGCGTGTGATTGATCGCTGTGACAAAATTGCACCGGGAACGGGGGTGTAAAAGGCCCGGGAAGTGATGATTTGTTACTTTTGACCTTCAAATACCGAAAATTTTGCTCCTGTCGACGACGCGCTTTTCTTTGATTACCTTCACTCATATTACTACTTACTACTATAAAGTTCAAAGTGTGTGTGTGCGCGCATTTTAAGGTGTACTACTAGTATTATCTTATAATTTACTTTAAAAAGAAATTGCTATATTTTCAGAGAACTGCAAAGCAAAGAGCGTTTGCTTTTATACTTAACAAAACAGTTTTACCTTTTCGTGAGCAGGTGAATCACAGTCGCAGTCGCCGTGGGTGTGTGTGTATGTTGAATAGTGTTGTGTGTGTACAATTTAACCTTTTATCCTTGTTCCCGTTTTAAGCGTCCGTTTGCCAACCGTGAGCAGACACGTGGTAACGCTCTCTCTTTCTCTCTTCCGAACGAAGGAAAAGAACTGCCGAGGGAAAGACGAGGAGGAGGCACTGGTGCCCTGCCGAATCGAACTCCGGCGGCCGCACACCATGAGCTGGAGGAAGCGGCTCTGCACACTACGAGATTTCATGCTTGTATCCATGGCAATAGGAGCCGTGTGCTTACCGCCAATCGCTTATTCCTGTTATGTATTTCCCGCAGATGTCAAGGACCCGTGTGAAAATAAGGAATGTCAATTCGGCGCACGCTGCATCCCATCGCTGGACGGCCGTTCTGCCGAGTGCGTCTGCCCGGAGAAGTGCGCCACGTACGGCAACCACCGCGGCAGCCTCCCCGTGTGCGCCAGCGATGGCCGAGACTATCCGAACGTGTGCGAGCTGCGCCGGTCGGCATGCCAACAGATGAAGGACATCACCATCAAGTACCAGGGCAAATGCGGTAAGTGACGTTACAATCCTATTAAATATTTTTTTATGTAATATAACTTTGTTTTTTATTTTAAAATTTAGTTCCTCCAATTGTCTTTGTTTGTTTTTAATTGTCTTTCAGTAAATAATCTGATTTTTTTGTTTTAAATTCTTAATCTCTCTTGAAACATCTCGTTAAAGAAGAAAACGCGTAATGAAGGGTTGGAATGAATGCGCCCTTTATGCATGCACAGGGCCTATTAAGGTTAATGAGCTTAATTTTGTGTACACCATGTAGCAAATGAAGAGTGCCATAATCCGAATTGTTCGGGTTAATTTTGGCTGACAACCCGCAGTTAAGTCATTACTGTGTTAAACTTTTCCGACTTAACCCTTAAAAGAGTCATTAATATTCATAAAAGCTTTAAGGTTAGATTTTGTTTTTCTTTTGCATTATTATTTATTTTTTCCTGAACACACAGTATTCATTATTAAGAGCGGGATTTCATGTAAACTAAATAAACACACCAGCGCCTTGGGATTTCCCTCATCATCAAAATTTGGCCTCTCTTCAATATTTGTGTAGGAGGAATAAAAGAAGAAGAAAACTTTCTCTTCAAATAAGAATTCCCCATAATGTCGTTGTAAGATGAAGACACATAGGAGATCAATTACCCGGAAGGAACGTTCCGTCTACGCCTTTCAAACCATTATCCTATTTCCTTTAATCAGCAGCCCTGTCATCGCTCCTACCGTTGACCCTTTGCTACCTATTGATTTCCCTTTATCGCACTGACATCGCTCGTTGGGACTAATTTATCAGATTAATGTTGCGGTTTTAAAGGATTAGAAATATCAACGCAAGCACCTTGTAATTCGAGAGTGTACGACAGGATACAGTTGTCGATTGGGGAATCGAATGGAAATAACTGGAGCTTAGTATCCTAGGCGATACATGTTGATGGGGAGGGTGGGAAAAATAAACCCCCATATTGAATGTTGAGCCTTTTTCTAAAGGAAGGCATGAAATGACGTAGATCCGGTGGCCCTGAAAACTCGCATTCGGGGTCCTTTGCCTTAGAAAATTGTTGTTGACATTGGGCGAGCACGGACTCAGGTAACCGTAGTTCTCTCCTGTCGTGTTACGACTCGTTTAAGGATGATTAAGGCAGTGGGATTGAGCATGGCACACGAGCGATGCAAATTAAGAGGTTTAACCGTGTTAAAAAAGCTTAACCCGTCAAGTGAAAGAGTTCGCACTGAATTCAGCTACAGATTTCGTATTTTCAATTAATTAGCTCCTGAGTGGGTTAATGAGGTGAGTAGTTACTGAGGTGATATGTCCTGTTTGTGTTTGATTTGCTCTTCTTGTCATGAAGCCGTTCTTCCATGGGAAGGTTAAAATAAACATCTGAAGAATTAACAGGTTTAAAAGTACTGAAAAGCAATTTGCATCAAACTAGTTGTAATTTAAATGTAGATTGTTACAAAATAAAAGCAACCATACAGTTGTCTTCCCAATTTTTAAGCAAGTTGCTATTTAAAAGCAGTGGCAATTTAATTTTTTTCCCATAGTACAAATATCTCGATTTTAAGCTTTTAGCATTTTCATTTCATTTCTCTCAATTTTTTCTTTAGATTCGTTTATTTCTTTTTAGGTCATTGGCTTTCTGTAAACAATTTAACTCCGACGCGACAGATTTGCACGAAATTAGCATCCATTACAACAAATTAAAAACTGTTTATAATTTTAACATTTATTAAATTTACACATTCCAATATCGAATCAGTATTTGATTATAAATTTTTTTCATGGAGGAACTTAATACTTATGCCAAGCTACAGTTAAAAACGGAAAAATGAAAAGTTTAGTTGAATTTCACTCCTGTAACATCCAAGATAATTAAGGAGATTTTTTTCTGAATAAATAAAATAAATAAAGCTTCTTCCCCTCAAAAAAAAATAAAAAATTACGATGGTGCCTTCCGTGTAAGCTTTGATTTCCAGTAGGCAACGTACCAGACAAGAAAAACCATTGGAAAAAAGGATTATATGTTTTTAAAATTCCAAAATTAGCGAAAGGCATATCGACCTATATAACATTGGACAACAAATTTTCAAACGTTCATGCTTCCGAGTTGAAAATCGTCATTTCTTAATGAATTAAAGAAGAATATCTTTCTTCTCAAACTTAGGGTCCCTGAAGAGTTATTTACTCGGAGGCCCATCAAAACGCCTCTTTACTTTTGACTTCACTGAGTCATGGAAATTTTCATGCAGATGCATGAAGGATTTTTTTTGTAAAAGAGGAATGATGATTTTGTATGATTCTCCCAATGACGGGTGTTGTATATCCGTTTACCTAAAAGATAGCACCTAGACAACGGATAATACGTCACTATCACTGCAATCAACTTATTTCAATGTGATATTTGTGTTTAGCACGTTAAATTCATTCAAGATTGGGTACTTTCATTGTTGCCCTGTGTAGTTAGTTATATTGTGAGTTATCTTCCGAGTTTGTACGTGCCCGAAAACGCTCGAAATAAAAAGCGCCGGATAGACATACAGATGTAAAAAGTTTTAAACTGTCTGAATTAGTCTGCCAAGCTTCTCATTTCTAGCAGAATCCTGAATTCAACCAGGAACAGTAACAAAACAACAGGTTTCTCAATGAACACCGGGTTCCTGAGTTTTTGGGAATTATAAATAAAGATTACCACAGAATCGTTAAAATTATTTGTTCTATCCCATGCAGTATTTTTAATTTTAATCTTTTTTTTTATAAATTTTATCGTTGTGATAGCTAAACTGCGGGAAATATAACAATTTTTTAAGTACCGAAAAGTGCTTTATGCTATCAGTGTGGGGAAACGTTTCTGTCTGTCTGTCTGTCTGTAACTCTAACTCCTCCAAGGCTCTGAAAGATTTTTAAAAATCTGTTTTCGTCAGTCGTTGAATATGGTTCATGGCACGAACCAATCGCAAATATTATCTAAATCGGTTCAAAAGCACGTGCACAAATGATACTTTCACGACCCCACCTAGCAATTTTCTATGGGAAGATATAGAGGTGACGAAAAACAAATGGTAGATAATGATACAAATAATAGATCATGGTATAGTGATGCATTTTATCCCTATCAACATGGGCCCGAATTTGAACGCTAACAGAAATAAAAAACCACCACCAAGATCAACAAGTTAATAACTCAGGTTCTGCAAAGCCTAGGATAATGAATTTTGGAGGAATAATAGGGTACATAAAACTGCGTATACCGTTAAAATTTTATCGTATTCCAACGAGTAGTTTCCGAGTTAGGCATTCAAAATCGTAACAGTGCTTTTGATTTTAAGTGCGTAACTCGGAAACTACTGGTTGGAATTCGATCAAATTTTAACGGTATACAGTTTTATGTCCCCTATTATTCCCCCAAATTTCATCATCCTAGATGTTATAGAACCTGAGTTATTACATGTTGATCTTGGTGGCGGCATTTTTATTTCTGTTCATATCTCAGTTATCTCAAAATGCATCACTATACAATGATCTATTACGTGTATCATTATCTACCATTTGTTTTTCATCACCCTGTATTAAGTAATATATCAAACAAATCGTAATGACGAGATAGAAGCGGTTATTAATTACTATTTTCGCCAAATGATAAACATGGTTCCGGGAATGAACCATTTTGAAAATGGTTGTAATCGAAACAACGGCACGTGCTCTAATGGTACCCTTATGACACCCTCAAAATTTTCAATGGTATGGCATGTAATATATCAAACGACTTGAAATGATGTGTCATGAATGAATATAACGTAAAATTAATGATAGTCGAAATTGGTTCAAAGGCACCTGGTTTAGTGGAATCATTATGGTTCATTGGAACTTTCAATGCTAAAATATGGCATTTAATATATCAAACGACTTGGAATGGTGTGTCATAAATGAATAGAACCAATGATAATCCAAATTGGTTTAAAGGTACGTGGTTTAATGGTATCATTATGTCCATTAGAAATTTTCAATATCAACATAGGGCGGTTGAAAAATATGGTTCCGCGAATGGTTTAGTTTAGCCTTTCGGTACTTGGTTATGTCATTCCTTAATGGTTTATTCTTAAATCATGGAATCGACATTTTTGTTTTTAAACCATACCATATGGTTTTAAATTCATTGTTAAAACTCCTGATTTTTTAAACCTTTATTAAAATGAATTGTTAAAGGATTGTCGACATCCGTGGCAACGATGATACTCATGATAATTATAACATTGTTAAATCTTGCAGCAACATCAATGAAATGATTTTTGGTTTAAAAAAATACGCGTTTTCTAAATTTGGCTATGTTGAGCAAGTAATGAAACCAAAAAATTTCTACAATATATGAAGTAAATTTTATAAACTCTAAATAGAAAATAAAACATATTTAAAACTATATAAAATAACTTCTCCATTTTGAAGAGGCCTGAGAACAGCGGTTGTGTTCGTGACGCGAGAACAATTTCGGCAAAAATTTGTAATAGGTTATCTTTATGAATTCTAGCATGCTGAATATGAATCTAAAATCTGTTTTGTTCCAGCACGTCTACTTCTCAAGTATTCACCGATCTAATTTCACATGCAAAATTTGGAATTTAAAATTATGCTTGATATAACTTTTTTTGTTCCATAATAGTTGGCAGTTTTAGTACACATGTTATTGAAATTTAGCCTTTAATTTTTTTTTATCATTAATTAATTAAAGGAAAATATGGCATTTTAAGCAAAATTTCTATAGAACTGGATTCAATTAATTCGTCACCATGTGCATATATGCCAAGACAACAAACGTGGTATAGTACTTTTTAGAAATATTTCCTTCAACTTTTTTTCTCTTGTAGGGAGTCTCCAGCTCAGTGCGATCAAAATAATAGTGAGGTAGATATTGCAATGAGACCGAAATAACAGCCTGTAACATGGGCCTTTGGTCTTTCGCATACGACGAAGCAGTCTCTCAGATCATTTGTGTAGATTGTACATCAAGAATGTACTGCCCCGGCTTTATCCTGGACGCAAACTTTCAAACGAAACAATAAAAGTAGACAACTTTGATCACCGGTGTCAAATTTCGCTGTTGTGATTAGGGCCGCCAAGAGCATAGCAGGGCCCCAGAACGATTACACAAATTTTAAAGATATTCCGTTTCATGGGCCCACTTTGAGATCCATGGACCCCCATTTTAGCTCCTTTGAGCTACATGGACCCAGGAACAATGTACCGGCTGCACCCCCCTCTCCTCAGACCTTGTTGTGATTATATTGTAAATCAGTCCAAATATAACAAAACAACTCGATTTTGGTGATAATTTTATATATCATGAACATCTGAAATATTACAAAAGAAAGATAAATGTATACCAAACAAGTGATACCATTTGCTCTCACAGTTCTCAAAAATCCCGATTTAACGAAAACAGAGCAATATCTTGAAAAATAAAATTTCAAATATCAGAAAAACAACATTTTCAAATTCAGCATGCAAAATCTAATGCTCACAGATTGTTCTAAAAACACTTTTTTGAGTGGCAGACAAAGATTGTTTTTCTATATTATATAATTTTTAAAACTGATTAATAGGCTTCTGAATAATATCTGAATTCAGTATACCCAATTAATAATTGGTATCTTGCCAATCTGTCAGTGGACATAATTTTAATATACCCATTTAATTTATGCTTTTTTGGCTTAGAAATACCTTCCTTTCCTTATGAGTCTAGAAAAACAAAAATTAAATCGTTTGCCTCATTATTGCTTCATAGATCGCCTCTTTATTTCAAATTGGAAATTATTTGACGTATGTTGAGGTTTGAGATGACAGCTCTTTCCAAGCCTTCTGTAAATGAGTTTCGATAAACGTAGTGACAATCTTATTATTTTTATAGTATTTATTTAAGTGAAGAATTAATTGTGGAGAGGGGAGATTTCAGTGTTTAAACAGTCGATCAGATAGACTTCTTTAATCGTTTGTGTTAAGTGATGCTGATTATTTTTACTCTCCCTCTCTCCTCCCTTTTCCCTGGAATGCAAATGAGTAGAATTAAATCTGTAAAATTTAATATTCAAGATCTGTCCCCTCTCCATCAGAGACCATCAGCCGTTAAATAAACGACACCAATTATCAGCTGAAGGTTGTCGCATTGCTAATGATTTATCGTCAGTACGTGAAGCTAATCTAGGTGGGACACATGTAGCCATTCTTGCATTAAATGTCAATTGCTTAATGCCGCATAATTAATCATTGGCTCAACGCTTGTTTGATTCTCTCCAACGATAATGGGACACTTGAGAGACCCAACTCGCTTTTGTGCTCCACTAATCATCTCGACTTCGGTTCGAACGGAACTTTAAAAAAATTGAATTTTCAAAACCACGTTTCCTTGTTGACAGTCTGAATTAGACCTATAATGTTTGGTGTGGAGCTTAATGCACCGTTCGGCAAAACGAGAAGCTAGGCGACAAGGTAATTATTTACCAATTAAAAATGATTGCCAGGTGTAAGTTAATTTTCAACATCCTTAATTAATTTAATTATCTTGAACTTCTAAAAAATACTTTGATAAGTCACAGCATGCTTTTTCTTCACGTCCACGTTTTATATTATAAGCGAATGCTTTACTAAATGCTTTAATGCTTTACTGAATTTCATTCAAGACATTAACAACTTTGAGGTATTCCTTAAAGTTGGTACATCTATTTACACACTATCTTTCTATTGTTAGTTTTAATAAGCCGAAATACTAATATACTCCTATAATTTCCATAATTCTAAATATGATGCATAATGCTATTTCCTTGACCTTATTTGTAGATCCGTAGTACTGTATACAGAAATGGCATTTTTACATGTTGAAAATGGCATTTTTACATGTACTAAAGCTAAACAGTTTTCTTCGTTTCATACTTCAGAAAGAATGCTAAATAATAATCGATCAGGTTTATGCAATAACTGTTTAATATGTTGATAACCCGCTTCGGTTTTCACCCATCATCAGATCTAGATTGTACAAGGAACAGGGAAACTTTATATATGTTTCTTGTATATGTTCCGTGTTCTCTCTCTCAAGTTTTGTACAATGTAGCTCTAATGATGGTGAAAACCGAAACCCGTTAGCAACATAATAAACATAGTTATTGCATAAACCGGATCAATCATTATTTGGCATTATGCAAAGCAGTAACGGGCAACAAAACTCAATTTTATTCAGAAAGAATGTTTGTTTTCTACTTGCAGTAAAATTTAATCACCTCTTGAATTCTTTTGTAGAATTAATGTTAATTCCTTATTTGTAGATCCTTGTTTTAGTATTTAAACAGTATTTTAACCTCAAATATTTAACATGGAACTGTGGGCTTTTTAAACTTTCATCTGTTTTATTATTTTCTCAATTTTAATTTATGAGATAGAAAAAAATAGTAAACCAATGTAGATGCTCCTCAGACTGTTTATCTAGTACTAGGCGTCCTTTGCTAATGACCAGTCCAACTTAATGTTCAAAAACAATTCCTGTTTGAGCAAACTCAGCATGAACATAAAGCAATTACGCATTCATTTGAAAGTTTTTCTAAATATCATGAAGAGAAAAGAAAACAAGCACCTAGAAATTGAATATGCGAATAAACGAAAAAGCAGTTTCTGAAAACACAACAAACCCGGAAAAAAAGTTTTTTAGAATTTTGTTTTTGGAATTTCAGAATATATTATAAAAGTGATAACAGAGGTTTTAAAATAGGAGAAAAGTATATAATTAATGAAAATATGAGTAAATCTTTTAAGGTAAAGAGGAAAAGATGATTTGAATTTTTGAAAAAGAAGGTAGGATAGTTAACCTATGGAATTTTTCTGATTATATTTACAAGAGTGTAACATAATGTTTTTAAAATGACTATCAACTACAAAACAAAAAAGTGGTTTGAAACGTTCAGATGGAATCGTAATTAAAATTTTATAAATGAATTTCAACCCAAAAAGTAAAACCAAAAATTATGAAAATACTTTAATTTTCAATCAAAACTATATAATTCTATAATTTTCATAGAAATAAATGGATATATAAATAAAAATTTCTATCAAAATATTTCTATATATAAAAATCCTATATAATTTTAGATTTATTCAACAAGTAATATTTACAAACTTATAAAATTGTTGTTAAGTTGTGCTTTCAACTATGAAAAGTTATTTGGAAATGATTTTATGAAATTATTAATCACTGTTCCCATTGATAAAAAAAAATTATGCCCGACCTGTTGAATTTCCGATTTCACTTGTTATAGAGTGTTACGAAACAAAATTAACAACGTACAGCATTTAAAATTAGAAATTTTTCTAGTTTTGTATAGAGTAAAATACTTCTCGAAAAAAGCATTCGTGCTAGCCCTTCAAACCCCCATTTATATATCATTTATTTTATATTTTCTTCAAAAAGCTGTTTAAATATTACGATGTAAACATATTTTCAGACTAGCTGTATTTGCAAAGGAGATATAAACTCGGCTGCTAGAGTGGTTGGCTAATATTGAAAAGAAGTCCATGGGAAAAACAAGCAAAATAGCTTAAACCAGTCACGGATTAATTATAAGATAAGGCAGCGTGAAAAATAAGGCTCAAACAGAAAAGTGGAAAACAAAACGAAACAGAAAGAATGAAAGAAAGTTAGATAAAAGGAGATTCGCTTCCTAATCTCTTGTAAGCGGATCTCCAGCCGGTGGATGAAATTATAGCTGCGAACAAAGTGCTAATCTCTTTATCCTTTTTAAACTTTTCAATGTTCTTAACAGTTTAAGTTTCGGAAAGGAATGAGAGAGAGAGAAAGTGGATGAGTTGGGGGAAGGGGAGAGGAAAGATGATTTATCCGATGGAAAATACAACGCGGGGAGGAAAAATCGTTTGTTTCTTCCCTTCCAGGAACACAATAGGTCCTGTTAGCTGTTTTCTGTTGCTTGGAAACACTTTTTCTCCCGAGCTGATTTTACGTTGTCTTGGCAACCTTCTTTGTCTCGCTTGTAATCCCTTCTTCATGGGCTCTCTTGGTACCCCCTTTCCTACCTTCTTTCTTTCTCATTCTCTTATGCTAGCTGTTTGTTTTTCATTTCACTTTTCTTCTACATTCATATTTAATGTTTTTTCTCCATATACCTATGATCTTCTTACGCCTTTGTTTATCATTTATTCATTGTAATTATTGAATTAAAAGCTATAACTATTTCTATATCAAATATTTATATTTACATAAAAGTAAAAAAAAAATTTGGTATAACTTAATTTAATTGTTTTTTTTCCAATCCGCATTATTTTTGAAAATTAAACTTTTTTGTAATTAATTTTTTATAAAACTCTACTTTGGATTAACATTTATTTTGATAAAACTATTATTGAATATACTGTTTAAGAGTATTTTATTAATAATAATAAGAGCTAAAATGCAGAATATCATTTTGTCGTCTATTTGAATAGGCGATTTCAACCTCATTGCTTAAAAATGACAGTAATATGAAGAGTTTAAATTACGACATGATGTTCTTTCTAATAATCGTGAAGTAATACAGTAATATAATGATTGCGACAATACTTTATTGTTACATAACTCCATAACTCTTTATGTAAACTTTGTCCACAATATAATGACCATTTGTATTACCCTACATCTTCTCTCCCCAGCGGCCTCATTTGACCGCTGCCGGCGAGATGACAAGGTCTTTTCATCCTGGGCTAACTTCGCTTCTAATTCTGACAAATTTGGTCGACTGTTGGGCCCATCTGGGCAACTCACTCTCTCACGAAATTTCTTGACCACAACGCATTTGTTCGGGAATTGTTCGCTTATCCATTTAATACATTCATTCCCATTATGGCGGAAATTGTTCACTGGAAATTGACCACGCACCTGACCCTCTAGATTCCCCGTTTGTCCCCTAGTGACCAAATCTGTTGAATTTGCTCTTGTAACAAAATATTATTGTGAGCCTCAACAATGATTAACAAACATTTCAAAAGAATTTCGCTTCGTATTGACATTTGAGGGTCGTCATTTTATCTCGGTCTAACAATTAGCTTCGCAAATAATGTCCTCACATATTAATGATTCAGTAATTAATTTCGTAAACCTTTAGAGCTAAAAAGTTGGATTCTAAGAAAGACAAAGACTTATGAACTAAGAATTGCATGCCTTATTTGAGGTCAAATGTTCCAGCCGTTTTGAAGGCCATTAAACATAGAGAGGCGGTCTTGAGAAGGGTAAAAATAAATTTTATTTTCTGGTAAGAATTTTTTACGACCAAAATTGTTACAGTTGAACTCTTTCTTAAGATAAGAAAAAAGAAATTGAAATGGCAAATGCATTATCTTTAACAAATAAATTTTTCAACTGGTAGTTCAACCTTAATGAATCCAGGCATTATCCATTTGTTAACATAATGGCACCACATTAGAAATTGCATGCAAAGAAAGCTTTTCCTCTTCACTGCCGTTTATCCTGTTCTCTCACTCAAGAATATATCCATACAACCCTCATAATGGTAGATTATTCTTTACTGTTAATGACTTTAGAAATCCATTTGAATGTTATCTCAACCAGCTTCTCATTTCAATGAACACGTCTTTTAATATATTTTCTTATCTATTGTTATCGTAAGTCATTAGATGCTAATGTAAATGTCATTAAAGGAAAGAAAGTCGTATTTGAAACTATAATGAAGTATCCTAACATGAAAAGAACTTCCATTCTACTTTCATTTTCTAGAATAGTTAATTATAATCTTAATTATAATTAGAATTATAATCTTAATTATAATTAGAATTTCTTCCGGTTTTCATTTGACTGACCCTCGTAAGTAGAATAAGAATGACCCTCGTAAGTAAAATAAGAATGACCCTCGAAAGGAGCTACTTATTGGTTTTATAATGTCAGTCCGTCCCCTTCATAATTTCTACATTTTTTTGAGGTAGAAGGTTGAAATTCGGAATGTAGCTTACTATGGGCATGTGCATCTGCACTATTTAGTTTTGTTTTGACTTGTATACGAGGGTCGGAATTACGGGGGGTGAGATTCAGAGAGGGCAACATATCTATGTACTATTTAGGTACGTAAAGGCGTAAAATCCAGTATCCAGATTCCTTTAGGCAAGATCTACATTACTATGAAGTTTAGGCCCAATTTTTTCAGTAGGATCGGATTTGCGGGGGTGGCAGTCACTTGGTCCTTAGAATACGGCAACATATGGCATGTGATATATCATACGTTCGGAAATGATGAGAAAGGATAGAAGATACGAGTTTTTTTTTACATTTTTTACAAATTACGTTCTAGAAAATCAATTTATTGATTAAAAATACTTGGGGAGAGGTAAAAAGTACAGATAAAAGGGTAAAAATAGATGACTTGGGAGGTGGGGGGGGATCAATATCTTTTTAATAAACGTATAAATGTGTTTCTGCTTCACTGCTAAAGCTCCTCCTTGGAATGTTTACAAGATTTTATTCTCATATTGTCATTGTTCTTTTATTAGGCTTGTCTATTCTTAAATGGAAAGATATGGCGTATCGTTCATTATTATTTTTTTATTTTTACAAAATATGGAATGTATCGATAAATTTACATGAACTGTATATATTTTGAATTGAAGAAACTGTTACTTTCTCATCGACAGATTAAAATTTTTAAAAAATGTTTATAGCAGGTAGATCTTAAATGGTTAACCGGGTTAAATCGTTTTTATGAAATTCAATTATAAAACAGTTTTTCAGAATTTTTTAGATGTTATAATATAAATATTACTATTAATCATCCAAACAAACTGCACTGAAACTATAAATCAAGGTTTGTTCAGCCGACCAAAGGCCTCTATTGAAAGCATAACACACACTGTCCCAACACCATCCATCATTTTCGATGGTTTTTCATCTTCCTCCTCCCAAACGCTTACAAAGAATAGGCCGCAGAAAAATTCTGAAATAAACAGAAAATGAAACGCCCATCAATTGTAACTTCCACGAGCTCACTAAATCCTCCACCAACACCAACCCCATAGAATTTTAAGCAGCCCGTCCTTCAGCCTCCTTTACAATTCACAAAGAAATATTGGCTTCTTATTGTCGTTATTCTTCAGATTTTGTCGTGACATTGTGCCCTAGGGATAATAAATTGCGCCCTGTATAGACGAATGGAAACATAAAGGCTCATCACAAAACGCTGTATAAACAACACATTCGTATAAAATCCAAAAATTTATGTTTTGCATTTTGCAGTTCAGAGCAACATATTACATTGTTGTGTCTTTCTTTATCATGTGTTCCATCTTGTTTATTTTCCTGCTTTAGCTTATTTAACGTATTTACTTTGCCGAGGGAGTTTAAGATAGAGTTTACTGCTGTAATAATGTTTACTTTGCTGTGAGAGTAAAATACCATGTTGGTTGTCAACGTCAATTTAAATTTTGGTCTTTATCTTCAGTAGAGCTTTGCGTGTCATATGAAAAAATAATTAATAAGTAATGTCATACCTTTGGATATTAAAGAAGAATCTGTGAAAACTATATTCGTTTATATACAGTTCCTGAAACCTGCACGTTTATAATTTTTTTTTCTGTAGGCCTATTACAAGTGTTTCTTGATTTTTATATTCTATTAAGCTTCTTTAAATGTCGTTTAATTTTGGGTTATTTTATAATGTTTTGTAACTTGGAAGAATAATAAGATAATCTGATTTGCTTTGTCTGTATCTACTTCTGTCGGCAGAATCTTTTCTTAAAAATTCAAACTCCAGTGCTTGTAAATCTCAAACTTAGATCATCAAAAAGAACCATGGCATTTAAAGCACCTTATAATCTTTTCTAAGAGCAGACTATGAAACAGGCCAATCTAAAATTTCCTTTATAGCTCCAAGACCTAAAACGACAGCCCTCCAAAATTAATATAATTGTAGCGCGTGTCTGACTTAACCTTGCGGTTGATATTTGGTCTTGTTCACACGTAAGTCTCTCTAATTCTTGGAAATTCCAGAATATTTGGGCGGCTCCGTTTTCCTCCACAACCCGTGAGATTTTTCCCGAGCGAAACTTTTGGTAATAACGGGGCCATAATCTATGGTAACTGGTTAGGCAGAAAAAGGCCGTTAAGGACCTCCTGAACCTCGTTCCTCTGTTCCTTTTTGGCCGTCAGAAGTTGTTTCGTTCTGCGAGGGTCGTAATTGTCGTGCATAGGAATGCAAACATTACTTAAATGGGAATTTTATTCTAAGAGTTTCCTTGCTTTGCATTCGCATTAAACCCGCTGCCTGCCTCTGCGCGCCAAGTCAAATATTCATTTACATTGTCGCTGCTGTTAATGTGTCTCCGCAATTACCATATTCGTTAAAACCCAAGCTTCCGTGAATTAAGAGCTTCTGGTTGCGTGGGGCGGCGGAAGAATGGATGGGGAGGAGGAAGAGAGAGGGAAAAAAAGAAAGGAGAGAAAGTTAAAAGAATAGAAAGAGGGCTACGGCCAAGTGGATGTTAATTGATTTGTATTTGCCTTAATCTACAATTTCAGACCTACGATGTAATTATTTATCAAATTTAAGCTAAGGGGATGTTAATTTTAAACGTGTGCCAGGCAGAACAAGCGCTTGATTTGCATGTCAATTGTTAATGAAAACGTACAACACTGGGTTTTTCAAAGTTAATACCCTCTCCTTTGGAACTGTTTTTGACATACTGAAAAGAAAATGCGATTTTTGGTTGTACTTTTTTTTTATCTTCAATGGAAAGCTTTGAGAAAAACCTTTTGATTGTATGATAAGAGAGAAAATTTGTATTCATCTACCATTTGTGTGAAGGCCTACGGGTTTTGATTGTTACAGCGTTACATTCTCGTTGAATCAATAACCGCTCCGGAACATTCACGACAGTTTTCATTTGGTTATTTGAACGTTATAGAACATAGGCTTCAGACTTCATAATTTAAAGAATAAACCATATCATTCCATTCTACAGATTTAAATTATTTTTGTCGTTAAGTTATTTTTTGTCTAAGAGCTTGCTTTATTTTTTCTTATAAATTTGATGGATACACTTCCGTTGAAATCTTACGAAGAGTTAATGGATAGGAGCCATTAACCAAGTAAGGCGTGTTGCATTATGGGCAATATAACTTGGAGCAGGCGAGAAAGCATAAAATGTTTCAAATTTATTATTCAACTCCTGAACAAAAGAAGGCGGCTTTGTGTTCTGCTGAGTGATTAAATCTTCCATGCCGTCGACATACTCACTCTTTTCATGAAAAGCAAAATGAAAAAAAAAAATTGTAAAATCTGTTGTAGTTTCATGTTTCATTCCTCTACTGAGCATTTTTTTATCATGTTAATTTTCATTTTGTTCTTCTTCCCTTTTCTTTCTCCACGGTTTCCCCAGCCCGTCCTCCCTAATTTTTCGTGTTCGTTTCTCCCTTTCGTCGTGTTTGCCGCGCTCTCCTCGACGGTGTTCAGGTTCCTCTTGCTCGGGGAGGTTTTAATGAAAATTTCAAGGGATCCTTTTACGTTTCTTTGTCGGTCATTTTCCATAGCCTCACTCTTTGTGTCTTGGGAGAGTTTCCATGGCTACGCGCCGATCAGTGATGAAGGTGTTTGCCCTAAATATGAAAGCTTTAACCGAAGATATATTTTTATCCACTTATTTTTTTTTTCTTAATATTTTTCGGCTTTTTTTCCTCTGCCTTAGTGTCAAGAGGAGGAAGAGGAGGAGAAGGAGATTATGAATGGCAGCAGCAATATTAATGGTTTGCCAAGGAAGAAGAGAGAAAGAAGGACTTGCATAAGTTCTTGTGAGCTTTCGAGGGCAATTTCCGTCCACTCGAATAAACCCCGCGAAAAGGAAATGAGAAAGCCTTCGAAGCGACTAGGACTGTTGCTGAGGGCATTGGAAACTATTGCGTACACATCTTTTATTTTTTTTTCCTCTTGTCTTTCTTTTAACTCCCTCTACATTGAAGTGATCGTTGGAAATGGTCTCTTCTTTGTTCTTCCTCGATCTCCTTTGGCTAAAGTGTTCATGGTTTAGTTGCTGTTACTAGCTTGTAATGACGCCATTGAGTTTCACGAGCAACTACTGGGAATAGGAAAAGAGATATAAAGTTGATACAAACGAGTACTAGCAATGAATGCCGGCTATCGCATCACTTTGGGTACAGTTTTACTTTTCACTTTGCGACGATAAACATTTTATGCGTCCTCACATAAAGAAGTGTCTGCTTTTTGATTACAACCGTATAATCAACTCGGAAGCCTTATCAAATAATTCCAGTTTTAATTAGCGAAAAAATTGATTTAAAGTTTTGTAATCTCTGTATAATGAACATAAAGAAAAAGATTAAGATAATAGAAAGGAAATATTTGCGTTGCGGCTATTTCAAATGAAATGCAAGCAAACAGAATGAGCAGAACATTTTTAATCAACTGAAACGATCCTTTCAAAATCTAACTTTTTTTAAAGTTAAATGTAAATATGAAGAATCCTAATCTACATTGGATTGTTTGTCTAAACTTTTATAGTCAAGAATAATTTTCAGTTTTTATTCTGTAGCAAACCAATAGCAGCTATTGATGTATCTGCGTTAAGTTCAATTTCCTTGTTCACTGAATTAAATGAATTTGAATATATAAATATGTAAAAGCAAATTTGTTTATGCAAATACTCCTTACTTATTTTATAGAAATGAAATTTTAAAGTTGCAGTAGCGATAGATGAAACTGCATTTACTTCAAAAGAAAGACATGCATTCATGATTAAGTTTATCAACTTGCGATCGTAGGGTAAGTGCGTCCCCTAAATTTAGAATGTATTCGAGATTGAAATAGGTGCTGCTATTTTCTGAAGCATTTGCTGAGGTTCTAGTGATTATGTTCCAATAGAACGCGTCGACAGATAACATTTAAAAAAAAAAAAAAGGGAAACGCGCGATTGTGTTTTCCTCTTAGTTGTCAATTTATGAAATTTAGATATCATTCCCGCAGGTTACTGCAGATACACTGACGCCTTATTGAAGATAAAGGCTTGACCCGTGTAATGTACGTGCCCTTTAATTAATTTGTATCTATAAAGTAGAAGAAGGGAAGGAAAAATTCCACGACCTGGACTCAAACTAAGAACTGCGCCTTTCGCTTTTCTACTTTGTAATTATGATGTTTGAAGAATATCTTCAGATTCATTATTATCTTCTCTTAGAGAATTTGGATTTACCAATCTTTCGTTAGGAACGGGGTCGCACCTCCTTTACAAGTGTAAGGTAAGCTAAATGCGACCTCCATACTATTAGCCTTCCACTGATGCCTTGTTGATTTTAGCTAATTTTCTACTGTTATTGCCTGCTCAGATGGATGTTGTGTATATCGACTTTAGCAAGGCTTTCGACGTGGTCAGACACGATCTATTGTGCAGAAAGCTTCATAACCTAGAAATCCAAGGAAACTGCTTTCCTTCCTTAAATCATATCTTAATAATCACACTGCATACGTCCATATCGGTCCTTATCGCTCACAACCATTCAGCCCGCAGCTTGCTGTTCCACAGGGATCTGTTTTGGGTCCCTTACTCTTTAATATTTATATTTATGATCTTCCGGATCGTATAACAAATGCTGAAGTACTTCTCTATCCAGATGACGTCAAAATCTACAAATGCTTCCATGGACAAGATAATGCTTCTAACCTCCAAAATGCCCTTGATCAACTTGCAGATTGGTCAAACACACATCACTACGAATAAACCCAACTAAATGTTCTTTGGATCGCTTTAGCAACAGCATCAAATATTTCACTATCACTGCAAAATTAGTGGCCAGGATATACCATCAGTTAACACGATAAAGAATCTTGGCATCATCTTTGAAACACACTCTTTCCAAGACCACATTACTCGAAACAAAGTAAATAAAGTGCATTAGTAAGGAATGGGAAAAAAAAACCGTTGTAAAGAGTTTTGAAAAAAAAGTTCCCCGGCCGAGACTTGAACCAATAATCCACGAAAAGTTACGGGATTTACCATTGCACTACCCCTGCTGCTAACAAATCACGTGCACACAGCGTACATAAGGCGCGCCACTTCAGGCGCCCAAATTTCAGGTCAATTATTTCGCGAACGGCTGAAAAGTGCGCGCTGCTGCTCTGCACACGTACACAGGCAAGGAACCCCTACGTATACGCCAAGTCCCATCTGAATGCGTTTCCCCAACGTCATAGCCTCTCCTTGTTAGTGCAATACCAAATACCTTTTATATAGGTTGCTGTCATTTTCGATTCTTTATTTTTTCGATGCATCTAAATAACTGGAGGTTTATGTCAGATACATCAAGTAAACGGAACACATCAACAATATTTGCCTTTATATAGGCTGAATAAATAAAACCATATAATAACATTAATGTATAGAATTTCAGCTTGTTTGGAGCCATCATCAGTATTATAGGAAATATGTACATTTTTTTATTTCGTAGAATAGTAGCGCCTCATTTTTCTTATGATTACGCCCAGTATCATAAAGTTAGTACCATATTTATTTAGCTGTAATACTTGCTCTGTTTGGAAGTCGGTAATTTCAGATATTATGTGGACCACTCAGATATATTGATCCTTCTAACAAATGAACGGAGTATTCATCCAAACAAAAACAAGAGCAGTTAGCAGCACGGACCATTTACATTAAGCACGAATACCAGAGGGTATTTCTATTACTTTCTCCGGTCCCTGTTTATATTATTAATTACCAGATTTTAAAGTTAGCACCTATTTAAATTGCATAACTCCTATGTACGTAATATGCATGTTATTTTTCAACATTCTTTGACAGCAAGAGAAATATGTCGTATCATACATAAATCGAATCTAATCCCTTCATGTATTCACTTGATTGTTTTAATTCTATCTACGTGGATTTAATTTAATAAAACCTAAAAATGAAAATCATGAATTATAAAGTATTAATAAGGATCATAAAATTTAACTTAAAGTGACTTATTTCAGCTGTTCTTTAAGTTTACTATTTATTGAGCGAATTTTAATTGACATTTCTAATTGAAACTTTCTAATTTAATTTAGAAGTTCTCGACTTTTGGCTTAATTAATTTTAACGCAGCTCTTATTAAAGAGCACTCTTAAAAATGGATAATTAGAATGAGTAAGATTCCAAATGATAAAATGATTTAGAAGTCAATAGTTTTAATGTTAGGAGATTTATTTGAAAAAGCGCAAGACGATTAGGGAGCACTTCCCTCCTTACCTGATTACGTGAATTCATAAAAGGACATTCTTTTTGATTTATCTTTACAGGAAACAAGTTGGTCAAATAATTTCCTTAGCAAGAGTCGGACATCACCATTTCTCATTTGTTGTTTAATATGACTTCCTGAAGGGGATTTGGGCAGTGAAAATGTGAAAACGTGAGCGATCTCGGTAGCACGCACTTAGAGATACGTACATATATATAAATATCTTTTCGTGGCTCCGTTGGAACGGTAATCCCTAGGAAAAGTGGGTTCCGTGTAGGCTTAAATATCGTTCGACGTGGTGACGTTATGTGCTCGGGTGATGATCTCTGACGACGTCGAGATCGCAAATCTCACGCCGAGCCCATTCATCTATATGGCAAAGATAATAATTTTTAAGATAGGTTAATTTGTTTCCAGACTATGAGTTATGACTTTGGGGCAACACCCGGCGTCGACTTTTGGGAACGTAATACCATCGAATCAATGACTCAACACAAGATAAAGGCTGTGTCGAGCCCGTATTTTACTCCTGTAAACTGGCTCAAGTTAGCCATTTATTTGCCTCCTAACACAGTCGATAGAAACGAGAGTTAATTTCAAAATTAACCAACGATAGAGAGAGGGACCGAAACGGAAGAAAAGTCGGTTCTTGATAGCTAAAGACTATAAATGCATTAATGTGACAGGGCTATTCATCACGAGAGTCGAAATGTAATCATCCTTCTAGTCTTTTCTCTTGCAGAAACAAATTAGCGATAGGGATGCGGTTGACGGAAACATTTATTCTCCCGCCGACCTTCATAATGGAGAGAATTTTTTTTTTTTTTTTTTTTTTTTAGAAAAGAAGTTTTCGAGAGCTCAGCATCTTTAGAATTTCAAACGCACATACTACACACTTTTGCGGAAGCTGTTCGTGCGTGTGTCTATATAATTGATGCTTTGTGGAGATGCTCCGATCTAATGCCAGCGGAGTTTTTGCGGACGCTTTCTCTTCTTCGAACAAACCACGATGAAACTTAACATTGAATGAAATTAAAGGTTAAACGCTGTTTGCGATTGTCTATGAAATTCCAAACGGGAAATTTGGTTTGGGAGGTTTGCGGGTTGTATTATTCAATCGTCTCGTTTTGCGCAAGTATATCAAAGTTTTATGGAGGTTACCATCAAAGTGCATTACATAGAAGAGCTTTCCCATTCTATTGATATCTCTTTCATATGACATCTTTTATTATTTACTTAAAAAGGTGCTGAAAATTTATTTTGTTTCCAAACTATGATTACACATAAATGATGTTATTTTGAAATGGTTTAAGATGTTTTCGAATATTTATGTCAAGTAAGCTTTCGAAGGCACACGTTTATAGGCATTTGGTGAGTTGACTCTATTTGTGGTGTGAATTCGATAGATGTAGTAAATTTCCCAGTCTACATCTCAATTTCCCTTAAAGCATTAAAATTTATCAACACACATTGCTTATCGAATATGTATAATCTCAATATAATGAATAGTCTGTTGCCTATGAAAACGTAAAGACATATTTTGAAATAAAGTTACCTGCTTCTACGAGCGTTATTTCTCCGCTCTGGTGATTTTTTTTCATCAGTTTTTATTAGTCAAAGATTTACGAGTCGGTTTTGGATAATTAAGAGCTCCTGGTTACGAACATGCAGTTAAATTTTCTAGATCGACTCTAGTTTTCGGGCAAATGCTGTGGCGTTTTTGGTACTCTGAGTTTATCAATATCATCACATCTGACTTCAGAAATACAGAATGTCCCAAATTGATGTATACACTCTTTGAAACGTTATAACTCAACAACGAAATGAGATAGAAATATAAGGTTTGTTGTATTATATTCTTTAAACTTCCTTAAGCCCGAACATGTTCAAAATGTCCACCTTCTGCCACAGTACACTCCCAACACCGATGTCGAACAGAGCGACATACCGACATAGCTAATGGAATATCATTGATGGAATGTTCAATCTAATCTCTTAATTAGGTTTTGTGGGTTTGTGGCGTAAAGGGTGTTGCAGATAACTACAGGACAATATAGCGGGAAGCCTACCCGCTCGATTTCAGGGGCCGGCTCGACATCAAATGATAATTGGGTAATTTTATTTTGTTAAACTTGTTTGTTTGGCAAAGGGCATGACCAATTGAGCCAAGGAGGGGTGCGCGCTGTACCCCTGCAGTGTAGGGGGGGGGGGGTACACAAAAAGTAAACACACTTATGAATGTCCTCCGCAGCTAGAGGGGACCAAAAAACAAACCAAAAATTCAACAGAGGAGAATAGTAAAATATAGTGTTTCACACTTTTATTATTATTATGTTTGGTCGTCACGGGCTAACCCGGGTTGCGTCTCTTAGCGGACACAGCCAAAGCCACGAGACGCAACAGACCAGAGTTTGCTCTACTGCTGAGAAAGTGTCACCTGGGTATTTTGTGAAGTTTCTTACAACAAATGTTCAAAGAAACTTTCATCTTGCTTAGCACAGAGAGTTACCCTCTTCACAAAGTCTTCTCTCACTCGCCCCAGCATTTCTGGGGTGATTGTTGCCAATCGACCGAGCCGGCCTATGCAATCGAGCGGGTAGGCCTCCCGTTATACTGCCCAGTAGTTATCTGCCCAGTACACCGTGTTCTTTAATGTTCCCCAAAGGTAGAAGTCGAGAGGCGGTTAAATCGGATGATCGAGGCGGGAACTCCGTAGCACTTCCTCTTTCAACACATCTTTCACCGTTCCTTCGGCTTCAAACTTGTCTCGGAGTTTTGTTATTGTTACCATTGTTGGCGTTAGTGTACCGAATTCAACCCTCCAATGTCGTTGAACCTCAACAACATTCTCCACTTTCCAATAACACTTCAGTATCCACTTACGTTCATCGAATGAAAGTCTCGCCGCCATTTTGGTTTATAAACAAATGAACAACAATGAAAGTGTTGCTATGCTTTTCCAGCGCCGTCTGGATCATACACAACAAATGTTTTATTTCTATCTCATTTCGTTGCTGAGCTATAACGTTTCAAAGAGTGTATACATCAATTTGGGACGTCCTGTAGTACTGGAAACTGTCACAGGAAATTGTTCTGTATGGGGTATAGTTGGCTTTGCAGAATCCATGCTAACGTATATCCATTGGCGCCTTCATTTTTTACGGCACAAAAATAACAATCATTCAAGCAATGCTGATATGTGTTGGTGGATGGCAAGATGAACTCCGAAGGATATCAAAAACTGATTACGAACATTTAATACCATTTGGACCATTCATACATGGCCCAAACTAGAAAAATCAGCAGGACAATGCTGCTTGGAAAAATTATGGCCAGATTGCTGCAAGATATGAAATGCTGCTTCCAGTATTCAATTTAGTAACGAGATGTTCCCATCACCCTCATATGAAACAGGTATTTATCATTTACAATTTATTTTTAAAAAACTATTTTAGAATAAGAGCTCTTTGAATTCTCCCGGGCCGCAGCCTTTAAGCTAGAGTTTTATAAATTCTTGTCTTGTTAAAAAAAAACCTACCGGGCTGTGGTCTCACAAAGGTTGAGAAAAAAACGCTCTAGCTTACAAAAGTTCATCTTGCTGTCCGTAAACCAAAAATGAGCATATTAACATGAAGTGCAATGCTGGAATGAGATGATGTGGAGCGACAAGTAAGATGGTCGAAATGGATATGGAGTCCTATCTAAAAAATGTTCTCCTTACAGTGAAATTTGGTGGAGATGGTGTGATGATCTGGTCACTTCAAGATCTCCGATATTCCGGATGATTATATGCTGGCACACTTTGGCAGCAAATCGATGAAGGGCCATTTGCCTGTCATCATGAACTTTGCAGCTGTAACCGACAGATTTAAAGACATGAACGTCTAAGTACTGGATTGATCAGATCAACACCTCGATCTCACCTTAATAGAACATCGCTGGGATGAATTGGAACATTCATTTCGAAACATGTTATCGACTGGATGTGACTTTGAAGAGGAATGGGCAGACATACCGGCACCTCGCTATCCGGAGAATACCACGGCATCTATAGACAACATTTACACCAAACAGAGAATGCATTCACTACAACAGGTGCTCGATTTCAAATGATTCAGTGGAAATGTACTTATGTGGAGGTTGTAAAAGTAGAATTATGACGTTTTCAACTTATAAGCACTATAACAACAAATCGGTAATCACCGTCATAATTTGATACTCAATAAATTGCAGTTCAACCCTTCATTTGCAGTCAATTTCTCCGATAATTCGTTCTTAACAAGCTTTCCATGGTGCCTCCCCCCCCCCCCCCTTCCGTGCCGTAGCATCATTCATTTGCTTTATTAATTAAGTTCTTAATAATTAATAATGTTCGAGAAAGCGCCCATAACTTAGAGAAATAGATGTCCCTTCTACAGTTCTGTCCGAAGAGGCCTCGATTTCTGTCAAACAGTATGAACACGGAGACTTATTCGGGGGCTTCCCCGCGAGACACAATATTTCATGCTTGGCAGGATTCTCCACCTTCTTCTTTTTATTTTCTATTGCGGTGCTTCTCTTTGACTCTTAATTCACTTGTAGGAGCGCTCGGTCTGACGAATCCCCTCTCGACGAATAAAAGGGGGAATTTATCATTCTAAGTTGCTTTCGCTGGGTCCACGTGTCCCTCGAGTCATCGCTCGTGTCGCTGGCTTCTACTTCCCTTTCTGGTATAGAACGGAGAGGAGAGATAGTCAAGCTGAGGAAGAATGGCCTCATACCTTAAGGAGAATTACATCTTTGTGAAGACGAAACGTAAAATATCGCTCAACCTGTAGGAGTAAAAACTGTTGGAAGTTTTATGAGTCTACTATACTTCTGGAATTTTGAAAGTGGGAAAATAAATTTTTTGAGTTTCCCAGCTCCGAGAAAAAAAGGAGATAGGTTAATTTAATTAACGGTTCATTAAATTTTTTTCCGCTTTTATCCGCAGGAGAATACATTATTAAAAATTATGGAAAAATGATACATAAGGTCTTGAAATTGCAATTTGTTAAGATATAAAAGAATTTATTCACAGCACTTTCAAAACAATCATTGTACTTTCTTCCTTCATCAACGCATATTATAATCCTTATATTTTATAGATTTTTCAAGAAACTTTTTGTGTTTGTTCGGTTCTTAAGTATCACTTCAGGTTAGGTGAAGAAGAATGAAAGAAACGTGTCCCAGAAACTAAATGCAATAAAAAAGTTATCGGTGGTCATGAACTCCCTTTTGCCACAACTATTTTGAATAACTCGGAAAGTACAGAAGGCGTCAATGGAAAACTGAATTACTGTTACTTAAGAAGTATACACAGCGATCACTGAAAGATATCATCGATGTTCAACATAGATCTCTTCTATAACGCATTTGCGCAAGCGCTTGATAAACGCGTAGAAACCCGGGAAAAGAATTTTCTTTTCAGTTTCTAACTAACCCCTTGTACAGGGTGATTGTAATTAACTTTCCATATAAAAACTATATACAAACCAAAACTGGGAGGAATACTACCCAGATTATGGTCCACAAGATTTGCGTGGATCATCGCTTCCTTTAATACCATACAATGTCAGCAGCTTCCGTTATCGTTCGCAGGTATTGCTGACTAGTAGCAGTGCACTCGTCGAAGAGTCAACATGGGTTTGAACAAGAAGAGCAGGACGTTAAGTTTTTAGTTTGTCCCGGGCACTGATGGGCTACATTTCGAGCACATGGTACGTCCACAAATACCAGACATATCATTAAAAGTGTGTCAATGGAAGTGCTTATTTGTTATTTCTCTTCCTTGGTAATGTCCACTTACGGTTCCTGTTTGTGCAATCGCTTGTAGAAACGATTAAATAGGGAAAGTTTTATAATAACCACCCTGTACATACGCAATCTTAAAGAAAATTTTTATGTAATGTTCTCTGTCTTATGTTTAACAGATGACTTCATAAAAGGTGTTCAGAACGCTCTCCTGCCTCCTTTCTGCACACCTGAACTCTCTCGCTATGTGTTCGGGTAAAACAACTTCACGAGTTGAATTGAATACCATTCTTGATTAAGTTAATCATGCGATTGGGGCTCGTATTGTTTCCGAATCATTTCTTTATAGATTTGGAATCATATGTATTTTACTAAGAAAAGATGCCGTACAATGTGTTAATTTTGATTTTAATGTAATGGTAAATTTATGTCTTAAGGTGGATATTAACAATTTTGATTTTAATTTTACGGGCCTTATGGAAATAATTTCTTATTTGTAATAAGAATATTTTCCCCCTCAAAAATTATTTCTTTCTATCAGAAAAAAATATTCACCTTTACATCAGTAACCATATGTCAATAGTCGTGATATATAGACTAGCTCAAAAAATAGATCCGCCTTTATTGCAAATAATAGCGCAGATTGCGGGAATGTGTTCTGTAGTTTTTGCGAGGTGTTTTGGTCCAGCCGTAATCCATCTTTTCAGCAAAACACTCTACATCTGTGGTAAAGTTGAAAGATGAGATTTTCACAACCGAGTATCTCTCGAGCCATGTTTGCTCATGGACTCGGCTTAGGAAAATCTGGGATAAGAGAGGATGGTGAGAAATTCTTCGAAAAAAAATATCTTGCAAAAGCATTTTTTTTTTCGGGATAAAAGCTTAACATTCTTGGGTACGATATTCAAATACTTCTTAGATGATATCTGACCTTTCACGAAGATTCTAACCCAATATTTAAGAACATCCGGGTTGTGTTCACAATACATTGTGGAGTCCATAATTTTCGTGAAGCCTTTGCTGTAATATTCGCTGTTTAATTCACAATTTTATTTTATCTCGTACGTGTATTGTTCAAGGAAATGAAGTATTACCCTTCGCGAATATTATGAAAGCGGAGAATATAGTCTTGATTTATAGTTTGCATTCCTGTTAATCCTATGGACATCCATAATAGTGTTTTTCATATATACTTCTGTCTTCGTTATAGGATATGTTCCTACTGCATATAGGTCAATGAAATGTAGACAATAGATTTATTTTCCTTTAATTAATAATCTTTTATAAATCATTAGTTTTTCAGGAATCGATCATATTGATTATATTGTTTGGATTCCGCTAAATGCAAAGCCTATTAAAAGTCGAACCTTTTCAAATATTTTTAATGCTACACATTTTCTTGTAATAAGTTCCGATTACATTGGTTAACAGCCAAAATGCTTGCGGAACCAAATTAGATGTCTCTTGCAGTATTTTAATGCTGATTACAAAAACGAAATTTTTCTATTACGCTCTATTTTTAGAAATCGCCATATCAAATTTCTACGCCTATTTCGCAAGATATGCGTTTTACGTAAAACACTATTCCCTGTTAAGTAATTGAAAAAAATGTTTTGAAATGCGGCAAACAGTTAAACGTTCAGTTTTCATGATATTAGGCTCGTTTTGCCGAGGACTTGTTTTTGTATTTGGCATTTGGAAGGTCCCGAAGGAGGATCCATTTTTCCTGGTACCGTCTTTCCATGGAATAGAAATATCCTGATGGAACCTTTCTCCATGTTCATCACTAACGTCACCATGCTTGGTAGCATAAAAATCCAGATGGGGACTGCAGGAAATAAATTAGTGACATATTGCATCTCAATTCCTAAAATGCTTGCAGAAGCTCATCAACAAGTTGGGCTCCTTGTTCTTTCCCAAGAACCCGTGCGCTACAACCTTCAGTTTTCCAGGCTGTTAGTTCTACTGGGTTCAATGCGTTTCAAACTCGTTATCAGCCATTAGCTCCCTGGTTTGAAAGCCGACAAAAATGCCTTCCCTTATTTTCGCGTCGCTGATGCGGAGAAACTTAGGTTTCAGATGCTGGAATCCCGCGCCCTTCCTGTCCATTGCCTCTATAAAGTTTTTCATTAAACCCAGTTTGATATGAAGTGGAAGCAGCAGGTTTTTCTCGATTTTGACTAGATGTTTTTTTCGATATCCATTTCCCTAGGAGTCAAATTTTGGCGATATATCCAGTCCTTTGTGTTGTAATAGAAATTCTTTGCCAGGTATCCCGCTCGCAAATGAAACAACAGTACTTGGTGTACTCGTTCTGCATGCCTAAAAGAAGTCCAATAACTTTCAAGTCTTCACAAATATACCATTTGTATATTTGGCCAATACCAAATTTTTTTTTTACAAATATTAATCTTTCTTCATAAAGAAGTCTCTCCTAGTACATATTTGACAGCCTAATAGAATGTAGCAAGGCAGCCTTAAAATAGTCATAGCATGCAGGTTTTCTGTAATTTTGCTAACATTTCATCTGATTTGCTTTATTAATTATGCGGAAGCATAAAGCTGTCCCGTCACCTTTTGTCATAGAAGGTTAAAAATTGGTTTTTAGATTTATCTAAGCAACACTTAACGAGATTTTAACAGTCCAGTTTGCACTGGACGAAGTTAAGAGATCAGTCTGGACGTTAATGCATATGGGTTCATAAATGACCAAAATTTGTAAAATTTATTTTCTTCACTGCTTTCCCATTACAAGTTTAAAAATTGAACTCGCTTATTAGGATGGATTCGGAGAAACTGCACGCAAGGGAGCAGAGTTTCAGGTGCTTGACTTCTGTTGTTAGGAGGGCAAAGCTGCATGGACCTTACTATTTATTTTTAAGGGACTTGCAGTATGGAACTGCTTATTGATTTTGTCATGTCTGCATGTACCTTTCCGATCTCCGGTATCCTCCGAGAAAGGACTTGGAAGGATTAAATATGCAGATTCCTCTAGGAAAGACAATGCTGCTATTAAGTTTGGGCCGTTAAGGGAGCCCTTCTTCTACTTTTTTCAGGAGGGAGGTTATTTCTTGTTTTTATATGGAATTAACCTCGACATAGTAAATTTTACTTGAAAAATATATAAATGAATTTTTTCAGGTTTTTAAATTTGGTTTCTTGTTTTTTTTTACTATGTGATCTTTTGTTATTTCTATTGTATTTATTTTTAGTAAGACATTAACGTATAATTTTGCTTTTAGCTTTAATTTACGCAAGTTCTTGCATAATTTAAAATTGAATAGTAATTAAATTTGACATTATGAGGAAATGACAGGAACAAACACGGAGACCCGGTGTGGAATTCAAACTGACCGTTCTCGAAGCCGTTGGCGGTCATGCGCTTCGCTAAATCGACCTCCGCCCTGAATGTTTGAAATTTAACCGTTTGAGGACATAAATTTTAAATTAATGTATGTATTAAAAACAGAAACTTCATTTTATAAAGTAATTAATCTCTCCGCGATTGTTGACTTTAATCTTTTTATTATTCCCCCCTAAAGCCGGAAAGAAATTACATTGTGTTCTTTTCAGTGGTATTTTTGTAGGTTTTTAAGAAAGAGAGGAGAAAAAAAAATCCGATATATTGGGCATTATCTTTTCATCTGTCTCTGTCTTTCTCTCCCACTCTCACTCTTTGGAACCTTCTTTTTGCTTCCCCGAGTTTCTTCGTCTTCTTAAGCCCGGTTTTCCTACCCTCCGCCCCCGCCTCTTCCTTTCCTTCGTTCGGTGCTGTTGCGTACGGGTTCAACTGAAACGTGAAATCCGTGTGTTGGGAGAAGAAATTGGCGAATAAAAATCCGATTCCGATAGGCGGCAATCTAAGAGTGGAGAGCGCCCGTTGGTTTTTCCTCCGACCGATTTCAGCGGCAAAGGAGGGATTCTTCCTTCTCTCCCTTCCCTCCCTCCCCACCTTGTCAATAACGAACGCATCGTTTCAGCGGATAAATAGGAAGAAGAAGAGATGGGAGAAGGGACGAAGAAAAAGAGAAGAAAAATAGGGAATAGGCTCGTGTTGCGCTCACGTGACTATATAATCACTCGACTTGTTTCCCTTTAATTTCTTTCTTTCCTCCCCCCTGACTTCTTGGAATCCTTTTTGCATTGCATTCCTTCATTTGTTTATGCTCCCCTGCCTTTTCCGATCGTCTACGATATTTCTTTGTGCTCTTCAAAGGAATTCTATTAATGTACTCGTTCATTGTAATTTATTTATTTGTATGTAACAGAAAAGACGTTAGAGTCTTTAGAGCTATGCCGTTTGCAGCATCTCTTGAAACTAATCTACCGCGTAATTTAAGGAAATTACAGAGTTGTTTGCGAAAAAGCATCCTGATCCTTTATTTTATTACACAATTTCCCATATTATATATAGATGAATAAATGAGGGAAGCATTATAAGGTATATCCGAAAAGTATAGAGACAGAGACATGATTTGAAAAAAACAAACTTAACGTGTTTGCAATAATCTAATAATTTTTTAATGTATTTAATTCTATATCATTAACATACCTCTAAATTTATAGGGCAAAATTTTGAAAAACAAAAATTGTTACAGCAGCATGCGTTTAGGATGTCCCATAAATATAGAGACACTACAAAAAGACACGGTCTTGCATTGACATCACCAAGTTTTGCAATAATTATGGATCCATTTTGTACCAACGTTCTTCTATTGCTTGTTGGAGTTCTCTTACTTCACTACTAGCGATTATTTTGGTATACTTCACGGTCAAGATGCTCCATAAGTTTTCTATCGGGTTCAAATCGGGAATTCTAGCCATCATTCCATTGTGCGAATCTGATGGTCTTCCAGCCACTGTTCAGTTGTCTTGTTGAAGCACACCTTCTTCACCACAGTGTCTTCTGATATAAGACAGAGTTTTGTTTTCCTTTTAACTGGCTAAACTAGTAGTGTCATTGATAGCAAAACCTCCCCACACCATCTGAGACTTTCACCTCCTTGTCTGCTGAAAAATAATTTTGGTTCATTTCGCAGATCATGCCAGTATTGATGATTCCCATCAGGGCCGTCTAAATTCCACTTTTTTTCATCACTGAAAATGGTGGAAAGCCATTCATTGTCCCAGGACATGTGTTCTCTTCCTCATTCTAGTCGTGCAGTTATGTGTTTAGGAGACAAACATGATTGCCTAGCCATTTTGGTATATTTTACGTTTGGATTACTTTGCAGACGCCGGTGCACCGTTGATTTGGAAGGTCCACTTTCCATGTTACTTGATATTTGCCGAACACTGAGATGGTTCTTTGTCGATGGTTCTGAGTCGTTCTTCTCGGTCGTCCAGATCTTGGAGTCTTCACTTCGTTTGTTTGGTTTTTACTAAGAAATTTGCAAACAGCTGCTTTTGATCGTCCAAGTTGGGTACAAATGTCTTTTACAGAATTACCTTCAGGTTTCAAGCGCCAAATGTCACAAACTTCACTTTGCTGTATTTCTTTTCCCTCTGGCATTGTTTTAAACAATTGATAGTTGCGATTGACAAAAAGATCTTGAAATCAAATCTTTATGTCAGTTGCTTTGCATATGGGCAGTTCATTTTCATTTTAAAAGGGGAGTCTCTATATTTATGGCATACTATGAACGCATAGTCTGTTTTTTTTCAAATCATGTCTCTGTCTCTTTACTTTTGGGACAGACCTTATCTGATAACTGCATACAAGACCCACTCTCTACTGAAAGTCCTGAGCAACTGTTTTTTTACAAATCAGAATTTATTGATGTACGTCTATCACCTTAATCAATAAACTTTTCTTCACTTTTTCAACATAATCTCCATTTCCTGCAAGAATTGAAAATTCCTTTGGGGTAGAACTCCGTTCCAGCTGAACCAAGACACTGTGTCCTATTCCAAGTTTTGCTGCGATTTCGCACGCTGTGACACGTCTATCTTCATTAATGATTGTGTCAACTCTTTCCTTGTCGCGTTCAGTGGAGCCATTTCGAGGGCGACCGCTAAAAGCAGAACTTGGATGCTCGTATTTCCATCTTTGAAATGGTTAACCTATCTTTAACATTTCTAGCGCCCACACACGAAATCCATATGCAGGATTAAGTCTTTGGTGAATTTCCACAGCGAGGATTTCCTCTTTAATAAGGAACTGCCATCATTGCCAGCCATTTTTTTTTATCTTTCGCACGTGGTCACGTGATAAACGCTGCAGAGATTACGATATCTCATCATGTAGTGTATACTTGGTAGATTAAGATTATATAATTGGTTTCTCTATATTAATAAATTCTGATTTGTAAAAAAACTTGTTGCTAAAAAGTTTCTGTATGATCCTCGGATTTTGCATTCAAGATCGACTCGCCTTTCGCTAGCGTATTGGGCTCAGTTATAAAAGGCTCACTCTCGAGATTAAGCAAAATATTGCGTAAATTTGCTTTATCATTTATCATTTTGTAATTAACATAGATTGAATGCTTTGTTAAAATATTGATTGTAAAGTGGAAGTTTCATTTAGGCGCTGTTGTTCTTAGAGACAACGTAATGATGGCTAACGAGATAAAAATGCTTTACGGCTATGAACTGGTTGTAAACAACGAAGTAGAAACTAGTAGTGATGTCCGTTGGATCCGGATCTCTGATCCGGATCTGAAAATATCCGGATTCGGATCTAGAAATATCCGGATCCGGATCCGGATCTCGGATCTTGGATCCGGATTTCGGATCTCGGATCTCGGATATCGGATCCGGATCTCGGATCTCGGATCTCGGATCCGGATTTCGGATCTCGGATATCGGATCCGGATTTCGGATCCTTTCGCTGGATGCGTATTAAGACTAATTAGGACTTAAGAGGACTAGGCTATCACTTAATAAAAGCATTTATAAACTGCTTTCAGAAAAAGTTTGCATATACACAATTTCCTGATATAGGATCCGAATTTCGGATCTCGGATCCAAGATCCGGATCTCAGATCTCGGACCCAAGATCCGGATCTCAGATCTCGGATCCAAGATCCGGATCTCGGATCTCGGATCTCGGACCTAGATCCGAAAAAAAGATCCGGATCTCGGATCTCGGACCTAGGTCCGAAAAAAAGATCCGGATATCCGGATCTTGAATTATCCGGATCTTGACATCACTAGTAGAAACCTCAAATATGTTATTACAAGGAACGCTAAAACATTGGCCGTTAATTCCAAACTTTCGGAGGGAGAGGGAAAATTAAGCTACCACTTATCTCTTTGAATTTTCGTAAACAGTAGATACTGAGAAAACCAACAACGCTCTTCATCAATCTTTATCCCTGGGGGTTTTTAATAATGCATTTCAGTACACTTATTAGCAGCGAGATGTACGTTTGAAAGCCGTTGCTAGTCAAAGCAGAAACTTTTGTGTAGGAAATTGTGGAAATTTATTGATCGTTTTCATATAGAGCGTAAGTGAAAATCAAGCGAACGTTTCCCCTTTGTGTTCTTTTAATATTTATTTTAATTAATTGTTTATTAAAAACCGGTTTTTAAGGATAGGTAGTCTGCAGATAAAACTCTTTCAGAAAAAGGTTGGACTTCTATTTTCAAAAGAACGGGTAATATCCCCAAAAAGAAAGGTTAGCACTGTATAGAGTAACTTTTTAGTTTAGGACTTTGTAAACTCGTCTCATTTGATCTATTTATTGCTGCTTCCGCAAATTTCTGTTTTTATACTTTGCAACTTTGTTTATATCCATATATTTAACCATATCCTTAACCTAGACCTTCAAAATTCCTGTTTTACAGTACGAGTCAAAAGTCACTGGACATAGCTGAAGTCATTGGTGAATTTCGTAAAGGTGTGTAAAATGGACAATGTGACCATGCTAGCAGAGAGTAGGATAGGTATTCTGTCTTTTGGGTCAGCTTTGGAGTTTGGCTATCTTGAAATTCATCATTTTGGGTCAAGGTTCATTTTCTTAAATGGGAACGGGATCATGTGGCATATCAAATAACACCAGTTTTTTTTTTCTCAAGAGTTCATTCATGCAATCTGATTTCAGTTATCTGTTGTGGTTTACAAGTTAGTAACAAAAGCATTAACACTTTCAAAAAAATTATCAAATTGGGTTTAGCAGCTAAAGGATGTGCTCAATATGTTGCCCCGCTGCTGGAACCATAGCTCAAGGCGCAGAGGAACGTCGGGGGTAATGCTGGCAAATTTGCTTTGGATTTTCACAACATGCTCAAGTTGTTTCAAGTGACCCCACAGGTACAAACCTACCGCTATGAGGTCTGAAGAACTTGATGGCCACTCCACACGACCCCACCGGTCAAGCCAATGATCAGGTAATTACCCATCCAGCCATTGACGGACATTAAGTCCATTGTGTGGTGGTGCACCATCTTGGTGGAAAAATTTGGGAAACTGCCGACGTCATTCAACAGTGACGGGAACACAGTGGTCTGTAACATTCGCAGCTACTCGTCATCATTTGGGGTACCGTCTATGAAAATAGGTCCAAGTAAACTTGTGCACCATACTGCAACTTTGATATCACTAACGACTGGTTTAATGAGGATTCGTATCGCTCCAATATCTCATGTTCTGGCGGTTCACCTCACCACGGACATAAAATTTGCCAAGACAATTTACGTGCAAATGAAGGATCCAGTCGATAGTTGTCCAGAGCCCAGGTATTGAGCTCTTCACGTCTGTCCGGTTCATTCTCGGATGGTTTTGGTTGTATCTGGACAATATTTTTTGATTGAAAAATGGAAGGAAAAATTCTGCGACCTGGATTCGAACCAGGAACCTCGACTATCATGGCCGACGCCTCTACCAATTGGGCTATCGCAGACACCCGGACAGCCAAGCTGTCACAAGGTGTCTTAAAGACAATCAAGTTGTCACGGTTGAAAGCCCTATGGAAGGCGGGCTCCTGGCTCTCAGATCGAGAATTTCTCCTATCCAAACCATCAGAAAGTTTGATGATAGTCGAGGTTTCTGGTTCGAATCCAGGTCACAGAATTTTTCCTTCCATTTTTCAATCGAAAAATTATTACCTTTGTTTGGAGACAATATCCAGTTTATAATTATTATTATTATTATATCTGGACCTTGAATGGATGCCGCTGGTTGATATGCAGTATCCGTGCTGTGAATGACTGAGTCCACATTCAGTTGCAAGCCGTCTGTGCTGCGTTGTGGACTCTTTGCAGACTCCTGACAACACCATTGTTGAGGTTGCCTCATCGGTTGATGTTTTTGGCCGACTTGTACGAGCTTTATGTTCAACAGTACCAGTATCTCTGAAGTGTGATATCAGGTATGCGACGGAACTGTGCGCGATCGGTTCTCTTTTGGAGTGCCGGGCGTTGAAATCAGCAGCAATGGTAGGGTAGGGGCCTTCCCCGGACATGAGGATAAAAATCTACAGTTTTATTCCGATCTTGATAAAATTTCGCATACATGACCTTTAAAGCATGAGGAAGGTCACTGTCTACCTCAGATTTCGGAAAAATAATAAATATCGATAAAAAATCGATATTCATGGTTATGGCAAGGCATATTAATGAGAAATATGTCATGACCAACAATGCAAGGCAAAGTTGGTACAACAATAGGTATCAACAATGGTATCAACACGCAATTCACAAACGAACAACAATCAATATCTCATGACTAACAATGAAAGGAAAAGTTTGTGCAAGTGTAATTATCCCGGGCAACGCCGGGTACCTCTTCTAGTAGATAACTAAAATCCGATTGCAAGAATGAACTCCTGAGGAATATAAAATGACCCCTAAATGACCCCTTCCCATTTAAGAAAATGAACCTTGACCCAAAATGGCTGATTTCAAGATGGTGACCAAACTCAAAAACTGTCCCAAAAATTCCCTGCTAGCATGGTCACAACGTTCATTTTAAACACCGTTTCCGAAATACAGCTATGTCCAGTGACTTTTGACTCACCATATACTATTTTGCATACCAAAGAAGAGAGACGTAGAATAAGGTTTACAAAAGTTTTTTCTGACAAGTTTCCTGCCCTTTTTTCCCTCTTTTATACAAATAATACATTAAGCTGAAGCTATTGACGTAAGAGGAACGGTTGTTGGTGTTGTGTAGTGTCAAGCGTTAGAATGTAATTAATTTTAGTGAAACTCCGGAAAGTCTTTCTAATTTGTTATTTGCAGCCTAATTGTCTGAGCACAAAGTTCCAAATTTGCATCTGATTTCTTTGGTGAAAGACCTCCTCAGAAGGAAGATGGTGTTGTTACTTATAAACACTCTTCCACAAATACAACATCAACAATTTCCAAAAATGTAGTCATAAAAATTGAAAATTTTAAATTTGCGAATGTTCGTGTTTCTTCTTTTTCATATTCAATTTTCCTTGTTCACGGAACAACTTATTTTGTTTGTAACTTTCTTTTCTTTCTCGAGGTGTCTGTCTTTTCTATCTCTTCATCTCCATTTTTTTCTATTCATCTTACCTCCTACTATTGTTATGTTGCGACTTTCATCTTGCCAAAATCGATACGGAGAACAAACAGGGGGGGTCCACGGTTGCCTCGACGAGTGCTGAGCGTGCTCAAACTCTCGTAAAGGGAGGCATTGCTATTGACATCCCCGTTTGCAATTCGAAATGATGTTGCCTCAACGTTGAATTTTTCCACCGTTCCTTTACGTTGATTGAACACTGGTGAAAATAAGTTGTGAGGGATGGATAAGCAGCAAGTGGGCCCTCCTTCAACCGAACCTACGCGAATCATTCGCTTCCTGCTTATTTTTTTTTTCAGTCGTTGATGACTCTTTCGCATTTCTTTTGCATCTTCATCGTTGATTTTTATTCTGTTCTAAACATTTTAAACCATCGTGCTCCCTTCTTTCTTTGCTTATCAAAAATGTTTGTTCTACTCTGTCTCTTCCCTTTTCTCCTCTTCTTCTTCTCTCGTCCTTCTCTCTTTCTTTCCTTCGACGTAATGAGTTCTTCGCCGCCTTTGCGATGTCTTTTAATTATTTTCGAGGCAGTATAAATTGAAAGAGACACCTCCCGCCTTCTTTGTTTCCTTCACTGCCTTCAAACGAAATGAATCTTTCATGAGAATTGTGGAGTTGCGTGAATCATTATTAATTTCCTCCATCGCACTTCACTGGTTGCATTTGAATTGCGTACTGAGAACTTCATTCCGGCAAATGCGCGCAGTAAACCGCTCTATTTATTAATTGTACTTGAAACTTAATCTATAGTGACAGTGCGTCCATTATTGCTTTAAGAGTAGGTTATTTATATCCATGAATAAAACAGCTTTAGTTTACGCCTAAACGTTGAGGGATAAACGAATCTCTTTTATTTTTATCCAAAATATATGACTTATAAATGATCTTAATGATAATCACAAAAATTTGCAAAGAACCCAAATCTCCGCTTGATTTTACTAATGAAAGCTAAAATTGCTCGAGTAGAATAGAGGGAAATGTATAATAACACCAGTCCAGTTTAGATGAGATGACGTCGGTGAGGCATACTTTAATAATTGCTACTAACGCTCTTTCAGTTTCGGTATGATTTTTTTTTCTTTTTGATATAGAGGATTTCCCAAAATACACTGCCGGCAAAAAAAAATGCAGCACATGGAAGAAGTGGGTCAATTTTAATGAAATTGCACAAGAGCATAGTGTCCCAAAAACCCAAATAGAACGAATTAATATGCCCCATACCCTCTTGCATGCATACGGCCGTACAGATGTTGGATATCATCCTTGGATACATTGCCCAAGCGTTTAGAATCTGCTGACGCAATTGTGCGAGTGTTGAGACTATGGATGTACCGTCCCATCATACCCCAAACATACTCAATTGGAACCAACTCTGGAAATCGATCGGGGAAGTCGAACCACATCTTATCTTGTACAGAGGGTAGATTATCGCAGAATGATAATCTGCGGCACTTACTCCTTCCCAGTAACTAACAACTGCTACGAGATGACAGTAACAGCCGGGACCGACGGCTTAACGTGCTTTCCGAAGGATGGGGGGTTGATGATGGAATAGCTGCTGGCGGACGAACAAACCAGTGGCTATCACCAGCTGCTGGACATCCAGCACTGGTCACTCAGCAAATGGGTCAGACTAAAGTCCCCCAACAGCTGTGCCCCAAATAGCCGTCCCACCCAGCAGTGGTCCTCAAGCTACTGGCTGTCACCCAGCCAGCAGCTGGCCGCGCCTGCAGTTGCTTAACTCCATCGATCAGCGAGCCAACCGACGAGACAACCAGGCCATGGCCACCCCCAAGTCGAACCACATGCTGGAGAGCTTGTAAGGTAGTACGGGCAGTGTGTGTGTGTGTGAGCGTGCGTTATCCTGCTGGAAGAGCAGTCCATACATACGAGTACTTACTTGTTGGTGTCCAATTCTTTTGATGCTTGCGTTCCAAGCATTACGGCGCATTTGCTTTTTCATCATAGTAATAATTTTGGGAATGTTAAAGAAGCTTTTATCCCTTTCACGTACATTTCGGTTACCGTATTTAACAATGCAGCTTAACGACCCATAAGTGGGTCTTCACAACGCAAATGATTCGAACAGCTGATACTAGCTGCCACTCAACATGGCTGACGAACAACCTCCAGGCAGAAATGTTGTCACATGAAGAGCCCCTTATGTGAAGAGAAAATTCTGTAATATATCAAGAAACGAACCGTTAATGAAAAAGAACAGATCGTATACTTTATTTTTGTTAAGAGCATGAAAAAATATCAGTGTTTCGCTCCATAATGGCCAGAAGAGAACAAAAGACTTACCATTTGTCCACAAAAAGTTTTAGCTTCTACGAGCGATGTTTCTCCTTCTGTTTTTGTTTTTTTTTAATATTTTTGGTTAGATTTCCTTTCGTGCACTAGAGTTAATTCTTGATAACCGCGTTACACGATTTTGTGCAGAACATGTCCATTGCTTCCATTAAAGTTTCGTCTCGAGTTTGAGCACTTTCTAAATTGGCTTCAGTAACTGGTCACAATGCCTCGGATCGATAGAGGAATGGGACACATTTTGGAGACCACCGTTGCCACCCTTGAATTATCTGAATGCTCAAGTAACATAGTCGCTTCTCTGTGTTGTCGCTATTTACTTTACAAATGCTTCCATTACTTCGCTAGCAAAATAACCCAGTTGTTACTTCAAGACCAATTCCCACCATAAGAGGAGAGTGCGCATTCATCACCCTGAAGGCAAACTGATACGTGCTAATGGCAATCATTTCTCTATCTTTTGTTCCCAGGAAATGAAATCTTTCAACTAGTGTATTACTTTGTATTAAAATTTACTCGGCTGCAATGGAGTTCAGGTTACTTCAGTGCACTTTAATAGACACATGAATTTTAAATATCATGAAATTATTGTTAAAAAATATTTGTATTTATAATGAATTTAATTTTATTATAATGGGAAGTTTTCTTTTGTTTCGTAACTTATGTTGTACTACCGATTTAGATAAGATTTTGAACTTAATTAAAAAAATCTGGATGAGAATTTGTGCTGACATTTTATTACTCTCTGCTATATCTAATCTGTTTTTATGATGCCACTGATATGATTCTCTAGTGCAGTTAAAAAAGCATTAAAGGGGAGGCGAAGAGAAAAGAAAATTAACACTTCGTGGCTCGTAATAAAAATTTAAGAAGCATTCGCTGGTTTAAAACGAGAAGGAAAAAATAAGAAGCTCTTCGCAGAGGTTTATGAGAGCCGTTTTTTTGAGCATGCTTAATATAACAGGGCCGGTTTTAATTTTCAATTACACGAAATGAATTTCCACAAATTAGAACCAAGCAGGTTTATGTTAATAGGTGCTATATTCATGATCCCGACGCATTGGAATGCGAATTGGATGGTGGAGGTTTCTTTTTTTTTTTTTTTAATTTATTTTTAGATTTCAACTACGTTCGCAGGAAGAGTGAAAGAGATTGTATTCTGGCACTAGATGATAGAAAATAAATTGAATTTGCTTTATTCGTTTTCAGTTTTAGAGGAACTTAAAATATAATAGGATGGTGCGGCATCAAATGCAATTCGCAAAATGTTTGAATGTGATCGATGGTCAATTTGATTACTCGTGTCAAAAGGGAGTTGGCGAATGATGGAAGAATTTTTCTCAGTCATTGTCTCGTCTACACTTCGGCAAATGCTCCTAATAAATTCTGGCATTTTAAAAACAGTAGTGAAATTCAGCAACAATTGAAAGTCTTTTAATTTTTTATAATGATCAATTACTTGAGTCGTTCAGAAATTAACACCCCAACCCTCCTCCATAACTCCCAATAGGTATCCGATTGAAATGCTTGTGCGGTTTATATGTTATTGTTTGAGTATGCTTGCCCGCGTATTGCTACCAGATGACGATGTTCTCTGTGCATATTCGTCGATAAAGTGAGAAAACATGGAAGTAGCTAATTATAGGCATCGACCGACAATATGATTTCCTCGGAGGAAAGGAGTGACTGCTTCGGACAATCACAGTAGCAGCCGTGAGAGATATCTGTTTCTTGGATCAGTCGCTAAGCCCGTTGCCACCCTGGAGGCTCTACGGGGTGCTGCCTCATGCTCCAGATTCGCATGATCTTGCGCCTAGCGACTGCGCTCTTTTCGACACAATGAAAGAGACTGTACTCGATCAGAATTTCTGCTTCAATGACAAGCTGCAGGCGACGCACAGACGAGTATTTACAGATAAAAGTTGATGAAAAGTCTAACTCATAAAGTTACTTAAAAACGATTAAAGCTTATGGTTTCTTGCAGCCTAATACATGTTGTATCCCATAGTAGCTATTTTATCCAAAATTCCGCCTTACTATTAGGCATTGCACTAATCAACCATTTAGTGTCGTGACTCATTAGATGTTATGAGATTTGGGTTCGTCTACATTGCTGTTCTGATCTAGCCGTTATAGAAGTATCAAGTAAGTACTCAGGAGGACGTATAGGTACTGTCCAGTCATCGTACTTCTACATTGTATAGGCACGCCCAGAGTAAATTCCTCATAGTGATGGGCGATATATTTTGATATTATCGTTATCGCGATATTTACGTTTGATATATCGATACTTTTCGATATTTTAATGGTGCCAATATATTGATCGATTTGATATTTTCTCCTGATATATCGGATTTTCAAACTTTGAATTTCAAAGTAGACAAACGCATAAATTTCATTTTTATTTTAATTTTATCTGTTTTCTTTGTCATTGATGTATTCAAATAATGCGTGTGACATGCTCTCATAGTTATAGTGCTATGTGATTGGCTGTAATTGTCGCCTTGCTTTAGAGTCTACAGTTTAATTATTCATAAACGACCAGGACGGATTATTAGTTAATCGGATGATCTTCATCCAAGTGGTAATTTGCCTATTTAAATATTATGTTACCTAGCATGTACTAGAATTTCATGATCTAATTTATAAATTATGTACCCATCGATGACCCAACGCCCACATAGAAAGGTTGTTTACTCAAATGAATATTATAAAATCAAAGTATTTTTTCCTTTTATTTTTTCCTTTGCTAAAAAATTTTCTTAAAAATATGATAATTCCTTATGTGTGGCCAAAACGTACAGGATTGTAGAATGGCGCCTTTTCGCGCACAAGGTGACAAAATGGTTCTGAAAAAGTGAAGCAATGTTTTATAACAACAGATAAGAAGATCGTCTTTCAGTGTATTCACTGCACCCGACAAGTGAAAACTAGTGGAAACATTACCAGTTTAAAAAGCCACATTTGGAACAGTTATAAAAATTTATTGTTTTCGCAGGAAGACAATATTGTAAAAGAAAAACGTAATAGTTGAAACCTGAAAGGTTATCCAAATTATTATTTTTAGGTTCAATTGGTGATGACTTTTGGGATGAAATGTTTTGATTTGTGACTGTTAATTTTTTTGAGTAATATTATAATAAAACTGATTGTTTTTCAAACTGTTTATTTATTCACTTCACTTTCAGATGTTGCTTTGACTGCAATTGAAATTAAAAGCATTAATTTAGCCAGCCTTTAAAACTGTCGATATATCGTGATAAATATCGGACTTTTTGCGATAATATCGAAAATATAATATCGCTGATCAAACGATATGATATACCGAAATACGATATTTTAGAAAATATCGCCCATCTGCCATTGATTTTGTTCTGCCATTTTCTGTATTTTATCCAATTAAACTATAACCATTGTATCATATTTCTGTATATAAAGGCAAGAAGGCCCTTGTGTATATCTTTGATATAAAAACAATACTAAGAATTGTAATTGTATGGCCTACCAGGTTTCTTTCACGCCATACCTCCTGATATTAGAAAATAAATAGTGAAAAATAGCAAAGAAAATTTCACGGCCTGGACGCGAACCAGGGACCTTCGGGTTACCGTCCCGATGCTATAACACTAACTAAAGGACATGTTTGATTGGTTTGGTTTGTTTGGTATTAACCTCCTTTAGGACATGTTTGATAGCGACAACTTCCATGTCCACAGTGGCTTAGTAGTTACAGCATCGGGACGGTAACCCGAAGGTTCCTGGTTCGAGTCCAGACCGTGGAATTTTCTTTGCTATTTTTCATTATTTAATACTAAGAATTCCCAATTCATTGTTTTCAAGTAACTTCATGATTTAGACTTTTGCCTAGCTTTTATCTGTAAATACTCCTCTCTGCGTCGGTCCAGAAATGGTACCTAGATACCCCCGAAGAATGGTTTGCCACGGTATTAGGAAACTGCTAGACAGACATAGGCGAGAAATACCTGTAATGTAATGTGCATTCAGTTCATCATAATAAAGGGTTAGTGTGATCATTTGATCATTAAATGAAGTATATTAATTTTTTCATTGGCTATTTGAAATAGATTATAGATTTTCTCTTCCGAAGTCGTTTATTAACCGACAGAGTGGATTGAAAATTTTAAAATTGATCCAATATATTTTACTACTAAAAGTGCCCTTTTTAAATTCAGATAAAAAAAACCATAAGGCGATAAAAATAAAAATGAAAAACCAAAAAGAAAAAAAAAATAGGCAGTGCTTTTTAATTTAGAAAAAATAAGTAGAATCTCTGCTTCTACCAAATGTGTAGCATTTTTCATAAAACGAAGTTAGCCCTCATTCCCGTGCCGTTTTACAATTCTAATTGGAGCGAATGTGTTGGCTGCTGCTGCTGAGGAAGCTCGACAGCGCGATTTTTCATGAAGGGAATCCGTTTGATTTTCTGGTCAAGAAAGAGAGAGAGAGAGGGGGGGATGGGATTAAATTAAGTCGAAAAGGGTGGGAGGAAGACGGAAAGGAGACTACCACTGAAAAGTTTTCCTAATTTATTCCCGCGGAGACGTCGACGACATAGGAGCGAAAGGGTTAACGCAGTCGTTTCCTATTGATCGTCCAAAGTTGGCGGCGGCTGCTGCACTCGGTGAAACTGAGTGTCGACTTTAAAAAAAAAAAACCCAACGAGTGAGTGAGAGAGAACAGTCAGTGTTCCGCCGACTGAGAAAAAGGAAAAATTCACAGACGACTTAATTTTAAACATGATCTTCGCGGTTGGCTGCTCATAAAAAAGCCTTACATCCTTTTTTTAATGGACAATTCGTGTTTCTCTGCGCTCGCTTATTTCGCTTACTTCTGCCTTCGAACTTAACCTAAGCATCTCGTCTTTAGTTTTCTTTCTCTTTGGTATACTTTCCTTTTTTTATTATTATTATTTAAAAAGTAGTAGTTATTCTCTTCCTCTTCCGCCAAACTTTTTTTTACTGTTTTATGACCCCCTACCCTATTGTTTTCTTTCTTGGGGTTATTATATATGTATGTACTGTACTACGACGGCCTTCTTAAATATACATCTCTGCTCCTTCTAAGTCAGCTCTGTTTTGCATGCTGACTGCATTTCTGAGATGTACGTCTGTTAGCCAGTGCAATAATTTTATATGGAAATTAGTACCTTGTTGTCAAATTTGAACTTCAGGATGAGACAGGGCCGTACCCACGGGGGGGGGGGGGGGATGAGGGGGCTGCAGCAGAAATTGGCCACCATGACAACTAAATCTGTTACATGGGGGCCCCCCCCCCCCCCCCACGTAGGATTGGGCTAGCCCCCCCCCCGAAAAAAATTTCTGGGTACGGCTCTGGGATGAGAGGCTCTAACACAATTAGAGCGAGAGTCAAGAAGCAACCTTGATATTTTGCTTTGACTTTTTATTGCCTTATTAAAGTTACTTCTTAACTGTGCCTCATATTTTATATATTTAGGCCTCATGATTAATTTTTTTCTCTGTTCGAGCCTTATTACGAAAATATTGCGTAATTTCGTATCAGGCCATATCTCTTTCCAATTCAGTTTTGACCGATAAATGCATGTTAATTTTAATTTTAGATTAATTGGTAGCATTGTTGTTTTAAATTCATTCAGTTTAAATTTGCGTTTACCTGTACTGGTTTCTTTGTTAATGTTACATAGCCGTTTAACTTTTTTTCGCTCTTTAAGTGGGGACCAGGTGGCTCTTCTCGAGGGATTATAAACTTCTTAGATTCATCCAGCTAATTTACCTGCATTTCTTCTTTATATGTGTGAACAGTGTTATTTGCTTAAATCCGAGCAGTCATCATGGAAAGCTGCTTTTATTAATGTCCCAACTTTTTAGATATCTATAAATCTTTTAAATTACTTTAGATAAAGTATTATAATAAATAATAATTATAACTACAGTTTCATATTAACCTATATCCTACACTTTAAAGTAACCTTTTCATGCGTCATTCCACTTATTTGGGATTTTCAGGCATATTAAGGGAATATTTTTTAATCCTTAATCGTTAGTGCCTTTGTAAAATTAACAACATTATATAATTTCCAATTATATAATATCCCATAAATAGCAACATTGAATCATCTAATTTAATTTTATTTGATTTAAATATTATACTCTTCATTAAATATCAAACATTAGACTCTTCTTTAAGGAGATTAAAATAAATTATTTTATTTGTTGATTACAATTACAATCACATTTGCAATTCTCTTTATGATTATTTCGCAAAACACCTTCAGGAAGGAGTTTTCTACAAAGTGTACATACGTATCTTGAGCTGCAATTTAATTTTTTATTATTAAGTATGTTTGAAACTTAAAACATTTATTAATTAAAATATGACTTAACGATAAGGGATCGTCCATAAACCACGTGGTCAAGTACGGGGGAGGGGGGTAGGAATCTGGCTACTGTTGACTTCATGAGGGGGAGGGGGGGTAAGGTAGCAGACACGTGGTCTTTTAGGATATTTTAAAAGCGTCTTTTTTATTTTTATTCCTATATTTTTCAAGTTTTTGAAAGCCTCTTTAATACTTGAAAAATGGAGAGGGGTGAGCCAAAGACCACGTGGTTTAGAGGGGGGGGGGTTAAAGATTTTCCACATTGTAGCCACAGAGGGGAGGGGGTAAAATGCTATTTTTTGGCCACGTAATTTATGGACGATCCCTAATTAAATTAATGGATATTTCAATATCATAAAATTTTTATATACATTCCATTAAATTATCCAACTTCTGAAGTATTCAAGAAATAAGCTATGAAAGCTTTCAACCAAAAACTATGTGGCTGAGTTATATGTACTAAGTGATACCTAACTTAGTATTCTATACATATTGTACGAGTTTACAATAAATCTCTAGGAATTATCTTAGGCTATTCGTGGGTGTATTAGCTTTCCATTCCATTTGCATGTTCGTTTCAAATGGCTAACACAAACAACCATGCCCCAGTCCGGATTTGTATTTGATACAGTCAGCGAGACCATTTTTTTTGTTTCTTGGGCAATATGTTTCTGGATTCTGTTCTTTATACATTCAATTGAGTTCAGATCAAGCGAATTTTCTGAGAAGTATTGAATTCCTGAAAACATACCATTGATGTTTTGAATGTATGAGCTCGCGTAAAATTCTGTTGCAAGATGACATCATCAGATGAACAGACCATTGACAGTTGAAGGCACACCATCATCCTTCATATCTTTCCATACCGATTACTTTTGTTGAAATTGAGACAAAACATGGACTCATCAGTAAAGATGACCTATGATCACATTTTGGGAGCCCAGTTCTCAAATTTTTTTGACCCAGTGAAGACGTTTTTCCTTCTGTGTATTAGAAGAGGTTTTTTGATGGCAACATAAGATTGAATAGCCTATTCATTGCATTTAAATACCTGTAAGATGCATGAATTTTTTTTATTTAGAGATGCTGATAGGAGAGATGAGGTCTCACGATTGTGGAATGTGCATCTTTTTTTTCACAATATACATGTATTTCATCGTTCTTTGAACATGAACATTGGGTGATCTTGGATTTCTCACCTTCACAATTTGATCTTTTCTCCATCTCTTTAAAATTCTGCTAACTGTGTTTGACTTCTATTTCAGCTTATGTCGAGTTTTTTTTTTTGGCACTTAATTCAATGATTAAAACTCGTTCTCTTTCTGAGAATTGTAGGGTTTTGTAAATTGCTTTTGATTATTTATAACATTCAAATATGTAGGACTATTTATTTCGTTACTCGAAAATTTGCATATTTGTAGTTTTAATTAAAACGAATTTTATATTATCCGAAACTTTTTGAAACAAGTTTTTACAAAAAATTAATTTCAAAAATTTATTCTCATGAACTATTTCATATTTGGTTTTGACATTTTCTGAACAGATATATTTCATGAGTTATTTTGATCAATATTGTAGTATGAATTCTTTGAATGTGCTTAGAATACATTTAACTTAGATACATATTTTGAATCGGACTGTATCTGAAAATAGACTGAAATTTATCTGAATCATTGATATTGGTTTATTAACTTTTAGCAGTAAATTTATTGTGTTATACACTTTAGTTGATTGCTTTATATATAATTATATAGAGTAAACAGGAAAAAATACAGCAAATTTGTGGATTACAGAAAAGAATTTTTTTAAAACCATAGTTGAGTATTTAAATGGGTATAAATGTATAAAAGCCACAGCTTGGCTTTAAATATTCTAATCTTCTAGGATAGGCTCGTAACGACTTAAATTGTTCATTTTCGCCCCGTTTCAACCTGAAAGTGGCTCAAAGGGTTCTTGCCCCCTTGATGTGCGGTTGCCGTCCTTTTCATGTGTCCATCATTTGTAGACGCAACCTTTCGCCGTCATCGACGAAATGCACTGACAAGGAAAATCCGTCGGAGCCGTTTCTGAACGAGCTGTCACCGGGGCTTCGTCAATGCTGGAGAGTGAAGGACGACGCTCCGACTCGAAACGGGGAAGGTAGGAGATGAAGAAGGAGGGGAGAGTGTTAAGGGGAAAGGGATTGGAAGTCTGGGAGGGAGGGAGGAAGTGTTGGTAGATTAAAATCGAGCGGAAGGTGCCACTCAGCAAAGTCTCATCATTCATATAAGCTCCCGAGTCTCTTAAGGACGACAAATATTTGAATAGGGCTGTGAAAATTACTCGAGAGAATTTCAACGTTGTGGTTGTTCATAAATGGAATCGTGATTGAAAAGTTTCGGGAAGGTTGTAGAGGTTGAAAATCCAATATGCCGAGCTTAAGGAAAACACGAGTGTTTTCTTTATTGTTATCAAACTTTGCAAATATCATCTAAGAATCGTAATAAGGGTTATAAACTAAGAATATCCCTCGTGTTGATGAAACCAGTCGAGTATTCAATTTAATGTTATTTCTGAAGAAAGTGAGTGCAGAGTCTTCTCCGCTTCGGTTCGTTGAATTGAAATGAAAGGCTGTTTTGCTTCTGTGATAACATATTCTCTAAGGAGTTCATTAAATATCGGTTTGAAAATTTTAGGAAAAATATCTGGCATAAAAGGGATGACTTCTCAAGAGAGAGAGAGGTTATATGTCTGTTTTATTTGCTATCCAACCATTTGTAGATTGAAGTCTTCACAATTTAAGTCTGCTTTAAATTTTTATAAATATTCGTTATTTTAAGTAAGAGAAATTGTTTTTATGCAATTATGATATTTTATTCTTTAATGAATTCATTATCTTAAAATACTTTCACTTCGAAGTTAGAATGCAAAACGTCTATAAAACTGTAAAGAAGAATGGTGAATGCTAGGTTGCCCATGTTGCGTTAAGGAAAATTATAACAGTTCGAATAGTGGCTATCCATTGGAGTGAGACATACCATTCTCGAAGTCGTGTGGACTTTCAACATTCCCCGACCTACTGATAACACATTTATATATGGAATACCACAAGGAAAGTAATACCATTCATGCTGAATTGCGCAAGTACTGACCAAGTGTGCTAATCGAACGTGGCCAGCAGTTCTCGACTAGAATCACCCAGATAATAGATATGACATTGGCTCAAATAGCATCTACATGCAAATCCAGAGACCATTCAGATGGTCAGTACAGCATTTTTAGTTTCCATGGGATATGAGAATACAAGTACAATCCGACTCTCCTGTTATTATCACGACACAGGATGCAGCGAACAGCTGGGCTCGTGGCGTCATTAATGGGACTTGGAGGAGTAGGAATATATGATTTGTCAGTTTGAGACCATGAAACGCAGTTGTCAGAAAGGCACCTGAGGTGATGGTCCTATATACAGGTATAGAGTGTATTCGTGTGGCATGGATTGTCCGTCGGTCGTCTAAAACGTCATGACCGATGACCGATATATATTGTGCTTGTTATTAAACAATTATCACCTTTTTGGAATTCATGTACCTCAGAAATATTCCATCCAGAAATATTCCATCCCATGATTTGGCTGAAGCAGGGATCAACGAATGGAGTGGCCAACACGTTTGCGCGACATGGACGTAATCGATCAATTATAGGACGCCCTGGAGAGGTCTGTTCACATCTATGATCCTGCATATACAAATATCACGGAGCTGTCAGCAACTGTTCATCGACATGGATCAACATTTCCCCAGAAATCTTCTCTCTGAAATCGAGGCCAGATGGGATTGCTGCACTTTTCTGGGCTAGGGGATTCATGCATGTTGAGAAATAGAGACATCCCAAATCGACAATTAGTGATACCATGTTGAAATGAAAACGATAGGGGCCAACTGAAAGTGGAAGGTATTAGCGTGGATTTCTACAAGGGTAGCTGACCAGGTAATATGCAAAAACCACCATTTAGTAGCTGATTCTTTGAATTCAGAGTCCCAGGAATCGACTGGCAAGAAAGTTTGTACCAAAATATTTAGAACCGACGCGACGGTCACAATCTAGGTGTAAAAATAAACCTCGAATGCAACGTCGACTTCAGTGGTCCAACGAGCACTCCCAGGCATAGTGGAGACCTGGAAAACTGTTATGAAATGATGAATCACGTTACTTTCTTTTCCGGTCAGAAGGACGGATATGGGTCTGGCGGATGCCTGAAGAGCGCCTCTTACCAGAATGCATAGCCCAACAGTCAAATTCGGAAAAGGTGGGATGGAAAGGTTCCTGCTTTGCATGTTCTGGCCTCAGACCTCTGGTCAACTGGCTTAGACGCCGACAGTATCTGAACGTTCTCTCTTTCTTGTGACACGTTTTTATGGAACGGACCCATGCCTCTTTCAGCAGGAAAATGCACCGTGATATAAGACTGCCGCTGTAACTGCATGGTTTGTGGACAATAACATCACTACATTGATTGGCCTCCACATAGTCCCGACCTGAATCCTATTGAACACCTGTGGAATGAACTGGAGCGCCGATTGAGGTCTAGGGATGTCCGTTCCACAACATTTCCGGAACTCAGTACATTTCTCAAGGAGGAATGGTCCAATATTTCAGCCAATTGCTATCGTAATCTTGTAGAAAATAAGCCCCATAGCATTCACCCTAGCTAAAGGTGGTTCTATTTCGTAATAAAACTTGCACAATGGGTGTTTGTTGCAAACACTAGAATGACCGGTGAGGTTTTTTTTTTCTCCAAGTAGTGAATTACTAAAATTATTTGAACATTAGTAAATATTTGCATACCAGTGTCAAAAAGATCGCTTTGAGATAAGTATAAAGGTGGGAAGTTTTGTTGTGTTATCAGTAATTTTTACGCAAAAATTGATTGAAATTCTACTTTGAGTATTCTTAAGATATATAAAAGTAGACATAGTTGTTGCATTCTCATAAAATTTATTTCATACATAAGTATTCCTTACCATAGGTGTCTATCATCTTTTTACTTTTCCTTACTCTCGTTAATAGAGGACAGTGGGGAGGAGTCTAATGCGATCGACATAGTGGAGGTCACTCTTTTTTTTCTTTTTTGAGGAGGTGCAGCTCTCTTAGGATACAATTCGAGGAAATGTTTCTCGGTAGCGCACATGAAGAAGAAGGAGAAGAAGGAAACGGAGCGTTGGAGACGGCACAGGGGGAAGAAGAAAAGAAAAAGCAAAAATTCGTCTCGAACGCAGTGTCATTATCGTTTCCACTGCTGTCAAGCAAAGAAGGCTTCTCTCTCTCTCAGTCTCCCTCTATTTTCTTCTTTTTTTTTTTGTCAAAAATTCATTTCGTCGTCATGTAATGCTGCGACAAAAGCCAGAACATAAGAGAAGTTGGGCGTTCTTTCCTCCTCTCTCCCTCCTCCTCTTTTTCCTTTTTGCGTTCTTTTTTTATCGTCTGGTTTAAGAGCAGATCACATCGTTGCCAGTTTATCATCGATGACACGAGCGACGAGTTAAAACGTGGTAACGATCTCTCTCTCTTTTTGTGCTTTTTTTGTTATAAGTCAGAAAGTAAACAAGAAACACTTAGAGAAAGGGAAGACTTGAAACGAAGAAAAAGATTCGTTGGCTGGGATTTGCTCTGCTTTGTTTCGTATTAAGCGAGTTTTTAAAGGGATTTTTTTTTCTAATTTACTCAAGAGATCAGTTTAAATTACTTTAATGACTTGGAAAAACAATACTTCTTGTAAAAGGTTTACCTTTGTGTTTACAGATGTTTCTACATATTTTTTTAATCGCAAGTATTCAGAAAAACTTTATGAAATTCCGTACGAACAATTGCAAAGATCGGACCTTTTAAGTAATTGAGAATCAATTCGGTACACAAATATTTTCCGGTGATAACACAACTAGGATAAAATTATAAAAAAAAAATGTTAAAAGAATTATTCAAAAACTTTATAACTGAAAATCATTTATAATTTTGTTTTTCCGGTTTCTCTTCTGCCTTAATGAATTAAACAAAATAAATTGACAGGGTTCTAAATATCCATTCAAATTTCATTAGCTATTGTAAAATTTTAACTTCAGTAGGCACACGTAAACGCTCAGGCGTTAGTCAATATAACATTGGCAAATAGGAAAGAAATCAATAAATGACAAAAAGTTTAATTTTCACAAATAAACTATTTCGTTCCTCTTCAATTTTTTATTTTCCAATTTAGTATACATATTTCCTAATTTTTAATGGAAAAAATCCTCATTGAGCATAAATAGTACAATCGTCAAAATATTTCCCTCAAGAACTATGATTCTTTAAGCAACTGTTGGGGTATCTGGAAGAGACACCTGTTAGAGTGCAAAAGTTTTAATGTTAAAACTAATTTAACAATTTTAATAATACCGTAAAATCTTGAATACACGCCAGGTATTCAAATGCATGCCGGTCTCAAATAAAAGCCGGGTGGAGTGTAATAAATAGATTAAACGCCGGGTCTCAAATAAACGCCGGATCTCAAATAACCATACTTATTTTACAGGACTTGCTTTGTATTCATCTCTTTCAGGTTCAAGGTTCATCGCGTTTCTCGTAGAACAATTAACAAACCGTTACCATATCGCTATTTCCAGACCTTTATTCTTTCAATTATTTTTTATATTCATTTAACGCTATATTAAAGTGTATGAAAATATTCTGGATTATTTTAAAGAGGGTGTTGATGATAATGTAAATCAAAATATATAAAAGTAGACAAAATTTTAACATTATCCAGATCGTTAACAAAAGCATTTAGCTTATAATGGAAGTGTAAAGTTGTTCATGGCTAGTTTACAGCTTTTATTTTCTATTCTCAATGTTTGAGTATTTATTTTATAAAATAAATATTAAAATTTCCATTAATAATTTTAAAGTTATTGTAAGTATAAACTTAGAATTTATTTTGAGAATTAACCTTATACAGACTGAGAGTACACATTGAAACAAAGGTTGTAATATCGTTATATTATTACACTTGTGATAGGAAAAGCACCACGGCAATTAATATAAAAATTGATGCCCCTTTTATGCCTTGTACACAGTGGCCTCCAAATCATCTACGTTCGTTTACCTGCACCAACCTCTTGTTCAGCTATTCCAAAATTCCTATCTGAAACAAAGGCTGTAATAAAGCTATATTATATTTATTCAAGTATGTTTTGTTTGCATTTGCAACATTTCAATATTCTCTATGAGACCCTGTATTTGTAATATATAATTTATGCTTAATTATGTAAGGGTAATTCTAAATATAAACAAATTCTAGGTTCATATTTTTAATAACTTTAAAATTTTTAATGGAAATTTTATATTTGTTTTCTAAAATGAATTTTGAAACATTGTGAAAATAAAATAATTATGCAAGCTAGTCATAAATGTAAAATTTTATGTATTTTTAAATATTTTGATTTATTTTATCATTAACCCCCTCTTTTAAATAATCCAGAATATTTTTATACACTGTAATGTAGCTTTTAATAAATATAAAAAGATAACGTGGAACATTGCTTTTCGTATTTCTGGAGCGTCTTGTAAACCGTAATACGAGATTTAATACTGGCTTGCTATCAAATAATTCTATTATTTTTATATATGAAATCTACGCTGTTAATGTAATTTTGAATGAGCCTTTTATGATGTGTTGATAGTTTCTAGGTTGGAGCTATCTCCACTGCATGGTTTCCGTCACCTAAAATATCGTCATTAACCTTAAAGTTTGAGCGAAGCAGAGAAAGAGAAAGAGCCAAAGCTACTTAAGCTCCTTAAGTAAATTTGCTCTCCCTTGACATCGAATTATGACGGAGATAATTGTCCGGAGCCGAGTGAAACCAAACATTATTTCAGCAGATAACACATCGCTTAGCGCAGATTGAAAAATCATTTTCGATAAAACAGTGTTATGGCACTTCTGTTGAAAAGCCTTCGTAAACTGGGAACATTTTCCTCCGGTGTTTATCCCGTTGCCGTTCGGTGAGCCCATACGCCCGGACGAAAATGCACCTGACGGATGTTGACGCACCCTGTCACCATAGCAACGGGAGTGCCGTGAACGACTCACGACGACGACTCCCCCTCTCTCCCCCGTCAGTGGTACCAAATGAGCGCGACACATTAACTTGGAATGCATTCCTCCTGCGACGGGAGCTCAACTCCTGTAGGTGGCGGTTCGTTACGACCGACGCCTTTTCATTTTCCCAACCCACTAAATGGTCCCTTCGAGAATTGTTTCGCCGCTGCCTACTCCTCCTTCTTCTCTAACTCCTGTGTTCTGATTTTCCCTTTTTATTTTCTAACCTTTTTTCTTTTACCTCTCTCCCTTCCGAATCACCTTTTCACGGTTTTTTTTTTACCCTCTCCTTCTCATTCTTTCTCTTTTTCTTCCTGTGGTTCTTTCATTCTCGACGGCTGTGAACAGAAATGCCCTCTTGTCGATGCAGTGATTCGAATACCAATTAAAATGGGGAGAAAAGTTTAAAATTAAAAGCAAAGGAGTTAATTACGATTGCGAATTGTGGAAGTTGGTTACTTTTGGCATAGGAAAGATTAAAGAGAGCGGCAGGAAGTTTCCCCAGTAAAAAAGCGTGTGTTAATTTTTTTGTTTTAAAATTGGAACATGGATTTTTATTTTTAATTTGAGGTTTTTGAAATTTCGAATAACTATTTTTACGAACATACATGAAGTGCTATGAGAAACATCAAATTATTAAAATAACTGCATTTCAATCAAAATAATATCCAATGATTTTCTATATATTCCACATCATTGTATAGATCGAATCATTATTTGCGAATCAAACCTAACATTTCTGTGTCGTCTACTAATTTGTAATGTAATTAATTCTGAACATTTACTATCAACCCGTGAATCATTTGGATTTTTGGTGAACATTACCATTTTTGACTGATTTATTTTTTTTTCATTTTATACATTTACCAACTTAATTGTACAAAATTACCTACTTATTTATTAATCTTATCAATTCTGAAGAAACTACACGAAAGGCAATAAAATATGTTAAGAAAGGTATAAGAAGGTATAAATTTTACCGTAGTAACCACTTTTGCTTCAGTCTTTTGTTGCATGACACGGTATCGATCCAGGGCTAAAAATAACGAAAACCTTTTTCATTGATAGATTCTATCAGATTATTAAAATGAATCAGAAAAATTAAATTTTAAATCAGGAAGGTGAGAAAAACTATTGAGATTCGTATATTTATCGAATTCATAGATAATTTTTCCTTATTAAATGTTTATTTCTAATGCTTATTTGAAGATTGCAAGAAATTCGCCATTATTTCACCCAGTTAATAAAAGTTGAGAACTACAAAAGGTTACGTTCTGTCTAAAACTTTAATTCAGTCCGAGTGTGTAAAGAGACATAATTGAATAAAGAACAGTTGATACATAAAAGTGTCAAGAAAAATGAGATCAAATGCAGGATAAAGTATTACAGTAAATATGACACAGAGCTTAGAATGGAAAAAACGTCGAAATCCGCTTGCAGAGGTGATGTGGCTTAATCTGGTGATGTGGTGTGGGGCACTTTATCCTATGAATCTGGCACTGCTCTGTGTTCATAGTGGGCAATCTAATCTATCACCGATTTGCAGATGAGGTGGTCCCCTTCTCCGTTGTTTTCGTTTTTCTTCGATTTTAATCCTTTATCTTAAACAAAATGTTTATCTCCTAAAGATAAATTATATAGTAATTATTGCGTGACATGAAAAACGTTGAAGGGATTATTATCTTGAAAAAAAAAATAAAACTTAGTATGACTTAATTGGAATTGCAACATTGCAATTTATCTGTAGGAATATAATATTAAAGCCAAATTATAAAATAAAGTTAAATTAAATTGTCAAATCTCAATTCATTAAAAATCGCATACTACAATAAAGTGATTAAAAAGTTGCATTATTCAATTTACCATTCTCTAAGAGCCTGCAATATCTAACATTTGTTCTATAGAAATGCTATGGATGGAAATGTCGTCCTGATAAGGCCAACATCTTTTAAATTTCTTGTCTGATATAAGCACGCCAGACAAAAAATTAGTGACTTTGAGAATTCACGACACTTCTATGTAAAAGTAGTTTGGATATACAAATTAATGCGCATGAGCAACGTACGAGCATTGTTAACAGCAATTTGTGTCGAATTGGCTGCGAAAAATGGGTCTTAAGCCAGACGTATCTCAGAAGCAAAAAGAGGTCATAGCATTTGGGTGGGCAAAAGGACATCTCGTGGACGAAGTAGCTACCTTTTCCGGAGTCTCAACGCGCACAGTCATCCGTGAGTTCAAGAAATGGTTCACAGGCACGTCGGCTGGCAACAACGTCGAAACTGGTCGGAAATCATTGCTGACTGAACGGGACCAAAGACGAATATCGCGTCTGGCAAGAACTGCTGCAGAAAGGCAATAATGCCATAATGGTCCCCATAGACAAGTTTCTGAAAGAACCCGTTACCTCGCATGCGTCCGATGCTCACTCGTGTGAACTGCCACAAGAAAGTTCGCGCACAAGCAATATCAGAACTGTAGACGACTGGAAACGCGTGATTTGGTCAGATGAATCAAAGTTTTGTTTGTATTCGAATGACGCTCGAAGTCGTGTGCTTAGAAGAAGCAATGAAGCCTTTATCCCTGATTGTGTCCAAGGTATGGTGCAGACGGGTGGTGGCTAAATGACCCTGTGGCCAAGTTTTTAGTACAACCAGCAGATACCTCTCGTTGAAATTAGCACCACGACGATCATCACTATCGTGACATTCTGGACCTGGACGATGTCTACTATCAAGGCGATAACTATAGGCTTTGCAGGACTATTAAGACTTTTCTTTTTTAGCCTGTAAGTCCTACATTATCTATTCACAACCTTTATTTTCATAAAGGCAATTCAAGAACGTATTTCCCGTCTTTCCTCTTTTATTTTTCTTTCCTTTTGTATTCGAGATTTTACGCACTCATTTATTTGATCTTGGCGCGGCGGTATTTTGTGCGGTTCCTTGTGGTCCGTTTGCGGGAATTTAAAGGGGGGGGGTCAATGGAGGAGTGGTTCGACGAGCATGATCAGACCGTGCAGCACCTCGATTGGCCCTCCAAGTATCCAAATCTGAACCCAATAGAGAATTTGTGGGACCACCTGGAGCAACGTGTTAAGACGAAGAATTGCCATCCAAGTAACATCGCCACCTTGCGAGATAAATTGTATGCAGCATGGTTGAAGATAGATAAGGACTTTCTAAAGATACTCGTACAATCAATGCCCAAGCGCATTAAAGCTGTAATTAAAGCGAAGGGATGTGCAACGCAGTATTAACAGCAGGTGACTAATTTTTTGTCTGGTCGGCTTATAGTAGTCTTCTTATATCCATAAATGCGAACACTTTATAGATTTCAATTATTTTCCAAGTAAATTTCAAAAGACATTAAAGATTAAATCGCCAACAAAGGGTCAAGCCATTAGATTCCAAAAATTTTAAGCGCTTTATTGCAATAAGTGATTTTTAACGAATTAAGATTTCATAATTTAAGCTTTTCGTGTTACAAATAATTTTTTTAATTGCTACAATTTTAAATCTGAAATATCCCTTATTGTTGAGGCATATTTTCTATTCTTCGAAAATATTGCATGCATTTACATTTACCGTATGAAGAAAAAAATAATCTAAATCGGACAAGTGATATTGTGGTGCTTAAATTGAAGCTTTTACAGATATTCTAGACATGAAAATTACTTTTAAACTTTTCTATTTTGGTTAATGAAATAAAAATCTAATTTAAAATCACTAATCTCTGTCGTTGATGTTTAGAATGAAAAAGACGCTTATAATTTATACGTAAAACGAACACACGAAATGACCAATTAACCGGTAGACGTACTAAATCTTAAGATCGCTTTTGATGTCAAAATTACAGTACCAGTGATATTCTTTGCAGTTGCAATTATCATCTGAATTAGTATGGAAAACTCCTTGCTAAATGTTTGTAAAGCAAATAGTCTTCTTGGATCAAAATAACTTTTCAGAATATTTGAAATGACATGCGCAAAACAAAAAAAAAATTCATTTTCTTGCATTAATTGTGAAAGTACGAATTTTAAGACTTTTCCTTTTTAGCCTCTAAGTCCTACATTAATTATTCACGACCTTTATTTTCATAAGGGCAATTCACGAACGTATTTTCCCCCCTTTTCCTCTTTCATTTTTCCTTCCTTTTGTATTCGAGATTTTGCGCACCCATTTATTTGATCTTTGCGCGGCGGCGTTTTGTGCGGTTCCTTGTGGTCCCGTTCGGGGGAATTTAAAGGGGTCCCTTTTGTGTGAAGCGGTCATCTTCAAAGTAGTAAAAGAGTTTAACACGGGGCCGGGTCAAATGCGCTCCTAAGCTGCGGAAGGAGTTCGAGGGAGCAAAGAGTTAACGCCCCCAACGTGCTTCAGATTGCACCAGCGGATCAAGAAGAAATGGAAACGGGAGGGCGTTTCGAAGGAGTCCATTTGGAAAGAAAGGTCTCGAAATTTGGTCTGAAGATGCCATTTACTCTAACCCACCCACACTTCATCTCCTCTTCCTCCTCCTCTCCGAGCTAATTGACTCTTTCCATTCTTTTGCCTAATGGCTCCCGCCCCAATAAAGCGCCGCTGATATTCATCGCTCGGCTGTCCTGCCTGGCCGCCGAGGCGAACGGGGAAAGCCGAACGAATAAAACCATTATAAAGACGGCAACCCAGGGATCGTTGAGTTTTCAAGATGACCTTCTTATCGTCAGCCAAGACCTTAAATTATTATTAAAACATTTTGATGGGTAATAACTTAAATTACGTGTTTATAATTGTATGTTTTATGCAGGTTTCTAAAAGAAGACGGATTAGATTTTTTTATGATTCCAATGAATATTGCCACGTAAATCATTCTCTTTCCTAACGACATTAACTCCTCACCAAATGTTAATGCCCTGTTCATCTGCCTTTTCCCCAGAAGTTGTAATTGAATTTCAATACATTATTCATCACGGCGTCAACATTTCAATCAGGTCGTCTATTTGACTAGATTGCGGAGCCTTGTCTTTTCCAGCACTCTTGATCAAATTTCTAAAGCTAAGTTAAGCAGGTTGGAGTGCTTGGTAATCTCATTCCAGAATGAATGGGTTTCTTTGAAGGAAAATTTTGGATCTTACAGTTGAACTCTAAGGATCTTTATCAAGGTAATGCGACCCAAATAAATGGGAATTTTCATAGGTGATTCTGAGTGGGAATTGCATGAAAATAAAGCTTTACATTCAAGTAAGCTTTTCTTTGGGTGAACAAAATGAGCCAAAAACCATTAAATAAAGCTACTTCAATAACAATGAAGCAGTTAATAGGATAAACACTAATGAGACGTGTTCGTTTTTATTAACAAAATTGAAATTAGCTTGAATTGAAACTAGGGAGAAAATGGAAAAATGAAAATTTGAATCTTACGCTCATTTACGAATATGGAATTCGGTTTTCGGTATTCTCGAACGATTTCAAATTTACTTGGCTTTTTATTGGACTTTTTCTCTTTATAATGCTGTCAACAAGTTTATGGGGACAAAATATAAAATGACGACCTGAGACATGTATCTAGCTGACGAAATACACAAACTAGAAACATGTTTATTTTATATATTATTATTTATTTATTTTTTTTATTTGTTTATTTATTTATTTATTTATTAAATGGTAAATACGAGGGCATATTGAAAAGTAATGCCTCCATGGCTGTAACTTTCTTATTTTTTAACCAATTTTCAAAATTCTTTTTGTATCTGATACTTGCATTTGTCCTCTATGTAATGCACTATTCACTTTTCGACATAGTCCCCATCCCTTTCCACGCATTACACCAGCGCGTGGACTAGTTGGGTGAACCCGTCGGAGAGGAATTCCAGGGTTGTCGTCGACACGAGGATTGAATGTCAGCTTTGGATCCTCTTCTGCAGCACGATAGCGCCCGTCCGCACATGTTCGCCACACATCAGAGGGGGTTGCAGCGCCTACAGTTCAAAGATGAAAAACTGCAGTTTAAAAATGAAAGACTTTGCACCTTGTGACTTTCACCACTTCCCAAAGAGGAAAGAGCACCTTTAGGGCCATGAGTTGCGTTCTGACGACGAGGTGAAACCTGCCGTTCGGTCCTGGTGTCGACAACAACCCCGGAATTCCTCTCCGACGGGTTCACCCGACTAGTCACGCGTTGGCGCAATGCGTGGAAAGGGATGGGGACAATGTCGAAAAGTGAATAGTGCATTACATAGAGGACAAATGTAAGTATCAGATACAAAAAGAATTTTGAAAATCGGTTAAAAAATAAAAAAGTTACAGCCATGGAGGCATTACTTTCCAATATGCCCTCGTACATAAGCGCCCAACGTGACCTGTACGGTCAGAAACCGAAAAGTTGGTCCCGGTGGGCGTAGGAGTACAATTGTAATAAACAGATAAACAATGAATTACAAATGAGTAAATTAGTTAATGGGTAAGTAATTATAGCTAGGTTTTATTAAAAGATTATACAATAAATTGAAGATCATATAATGTATATTCATTTAAAAGATAAACATAACAATTAAACAACCTTTCCTTGTTCCAACTGTTATAAAAGGGGCATAGCACTAGCTTAACATCAAGCTAGTAAAAGGAATATTAGATTATGATTGTAAAATAACATCAAGCTAAGGGTGCAGAGTGAGAAATAAAAGTTTTTTTTTTAAGATCTTCTAAATTACTTGTAGGGAACTACTGATCTGATATGTACGGGTATAGTGGTAAGAAACTGGACGGTGAAGGTATTCACGTTTAAATAATGGTAAATAAAAAATATCTGAGGCATTTTTAGTTTGATAATTATGGGTATATTAGTTGAGCTGAATTATGGGTTGGGTAGAAATAATCAGGAATGAATTTGACATTTTGTAGATGAAACAACAAAGTTGGAAATGGAATATTTGATAAATAGTTTGAATGCGCAAATCATGGAATAGGTGTGAAACGGAAAAAGATTTCGGAACTTTTACAATTGTGCGTATAAACCATTTCTGAAGTTTTGAAATGCGTTTTAAATTATAAGATGTAGGAGAACCCTAGAAAATTACACCATAGCATAGAGACGAATGGATCCAAGAAGAATAAAGGAGCAAAAAAATATTGTCTGAAAGATGGTTCATTCTTGAGATTATCTATTAGCATATTAATATGTGAATCCCAGGTGAGATCATGTGATATTGATAAACTCAGATATATGAACGAATTAACAGGTATAATGAGCCGATTGTCATAGAATATCATGGGCTTATTTGGAATGTTTCTTTTGTTCCGCTGGAAAAAGAACATTAAATTTGTCTTCTCAATATTAACGGTCAAAGAGTTCGCATCGTTCCACTCTTTTAGTTTTAGGAGGACAGAATTAATAAGAAGAGTCGATTGAGGTCCGTATTCTCTGAAGTGGATATAATTTTGAGGAAATTCAAAAGTAGATAAGAATAAATTTATGCAAATTGGATGATGCCAGAACTTTGATTTTTAATTACTTAAGAAAGAAGAATAATATACAGATTCAAGGAAGACGAACAATTATTTGGTTCCTTGCCAAGTTGGGTGATAGCTAGACAATGGTTCGTGAGGAAAGGCTTGAATAGAACTCCAGCATTGGGTAGTTGCGAGAAGCAATTTTAAACACATCTATAATTAGTCTAAATTCATTGTATTAATATCTGAAGCACTTAAGATCCAAAATTTTCAACACAAGTTCATTATGGTGAAAATTAAGTTACTTAATATCTACAACCTGTGACAATAAAGTTCGGTGAATGACGTCAAATTGCTAACGGTCGTAAGAGTGCACCATCGTCGTATCCTGCCCCAGACAGGTCGAGACATGTTTAAACAAATTTGAGAGAATCAGCGCTGCGAGTGTGTTTGTGTTTAACCAGGACATTGAAGAGAGAAGGCGTAGTACGCGCGGTCGAAACCCAAAATGGATCAGCGAACGAAAGAGACTCATGAAATGATGACAACAGTTTACAAAGAAGTGCTATTACTTTGAAGTGTATTTATGAGTGAGGAGGAGGCCGGAACACCGTAGAAGACGCCCCCCGAAGTGGCCAGACATCCAACTTAATGTTACGACCCAACTGAAGGCTATCCCTAAAAACGACTACGCCAGGAATTTCCAGGACTTGTACAGGCGTTCTCAGAAGTGCATTACCATCGACGGGGATTACTTTGAAGGATAGTAACTGCTGTTTCATGTAAGCGAGCAGTCCACTCTCAATATGCCATCATTCACCGAACTTTATTGTCACAGGTTGTATACAAAAAAACATGTATCTTTTGTAATCATCAGTTCTGCTTATTCCAAACTAAAAACAATTGTAAAGCTTAAAGAATTTGAAATTCGTGGAAACTTGAAGAATTTGGTAAGGCGCGCCTTTCGCACAGAACAAATCAAGTTAATTTTATTTTATGACGATGTTATAGCTTCTGAATTTTTTCCATTACAAACGAGACAAGGGGGTAGAGAGACAAAATAATTAAGGACGAGAATAAATTACGAACGAGATATAGCCGGTGGCAGTTGAATGTCACGAGACAAAAATCGAGATCGGTGGCAGAAACTTTTGGTAATTGGCGGCACTGTTGATTGTCGTCGGGAGCTCCAGCCACTCTTTATGGCCGTCGCTCGCTTCGCAATTGCCGGAGACCCAATCGCTAACCCCTACTCTCCCCTCCTCTCCTCATCTTTTGATTTCCTTGCGACGGACGACGACGACGATCAGAATGTAGTGAAGGGAAATGGAGAAAATGGGAAAAGACGAAGAAGCAAAGGAAAAGAGGGAATCGTCTTCGACGAACGGAGGGAAGGGCGGAGGAACTAGAAAGCCCGCTTCAAACGACAAAGAGCGATCAAAATATTTTCCGTCCTCTTTAAATGAACTTGAAATTAAAGTCAAAAACATCAGTTTTCTGCTTGAAATTCCAGGAAGAGAATGGTCATACACAAATACGGTTTTCATTTTAATTCTCTTTCCGTAGAATTTTCTTTTAATTTTTGAAAAAAAAAAATAGACTGATAGCTACAGATCCACAGAAAGAAATGGAAGAAAAAGATATTGGAATAAGGGATTAACTTTTTTTTTTTAGAATTTAACGAGCTACAGATTCATTGAATTCTGCAAAAATAGTTTGCATGTTTCTAAATGATAAATAATCTTTTGTTTCATATCCCATATGGCTAATAGAAAGTAAATTTCGAAGGCGAATCAATTTCTATAAACCCACCATGTACTTTTGGTATTCTCTCTGTTTTCTGCCTCTAAGCACCACTGGTTAAAGGTCCTGGTTCTCTTTCCCTCTTTTTACAGAGACGAACCTGCTGAGTGAAGCTTCTACAGTAGTCTTTTGCGTACCATGGTTAATCATTATAGTTATTATATATTCATAGTTATTCGGTGGATAAAGTCCGTATATAGATTCTATACACCATTACAAAATAAGAATGTAAAGGAATGTAATAGGAATGTAAAATTAAAATGTGTCAATATGAGTCGTGCAAGAGTTAAGTCGCTTTAAGGTAGGAACTTTGTCCGTGCAATTTCGCAATGACGTCATCCCTTTGAATTTGGCTGGGACTTTGATCAGCGGTTTCCTAACAGATCAAACCACCAAATATTTACAAGTTTAGACCGATGTTTGAGAGAAACTGGAATTTAAAAGATAATTATTAATATTAACAGCGTTTTCATTTTTATCTTCGGGCGCGCATTAACACAAAGTGTTTCAATATAAAAATCCGTATTTACTCAAAAGTGCTTTGAATTTGGACACATGCTTATTAGACACTAGCTGTTGCCCGCGACTTCGTCCGCGTTAAAGTCGGACTTCTTATAGACTTCTTATTTCCTGAGATTTCGTGATTTGTCAGGGGAATTTCCCTTTTTTATTAAGACACTGCCCTAAAAAAATCGAGCTCAGTTAGGAAAAATTAAATTACGACGATGAAATTTTACGGTTGCATAGAATTAATGTGAAGGGCAAAAATTATGAAAAATTTTATCTTTTCGTTAACTTTGTATTTCAAGTTTTGTATTATATTTTATAAACCATTTTTCGGTCATGGTTTCAATTTCAATTTAGTTTCGATTAATGTCAATTTCGTTTCGATCTCTTTCAGTTACGTATTTCCATTTCAGTTACGTATTTTGATTTATGCTTGTGAAAAATGATTCCTGATCCTTTTTCGTGTCTGTTTGTACAGTTGAACGTAGAACAACTTTGAGGAATGGTTTTGCATTAATTATTTCTCGGTCCCAAAATCGTCAAAAACAGAGCAGCCAGACAGCTAATTACTCCACGGCTCACTCCTGCCCAGACTATAATGGCTTCAATTTGCTTCACTTTTGTGGCGCGGTTAACAATAGGATTCGGAGTCTACTTTAATCAAGGCTGTCTATATTCATCAATATAGAAGGCCTTTGCTTTAATATACGTCATTGGATCCGCTCAGAAGAACTCGACATATAAAGCTTTGGATTACTAAAATACGGCAATTACCTTCCCCAATGCTAGCAGATAATACTGGTTGTTGATTGGTTAGTTTTTATTTTTATTTTATTTATTTTTGTTAATTTACGGATTACACCATTTTTACATAAAAGAAGAGTGCAGGCATTCATAATGAAAATAAAGGTAAAATTATTGAAACTGTAGTAAAAATCAGTATACAAGTAATGTAAAACCTAAAACTAGCAATGCAACTAAAGTTGTAAAAAAGTTTTCTTCTGATGTTGTATGGAATCGAAAAAGAAATCCTGGTGAGGGGAAACAATATTTCCCACCCTATGAAGACGAGGAAGAGGGCCATTCATTTCGTAGTTAGTAGTGAGTACCTGTCGATAAAACAGTTCAAGGGAGCGTGTACGTGAAGGTACTCGAGCTGACAGCAACTCAAAAGATCAGATCAGTCGATGTTGGCAATGAAATTTGGAGGAATAACAGGGTGCATAAGATTTTGTATACCGTTAAAATTTGATCGAATTCCAACGAAAGTTTCCGAGTTACGCAGTCAAAATTGTAACAAGTACTGGTTTAGTACTCACAAGTGAACACGTGTTATGATTTTGAATGAGTAATTCGGAAATTTCATGTTAGAATTCTATCAAATTTTAACAGTTTACACAGTTTTATGTACCCTGTTATTCCTCCAAATTTCATTAATCTAGGCTTTACAGAACCTGAGTTATTAACTTGTTGATCTTGATGGCGGCATTTTTATTTCTAATGATTTATTTTTATTTCTGTTTATATCTAAGTTAACGTTCAAATTCGGACCCATGTCCGTAGGACTTTTTGTGTTTATCTTGACCTCTATAATTCCCCCTTACATTGTTTTATACACGATTTGAATCACTTGGTATATAAAATAACAAAATATGCCCCTATAGGTAGATTTACACAATGTATTGATATTTCCTCGTCAACGAAATTTGTTTTTGCTGTATTACCTTTTTTATTTTTAGTAAATTTAGACCGAACTTTACTATTATCTTTTTAGCATATTCTATCATTTTGGAGATACGTACCAATTTTCTTATTCCTTACACGAAATTTACCCACATGCTGATTTTTGAACCATATTCTATATTTTGCTATTCCGGAGGGTTTTCTGCATCTTTTATTTTTAAAAAATCTGTTGTGGGCACCACGTGACTTCCTTGTACGCCAATTAAATTACATTGTTTCTTTCTTGTCTAAAAACTCCCAATTGTTGAAACAAATTTTGATAGTCGTTTTTGTGTAACAATTTCTTAAAAGAAACAATCAAACTCTGTAACGTCAAAAACTGCTCCGCGCAAACAAAACTCCATGAACATGTAAGAAAATATGTTGTGGATACAACAAATACACATTTTTGGCCCAGTCGATTGCAATCAAAAGGGGAGGTGCACCACTAGATATTAGAACAGTCCTCAATACAAAATTTCAACATTCTACGGCTAATCGTTTTTGAGTTATGCGAAACTAGTCACGCTGAAACTATGGATTCAGGGATGGCCAATATGGATATTTCCATTGAAATCTGAAAAAACCGAAATTTTTCATACAAGGAAGTAAAAAAGACACTTTTAATAAAACTGCAGAATTTTAGCTTTAGGTTAAATAGTTTCAATTCTGAAAAAGAGATTCAGTTTGTTATAGATGAGTAATAAAAATCAAATTACATAATTTTTTTCGTTGGTTTATTGCAAAAATTATGAATGGTTGTTAAAGTGATATGTACGAGGTGATATCTAAATTTCAGCAGAGAAATTTATGAGTAGCACTTGCGTTTCAAAAGCGGCAGAATACCACTAGAAGAATAAGAGAGATCAGGGCAACCTTCATATGAGCACAACCCTCGAAAATGTGGACAAAATTAGGAAACTTCTACATGTGGATCGTCGGAGAACCTTTCGGGTTAGGATAGAACATTAGGCTTGAAAAGATTTTAAATTTATACTTTGACCCTTTCTCTTCCCGAAAATGAAGCTGAAGCTAAAGGTTTCGTCGCTTTCAAACCTGGACGAGATCCAGCGCGAATCGCAGACACGTTTTGAGTAAAGGACTTCCAAAGAGTTTTACAGAAGTGGAAAAAAGCGCAGAGAGCCGTGTATCGGTTGCACAAGAAGCATATTTGAGATGTTGGCCAAATTTTTATGTAAATTAGGCCAATCTTGAAACGCTTTTGACATTACCTCAAAATTAGGCAAGGTATACGTTCTTCAAAGTTTCTTAGAGTTTTAAAGAAATATTTTACTCATTTATTTTCATAAATATTCAAAATATACTAAAAATGTTATATTTTAATTACATTTAATCTTAGGGGCGCGTGTTTACAGAAAAATGAATTAATTATTATAGAAATCTAATTTTATTATATCTAAGATTGCTTAATAACTATGTATTAACTATGCATATTTAATATGTTACAAATGTAATGTCATTGAATTTATTCAGTCAGACAAAAATTCAAAAAGAAATTGATATAATGTAATTTTGATTTTCAGATTTCGCACGTTGTTAGTTAGCATTGCTTTTTAGAGTCGGTAATTCACGTTTTCAGTTCATTTATCTCTGAGAACCGACCGATGTTTTACCCTTTTTTTCCTTCTTTTCTCTTCTGTCTCTCGACGACACAATCTCGTCTCCTGGTTCATCTTGCTTCGTCTCGCTACCTATTGTTGTTCCTATTGTCTGACTGGCCTTGGCATTTTTGTTCGTGTTTCTTCGTAACGTTTATGAGGCTAATCTTTTAAAAAATAATGAACACGGGTAATTTTAAATTAAGAAGAAAAAAAAAGCGTTGGAATTTCATTGAAAGAACCACGCACTCCATGAAAGTTTGCTGATATTGCAAAGTGGCTTAACCTTATCTCTAGGGAGGATGAAAGAAGGAAGAAGGTAGCGTGGAACGGAAGGGGATAAAGAGGAATGTATAAGAAAGTATCTGGGGGGGAAAAAAAGAAGACACGAAAAGGAACGAGAGGGCGTTTCCTCGTTTGCGGTGCCCCGAAGGTTGCGACTGTTGAGACTCGAACAGTTTCTCGTTCTGGTTCTCTATTGATTAGAGTGGGCGTGGAAACGTCGTCTGAAATAGTGGCCCTGGTGGTTAGGGGATGAAAAAGAAGGAGAAAGGAGTGAGTTTGACGACTCCCAATCAAATCGGTTGGGAGGTGGAAGCGAGTTTTCCACGGGGCAGAAATGGATGAGACTTCGCCGCGGGTGAGGCTCATCATTTTCACTGGTCGTTGGCCCCGGTGGCTCTATTTGCGACAGGGACGCACCCTGGGCTGGCAACGTGCCCGTTCCTGTCGTCGGCCCATCACGTGGTTGCCCGTCCGACAACCTTCTTTCTTTCTCCTCTTTATCTCATTCCCGCCGAGAAGATCAAGGCGACGGTACTTTTATTTATCTTTTGCAGCATGTTGGAATTAAACCAAGAGACTCAGTATTTTGGTTGATCAGAAAATAAAAATTATGGAAAATATCTGTTTCTTTTTTTTAACTTTTACATCTTCATGTCTCTGTTGTAATTATCAAATGTCAACAGGACATAAAAATGTCGAAACGCATTAATAGTTAAGGAAAGAAGTTGTTTTATGAAATTTTCACCATCCTATATTTACGAAATACAGGAAAGAAGCCCAGTTTTGTGTCTTGTTGATATGACACTGTAAACAAGTTTATAGTAGGCGTGGGATTGTTATTTGAAGTATCTTGTAACATTGAGATGCTTTTTTGGATGCACGTACTGCAAGAAATCTACACCGAATTATTATTTGAAACCAGATACATGATAGTGAGCACATTCTTTATATACTTTTGTCTAGTATGCAGTCTTGTATTCTTTATTTTTGGCTTATAAAGACACCAACGTCCGATATCCGATATGGTGACGGATGATGACGTGTTTCTGGATGCACTCGACGCTTTAATTCATCGCAGAAATATCCTATGAGATTCAGATGCGAGATTTAAGCTGGCTAATTCAGTACTATTATGTTCATGTCTTTCAAACACGAGGTTATATGCGACTGTTGCGACAATACACTCCGGTAGAAGCCTTTTGCCATTGGAAAAGGATGTAGTGTGACTCGTCGCTCCACATCGCTAAATTGCGGAGTTCTATTGGCCAGAAAAGTGTCTCCTTGCATCGTGTTTTATATTGATTGTGGTAACGTTTGGTTTATGAGCAGTATCCTGGTTTTTGTACCTTAGAACATAGAGCTTCCGAGCAATTGTCATTGATGCTGACCGGGAATCCCTACGCCGGCTATAAGTTGCGCTGCTGTGCTATTCCGATTTTGACGGACCTACCAGGTTAAGATATTTGTATGTTGCTCTCCGTAGGTTGGACACTTTTCCCTACCTTAAAGCTTTCCACTTTCAAATTCGAATAATGTTATCCATTGTTGATGTGACAGTTTGTCACTACACACCCTCAGAAGTCACAGAGCCGCCTGTATGGCATCATATTCAATATTTACGAGAAATTTCAGCTTCGGTCATCTCAGCACATGATTCTCATGTGAAGCATGGAACAGGATTGAATTAGCAATTCTCCCTTCAATTTAAGATATATTTTATGCACTGTAACTTTTATTCCTTATTTTGCAAGCAATTACAAAGAACTTATTAAATATAAGTTACTCTTAAAACACAATTGGACACAGAGTGCTGACGTTTCGGATAGAGACTATGTTGTTTGTTGTTTGACAAAGAATAGCATCTACCCTAAATGCCAGCTTTTTTCAGGATCTTATCACTCTGTCTACAAGTTTGTTTTAGTCCAGGATTTTGTGTCCCGTCCTTCTTTTCTTCTACATCCGTCATTAGTTACTCTTTAATAATTGTTTGGATAAATCATTGTACTTAAAATAGTATTAAATGAAAGTAGTGAGGTACGTTGAAAAAAAAAAGTAAGGGGCAAAAACTTTAAAGGAGTAAATCCCGTCTCGAGCTCTGACTTAAAGAAAGCGGCTACAGGACAAAAAAGTGTTGAAAAAATTTGAAGATAAGAAACAGAATCGGATGGTTATATGGGCTATAAAAATATATCTCGCGAAAGAAGGACACCATCGAAGAGGTAGAAAGGATCATCTATAAGCATTAGAAAGTGCAAAAAGTCGAAGGGAAAATAAGTGCTTTACACCCTAATCGCTACCCTAGCCTCTAATCCTATTTGATCTTTGCGCTTTTCCTGGAGTAGATTTTTCAGAAAACTCCATTAGGATTATATGGCTTTACTTCCATTTCATTGATCGTTTTTTCTTCCGAAGAAATCTTACCGCCATAAGTTGTTCATTGGGTGGCGTTGTCGCTGTTTTATTGAAGATTCTGCGAGATAAGTGCTGTCTCCGGGTCAAAAGCTGAAAGTTTCAACGCTAACCGGGAATTACTTTGGTGCTAAAGGTTTAGTGAATGTAAGAAGGCGAAAGTTGAAGACTTGGTGTTTAGAGGTTTTATTTTCCCCCCTCCTCTTTCATCCATCTTTCTCCTCTTTGGTAGTTTCTGAAGGGAATTGCAGCTGCGCAGGGAAAAAGGAGGAGGTACAGGATGGCAATTTTGATGTAAAAACGAAGTGAAGAACAGGAAGCACCAATCTGTCGCCCATCGAAGCCGACGCAGAATGTCAATGGGCGAGTTGTCCACCACCGTCTGTCCACTTTCTCTAAAGGGGGGAAACAGTTAGGCCACGTTGTTGTTTCTTGCGCACGAAAGCAGAATCTTCCTTTATCTAATAAAGGAGAGCCTCTTCATAAGGTTTCGTTTCCTTTCGAGAACTGTTCTAGCATTTTTAGGAAGCACAAAAAAAAAAGTTAAAGAAAGGATAAAAAAAGAAAGGCAGTGGGAAAAAATAGACACAGAGGTGGTAAAGGGAGAAAGGAAAGTAAGAGTCAGAGAAAAACCAACGAATTAAGGTTAAGAAAGAAGAAAAGAGATAAGTAAAGAAAGAGAAAGAAGAATAGACAGAGAGCGGATCATATCACGCGAGAGCATCTCGAGTGCGTAAATTCATTTGCTCCGCAGAGAGAAGGAGGAGAAAAAAAAAATCCTTTAACAATTTGGGATATTGGAGCTTCGATCGCTAGCGTTCGAAACAAGACACTGACTAGAAAAACGCTGACCTGGGAAAGTAAAACAGGCTTTCTTCCTTTTTATTCTGAAACTGAGGACACTATTGGTTAAGAGTTTCACAGCAACAACAACAATAGCGACAACAACTACCTAAAAGAATAAAGGAAAAGTATACATCCATATTCTTGAAAAGTGCAATCAATCGGAGGGTTAGCTTTAAGTGAAAACGGCATTGCCAAATTAACTAAAAATGTATTTATTAATTCTTATTGATTAATTTCGAAAATTATTTGAGAATTTTAGAGAATTTTTCATATGAATCTGCTTTCGAAAAAACGTTTCTTGATAGTGGTAAGATTCTAAACGTATTACTAAAATAGCACATTCATTACATTCTTGATCCCAGTTGATTGTTAAGCGAGGCTCTCCTTAGGCCATTTCACCAAAATGTTGTGTGGGCCGACTCCTTTGTCAGTGTTGACAGTGATTTTTTAATTATACGCCTGTGAATTGAATCATACAGGGTGAAACCAATATGTGGGAAACCTTTGACGAAGTGATAGAGGACGTAAAATCTAACCATAAATATTATAGAAACATGTGGTCTATTTCAATTAGACTTAATAATTTCAGGCACCTTTTATATGTTTGTTTACAAAGTCCGTGTATAGTTCTACAAAGACTTCTCAAAATTTTAAACAAACAGGCTGCTAAGCGTCGCATCATGATTTTCTCTCTCCCATATTCCAGATGGATCTGTCGTATCTCCTGATATCCTTCTTCAGTGTTCTCGACAGGCCTTGAATATCCAGTGGTCTTTAAATGGCCCCATAAATAAAAAATTAATGGATTAAGGTCAAGAAAACGAGCAAACTGCAGGATGCGGCAGGTATTTGAGAACATGTGAGTATGGCGTAATAATCAATACGGTCATACGATTTAACAATTCTAAAAGAGGCAGATAAAATGGCGGATCTAAAGATAACCCAGCAAATGAAGTGACATGCTGTCATCGTCTCCTTGGCTGCAGGACACTCCGACTCTGAGATTGCTGCATTCCCGAAAGTCGCCCGTTCGTTCGTGTTCAAAGTTCGCAAGAGTGTTGGCAACAGTTGTGAAGCCCTGGATTGCTGCTGTAGCATGTGGTAGACCGTTTATTTTTCAAGAGGACTCTGCTCCAAGTCAGAAGGCCCAAGCACCTAATCATGGATGACCACGAATCTTCAAGGAGGCGTAGGCGTTCTGGTTCTCGAATCTTCACGGAGGCGTAGGCTTTCTAGTTCTCGAGTCCGCCTGGCCATGGGTTCGAATCCGACCGTGGGCATGGATATTTGTGTTTGTCCCGGGCTGCGTACGGATATGGCTTGTGTAAAAGGCGCAAAATGACCTTAGTAGTCGACGCCAAAATTTTTAGACCCCCCCCCCCCTCTCCCAGTTCCCCTGATCTCAATCCTTTGGACTATTACATCTGGGAGTCGTTGAGAGGGAGTCGAACAAGCATCCACACACTACCGTTGAAACTCTCAGGCCAGCTATTGTGGAGGCAGTGGCAGAAATCCAGAAGACCCACCTCATCGCTGCCTGCCAGCGGTTCCGACAGCGTGTGGAGGCTGTCATTGCGGTAGACGATGGTTTTATTGAATAACAATACGTATTTTGTACTCCTTTGTACAAAAATGTAAATTGCATTAAAGGCTCTGTGGTATCTTAAGTGTATACTCCTTTTATCTGCGGACGTCGTTTTGTTCTCAAATACCTGCCGCACCCTGTAGAATGATGGTCTCCCACGACTTACCTATCCATCTATTCCGGAATCACGGAATGAGAATCATACTAATCAGCATCAGAGAAATGAGGCAGTTTCCAAGAGTGCATGAACTGTATATTGCGAATACGTTTAGTGGATTGTCTTTTAGCGAAACATGTAAATGTTCCGTTAAAAATTCATAAAATAATCCTCCAGTAGTTATTCTCACCCATACATTGAAATAAAGTATAAACCAATCAGAACTGCTTATATATGAAAACCAATCAGAATCGCTTATGAAACTTCTATTATTTTCGATAAATTCGATTTCTGGGAGAATTTATTTGCGTTAACTTCGATTTATATAGGCTAATTTTCCTACCAAAAAATCTACAGTAATTGTTAGCGTAATATTCTATCTCTATACTACATTTAATTTCCAGCTCGTACGTTAATTTAAAAAACTAAATAAAACAGACCACGTGTTTATATGCAATTAATGGTTTTGTTTTTAGGTTCTCTGTCCTACAAGGTTTCCCACATATTTGTTACGTAAAGTTAAAGAATTTACATTTTATTTGGCCTTTGTTAATAGTAAAGCAATGGAATGGGAGAGGAAAAGATTACACAAACATGTGAATAAAAAATGACCACATAAGCTTTTCTTCCTTTCGTCGGAAAACTAATGAGAGCGGAGCATTAAACTAGATTTACCAGTAACCCACAAAAGCGTTTAACGGAATTTTGTATATTTTGCTTAAATTTGCCTAAGATTTATAAGTAGAAGGTTATCGAAATTAAACTTCCCCAACTCATAGGGCTGTAGAAGGCATTCTACTGGGGCAAATGACACGAAATTCGAGGAATGTAGAATGCTGATGATGCGCTCGCCATTTATTAAATAAACAAAAATTGGTACAAAAGATCGCCAATAGGTCTCACTGCACCCCTACAAATCGTTCTACAAATGTTCTATATGTCCCCCTCGTGTTTTCCACAGCTGAACACATTAATCCCGCATTGATCTCTAGACAAATGCTCTCTTTCAGCTGTGGCAGCGTTACGGGTTTTTCGCGGTAAAACGATCCTTTAAGAAGTCTCATAACAAGAAGTCACATGAGGTAAGGTTAGATGAGCGAGGAGGAAAAGCTTTTGGAAAGCAACGGGTGAGCACCTGTGCGTCACACTTCTTGAACCGTACGAGCATTGTGGGAAGATGCACCGTCCTGCATTAATATCGTGTCCTGTTGAAGTTCAAGGATTACAGAGCATATGATTATTTGTCGCTAGTTTTACTTAATATGTACGAGATTGCAAACTTGTTACAGTGCCACCTATAGGGGATATTTTGACCAATAAAAATGAGGCGAGGGCATTTTCTGCATTGTGTATTCTTCGAGTTGCGTGTCATTTGCGCTAGAAGAACGCCGTTCAGAGCTCTCTGGGTTGGAGGAGTTTAATTTCGATAACTCTGAACATTTTAAGGAAAAATATAATCTTATATTCGGGCCAATACGATATACAGCGTGTTTCAGAAAAATGTAAACACACTTCAGGGCTCTGTATAGAAGTTGTGACACTAAATTCATACAGACACGAAGGGATGGATATAACTCCTCTTTGACCTTTACAATTACGACAGGTTTTCAAAGTGATTATCAAGAGTGTTGAGACACTTTTGAACTTTTTGCCGCGTGGACCCGAACTTACCGAGTTCCATCCCGACTCGTCATAAGATGCCGTTTGTGTAATATTTCTGTACGAGGCTTTGCATCCAAACTGGACATCCCAAAATCAACTGTAGCGTATGTTATTAAGAGATGGAACCAATATAATGAAAAAACAGTTCCGGACGACCGCAACTGACAGAACGTGACAGAAGGTGTTAAATTCTACAAATCAAGAAGTCTCGCACTTCTTCTGCCGCTTCAATCGCTGAAGAGATTGGAAATGCGTCTGGGAGCGCCTTTAGTAACAAAACAATCCACAGAGAGTTGCACAGGATCGGTTATCATTGTAGAGAACAAAGCAATCCACAAGCGAGGGGTCATTTGGCCTTGTGTGTCGACCGTCGTTCCTGGGCCGTTGGAGAATGGAAAACTGTTCTTTGGAGTCATGAGTCACGGTATTTACTCTTCTAGTCTGATGGATGTGTTTGAGTGTGGCGACGACCTGGAGAACGGTTTCTTTCAGACTGTGTTGTTCTAACGGCGCACAGTTCATGATGTGGGGTTGTTAGCACTCGGCCCATTGGTTCTTATACCTAGTACCATGAACCAACGGCCTGCACTGGTACCAGGAACGTGTACCTCGACGTTCTGGATAATTCGGTCCTGCCTGCACTGTGGCAATACTGCGGAGGTGACTGTTGTTTGTTTCAACGGGATCGAGCTCCATGTCATACTGCAAAGCGTGTGCAGGACTGGTTTCGTGAAAATGAGGTGAATTTGCTTGACTGGCCTGCTCAGAGCCCCGACCTCAATCCGTCTTCGCAACAATCTCTTCTAACGCCCTTGCAAGAGAAATGGAGAGCCATTCCTGCCCAGACTTACAGGCAACTTGTGGAAAGAAAGCCTCAACGTGTTGCTGCTGTAATACAAGCAAAAGAAGAGTCTACATAAAATAATAAAGCAATTTTTCTGAAAAATATGTAGGGTCTAATACTTTTGTTTATATAGTGTTTAATTTTCAGAAACAAATTAACATGATGGCTAAGATAATCCAAGTGATTGGTTAGTGTAACATCTATATACGGTATGGTTTGAATCTGAAGTGATTTTTTTGGTTTATGGTTCCTGTATAAGACACGCAATTTTTTTGTTGTCTGCACGAGAAAAATGAGTAGGAAGTAGACGAAAATATTATTTTAAGGATTTTCATTGCACATTCATTGTTCGTCAGATTCTTGAGAATTTAAAAATTAAAGCTACCGAAGATGTTATGATTAGTTTAAAAAATTTTCTAAATTAAACATTTACAAAAAAGTAATCTTGAACTCTAATAAAAACGTAATTCTTAGCGACAGGAAAAAAAATAGTCAAACCGAAAACTTAATCAATTTTCCATTTTTAGAAAGACCTCTAGAATTAAATAAACTCTAGAAGGTTATAAAAATAAAATTTTGGACCGCAGCGTTGGCAGTCGAACTGAGAGATTTAGTTTGATCCGTCGTCCTACATCCACCTACACTTCTTTTATACTCCTCCTCCCCTCCATCCACATTACTAGCACCTTTACCCTCCCACTGGACAGGCATGTGCGTGAGTGTGAGCACCACCTTCGTCGCTTTCTTCCATCGATCGGCGTGAGGACTCTGCCAACGCCCGCCTCAATCTTTCGGTCCCTCCTTGTCTCCGAGCCCAATTCAATCAAGCATCTGCTAGGGAAACATCCCCCGGCAATGTGTTTCGCCACTTAGACATTGATGGGGCAAATCTGGAGCCGGATTGGGAAGGTCTTTCTGCCCCCGATAGCAAACGAGAATGTGCAGGATCTTTTGTCCTTTAAATCTAATACAAATAAAAAAAAATAGCTTCTAAAAATAAAAACTTTCTATTGTGCAAACTTGCAGTGCATGCAAGAAAAATATTTGGAAATCAGTTTCGATTGCTATCTATAAGAAGAAAAGTGTTAGTTTCGTCCATGTTTCTATTGGTAACGGGTAAGATAGATGTTCGCAGCGGTGGGATTACTGTAGATGATAACATCTTGTTACGAATACGTTGAGAAATATTAGCCTTATAAATCAGCTTTATAATGATCGGATTGTGTTGTCACTTGTCAACAATTTAAATGATATCATTTGACATAAATCAAGTTTGATTAGAAGTCAAATATCACTACTGATTACCAAATGGCTGAAGGTAACATGAACAACCTTTTAATTGCACTAGTAAAACGTAAAATGTTATTAAAAGTTATTTAATACGAGGAAATTTGAAAAGCTGTAAGTTGGAAATTCTTATGATGGCGTCTTTTTATAATTTACAGTAAACCGTGCAGAATAAGATTGATGTTTTTTTTAGTATTTTTTAAAAACATAATTTTTCACTCGTAAAGGAAAAAAAATCCTAGTGCACAATTTCACCGATGTGAAATAAATTCCTATTACATTAAGGGGATTTGGGAGATTTCAAAAATTTGCTGCGTTTGCGTTACATTGGCGATACCGTTATATTGTATGTTGGAGCTCCGGCCCATTTCATTGGATGGATCAGAAGAGGAGGATCTGTAAAATGACCTGCACGATCACCAGAATGATCTGAATGATCTCTCGACTTTACTTCTGGAATGATCTGAATAACTTTATGTATGCAGAGCCTGTATCTCATATGACGTCTTTAAATCTATTAGAAGTGAACCTGAAATCTTTGAGAGGATTCGCCAGTCTCTGCTTTGACGTTGCATTGCCATGACGTACTTCATGTTGATGTCGTGCGTTTATTGCGTGTTAACCATGGATTTTCGTTTAATGTATATGTACAATACATACGCTAATACGAGGGGCGGTCATAAAGTCATTGCAATCAGCCGGAAGGCTGAGAGATGGGGTGACGATGAACGATGGTAGCGTCAGTCCTTCACCACATATGCACCTCCCAGGGCCGCACACTTTTCTCAACGATGGACTGGATGCCACTTTTATAAAAGTCCTCCTTTTGGCTGTTGAGGAACTGCTCCACCTCAAAGATGACCTCGTCGTCGTCTTGGAAATGCCATAGGGCGACTGTCTCGTAAGATGTAACATTGTCACCATAAACGGCCACTAATTCCTCATGGATGTGTTCGGCGTTGTTCCCCTTTAGATGCAAAAGCCTTATCACGGCTCTCACCTCCAATTTTCCGACGGGCAGCACGATGTTGCTTTCGACGCTCTGGTGGCGTTTAACGGTACTACACCAAACGCCGCTTTGTATCCTCTAAACACTCGAGGGATGTCGCTTCTCACTGGCACCACACATTTTCGTTCTTTCATGTTGATTCGTACCACAACAGTGGTACGTCTCGATAGCAGCTATGATGTTCTTTCACTTGATGGATTGTGCTTGGTTTATTGCATAGACAATTTCCTTCAATGAGCCTCGACTTACTTACATATTATTACTTATTTTTAACATTGTTCCTCGTAGTAACTTACTTTTGCTCATAAAAGTGTGCATCCTTTCGAATGTAAGTTTCGTTGGTCAAAAAAAAAAAGATTTTTTTTTTATTTTTTGATAAATCGGCGAGATTGCAAGCAAAATATCGGATTACATTGACAAAATTGTTATTTGTTCAGGGCTATATTTTGACAGTTTTACTTTCTGATTATAACTCGTAGTACGGAATTAGAATATAACATTGAATTCGCTTTATGCTTTTCATAACTATGCTATTCTTAAGTTCGGACCATAATTTAAAAGGAGGCGTTTAGAGCTAATGGTCAAAAATGCATTGGGCGAAAGTCCACCAGGAGGGACTGCTCTGCTATACTTACATATTTTGCAGATCTTACTCAAAAAACGCGAAATTGTGACACGGATTGGTGGATATAAGTAAGATTGACGATCTTTCGCGTCTGACCTGTTATACCAGTCTCACGTGATCGTACTTTGAAAATATCGGATATTACAGGGTTGTCAAAACGAGGATGCAAACAGCTACTTGGAGCGATTGGAACTACCATATTGGATCGTGAGATGAATAATGCATCACGGATACAGCAGTTCTTGGACAATATCCAGGCAACTGGATATATCTTACTCAACTGAGTGGAAAATTATTCTTAAGTGTTGAAATTTTCCCCACTAGAAGATAACTATATTCAACACCTGCTCTAAAGCGATGCGTAAATTAGCTTTGCGGTTTGCTCTGATGTTCCTAGCGCCAATGGAAGTTTGGCGATGCAAGATCTTGGAACTTTTTGCCGCCTTTGCGCTACTGACTGTGAGAACGCTTTCTAGTAAATTCCTTTAAGCTCATCGAAAATATGGTGAAGTTTTACTGCATCATTTATCTTTGGTCATTGCTGTGTTATCAGAAACTGCTGCTCACTTTTGTAATATAGAAAGTGTTACAACAGTGTTGCAAAAAACCGTATCATTAGTCGTTCATTTCCCACGAGGTAGTTACCTCATTCACCTGATCTTACCTCCTGTGACTTTTGGTTGTGGGAGCCAATAAAAACCTCCGTTTTTACCCAGGGCACATGGATAATTTAGCAACTTGGAAGGAACGAATATCAGTGCAGAAGAGACAAATCGATGCAGGGCTGCTACGCTTCACAAAAGAACCTGTTCGAAGAATGTAATTCTTACAAGTGCAAGGAAAATATATTGAACCGCATCTAATCCTTATACAAAAATAAAAATTCGGTGGCCCTTTCCTCTTCTGGTGACCAAATTATGAACCGTTTGTTTTTTTTTTCGTTTAGAAATCATAAATCCCCTGGTCTCAAGAGCAGATGCACCAAATTTAGTTGACTTTCGCTCAACAGATTTTTTTGGTTATTGGCCTCTTTTAATTGGTTGACCGTTCTACTCTTTACGTAAATTTAATTGGAAAATCACGTTTGCATACATAAATTTCTGCGACCTTACATTATAAATGCTAGCAATCATTAGATGTGATTTGTACCCGTTAGCCTCTACATCTTTCATTCGGCCGTTCTACAAGTTAACTTTTACCTCATGAACAAAACATTTCTAGTTATTGCCATTCTAAATTCTCCAGAGAATGTCCCTGTTAATTTGACAGGATTTACTGTTAATGGCTTTATTGTTGGCGTAGTTGTTGTTGTTGTTGTTTTTTTTTACCTTCTTCTTTTATCTCACTCGTTTTTCTCTTCCATTAGCTAATGCTTTAACAGACTCGGCAATTGATCCTCTAATTACTTCGATCGTCGACCCTCCCTTCAAGTGTCGTCTTCATTGATTATTTACCGTCTTCCATTATTTACTTTCGGTTGACTTAAGGGTGGAAGAAGAAACGCTTGGCGCTCAACAACTGCTAACACTTTAAATGCGATAATTAATTCATGCGACAGAGAGAAAGGCAAAGGCGGATCACGATGGCGACAACGACGCACGAATGCGTTACAACAACAGCAAACACATAAGGAACCGTTCCCCCAACTCCCCACTTTATAAAGATTTCACAAGAAAACTACCGAAGCCCTTCTGCCATAAAATTTTCACGCAGTTTTACGTTGCATCTTAAGAATTTTTTTCCCTACTACCTTTCTCGTAAAAAATTCATTGTCATGCTAATCATGGAATGCGAACAAGAAATTAATAACATGCGAAACGCAAGGAAGAAAAATTTTATTGTGCTTTTATAGTCAATCCAAGATTAACTCGGAATCTCGTTTAAAAACTCGTTAACCATTAATTGAAATATTAAATATGCACTAATTCAATTGCCGACGGTTTAAAAATTTAAAGACGATGGGAGAGAGGAAGTTTGGCGAAGAGAACGAAGATAGGAGAAACATCCTTAGATATTCCGTTTTTGCTGGCAACTTTGTAACTTTGTAGCTGAGATGATGTTGGTGTAAATTAAACTGAAGAGAGCTTAAAGGACTTGCCCATCATTTTTAATGATTTTAGGATGAACCGAAAATTTATCAGCATTATTGTCACTGAAAAATCTGTCTTAGGTTTGTCAAACGAACACATGATTTATCGGACATGTTGCTTTCTTTTCAGTTATATACAACTTCAATGTCGACCTGATGAGTTAAGGAGAATTTTTTTTCAGCATGCACGCATATTTTTTTAGAAAATTATTTATTCAAAATGTGCGAAATTTTTTCATCTTCAAATTCTGTTCCGTGCAGTACGCCGTGCGTTTTTAAGTGGACCATTAATCGGCATTATGATGGAGATAGGGAAGCACAGTCCAACTCAATCTGGCTTTTGCTTTCCGGATTTGGAATCGCATGACTGAAAGTTGTAAGGCCAAATTATCGACTTGTTAATTACGCGCGGAACCTTGTGATGGCAAAATGCTCAGGCACAACCGATCATACAGCTTCATCTCTCTCTCTCTCTCTCTCTCTCTCTCTCTCTCTCTCTCTCTCTCTCTCTCTCTCAAATTCCTGAAGTTTCAACTCTCCGAGCTCAACGGTGCTCCTATTGACTGCACACAAACTGTTCACTGCAATTTGTTTCTCCACAGCCTAGAATTCAGTACTAGCTTGTTGTCTTTAATGTGAATCATTCACAAGCACCATTTTAACATATTATTACAATCGGAACCGAAACTAAGTTTACATTTTTCTTTATAAATGCGAATATATGAGGATATTATACAAAGTACATTACGAAGACAAAATTTGGATAATTTTGATACCATTCAGTATAGTGCGTACATATATTTGAAAAAAGTCCGCCTAATAAAGAGAACTGTCCGTCATTTGTGTTACCATGAAATCGTTTCCATTTACCACGATCTACTCGTTATTGGCCCGTGTATGTTTATTCATGTATCTCAGCCGAAGATCATGTGTCAACAACGACAATGTCTGTCTGTGCTGAAAATCTAAAGTTTAGATTCTCAAAAGTGGCTCGCTCTCAAAAGTGTTTTCAAAAGTGGTATTACAAGTGTGGCCGCTGGTCGGTAAATATGGGACAGAGCATGGACAAGTTTGAAAATGGCCTAAATCGAATTGATAGCACTATTTTTAATGGTACCTTTATGATAAATACCCTTTAGAAATTTTTAATGCTAAAATCAGACGGAAATCAAGTTTTTGGTACTTTTTGATCAAAAAAGTGAGTTTTGTGGGTATTAAGCCATCATAAATACCAATTTGGCAAAACAGAAGGAAAATGATAAAACAAAGAAGTAAAAAAGGTATTCAGAGATCATTTGAGAGGATCCTTCATTAAGATGTGATGTATAAGGTGTGCCCAAATGAAAAGGAGACTATGGTTATATCTAACGAATATTTTAATTACATAATATTATTTTAAGTACAGAATATTTGACGGTATAGTTAATGTGCAACATGACGCCTACACATAATTGCCTTTGATAATCTTGCACTGATCTCAGAGCGTAAGAAGCGAATGATGGCTTCAGTGTTGAAGCATACGGATCCTTTTTCGACGGTGTTCTGCACTTCCTTGTCGCAGGTACACCGATGACCTGTCAGTAATTTTTTAAGAGGCCGAAAATATGGAAGTCACATGGGGAGATGTTGTGGCTATACGGAGGATGTTTGAGGACTTCCCATCGAAATGTTACCAGCAGGTAAAAGGTCGTCTAGGCCACAAGTGGCTTAGCTAGTCCTGGAGCAGCACTATCCATTTCGACAGCTTTTCTCTGCGCTTGTTTTCGATGGCCCGTTTCGGCTTCAGCAACGTGTTGCAGTACGGTTCAGCGTTAACTGTTTCACCCCGTTCTGGCTAGTCTAGGAGTATGTGTCCTTCTTCGTCGAAAAAGAAGCAGAGAATCATTTTTCCGGCCTTCATGGCAGAGTGAGCTGTTTTGGGATGTGGGGAACCGGGATGACGCTACATCTATCGACAAGCATATTTACCAACTTCGATTAGATACAACGGAACTATTGCCCTTCCATTGTCTTTTACAATTCTGGAGATTCCGTTCCGTCCGAGCAATCACACTAGTCGACCACAAGCTGCTAGAAGTAATTTAACCTATCGAAAACAAAAATTAAAAAAATAACACAGTGATAAAATACTAAATAAATAATCAACTCCTGTTTGACATAAATGATATTTCAAGCATCATTGTGTGTTTGAGAGGCGAGTGCATCGCAGAAAACTATGTATAAAGCGTCAATGCCGCGATTTCGTAAAGTAAACCCAGACCAAATCTCTTATTGACTCACACTCCGAATAGTGATCTCGGTCCACGAACTTTTGGAACAATCTTTGTATTTTGAATAAAAACACGAGTTTTCAGTTCTTCACTTGTAATTTGACCTTGTCGATGACGTAAATGTCGAAATGCATGCGGTTACAATATTCTATTGCTTTATCAAGACCTCTTTATTCCATTTCTGATATTATTGGCAATATCTGATCATATCCCTTATTCTTCGCTATTGTAGCCTTGTGGATAGTGAAAAAATAATCTTACATATTGTACACTTTTTTCTATAGGACAAACTTAATTTCGCCATTATGATGCATTAATGAAAAAATGTTGCATGAAACACGGTTAATGAATACTTTACCATCTGTTATGTTATTACGTTGTCAATTACAACTTCCTTGTTCAGATAAGTTAATTTATTTAAAAGCCGTTACTCATGAAAAATCAAAGGCTTTGTTGGTCACGCTTTTAGACATTTTGGAAACTGCATCTCTTTTTTTTAATATGCTTTTTATTTAATTGGCGCGTTTTCTAAGCTTGCGCATTTAATTGTCTAATTTTATATTTTTTTTAAATTTATTCCACTGGAATAAAAAAAAAATCAATTTAATGCTATCTTCAAATTCTCAGTTTCGAATGCAAAAATTTTATTAAAAAATTATGTAGATAATGACTTTCTTTTATATCCCGGTCGCGTTCTTGTTAATTTTGTATAAGTTTTATATGCAGTCCCGCAATGTTGTGCCTGTTTTGTATGCATCAGTGACTACGGCTGTGTTATCATTCAAGAACCGTTGCAGTGTTAAGAATAATTGCATTATTAGGTTTGTTTACATTCTTCTAGAATAACAATAATAAAGAGTTTCGCCACACAAACGTTTTGGCAACATCCTTGGGCGAAACCATTCATGCTGCTTAACTCTTATTTTTTGACGGTGAAAATATTTTTCTTTTTTTTTTCCCCTATCCTATGGATGCGATGGGAGAGTCAGTGAGGTGTAATTGCGAAGCGTAAGGACTTGCGCAAAGAACCTTCCTCGAGAATCATTAAAATTTCTCAGGTAAATGCGTTTGAATGAACCGCATTCCCCGAATGCATGTCGAAAAGGAAGATAATTTTTTCCCCTTCTCCGTTTCGAATTTCGTTGCTTTCCCGGTTTTTCTTTCGCCTCTCGTTCTTTTAGAAGAAAGTGAAGGGAGAAAACTCATTCTCCTTCCTTTTCACTAAGTTGCTTGGAAACCGTCACGATCGTTAATTATGAGACGGGGAGGGAGGTGAAAATGAATTCTAAACATCCAGGGATTTAATATTGTTCTCCTTACCCCCGCGAATGTTTTCTCTTGATGTCTATCCTCCACATTAATCCTTTCTGTTTTCGTATGCGCCAACTATTGTGTTCCCTTAATATTCTCGCGAGCATAAAAAGAGGAAAAAAAATTGTCCTTTTAAAAAAATTATTAAATTACTTCGGAGCTCATAAAACCGTCATTGTTTTTCTTGTCTTTGAACAATATCGTAAAGAAATAAAGGGAACATATTTTATTGCGCGTTATTAATGGGATAAATATTGATGCCGTGCTCAGTGTCTCGTGATTAAGGTAAAAGTCCCTGTTTAGAAAATGTCACCTTAGCTACTTTAATAGCATGGAAAAGGCAGAGAGATAGACGTAGAGTAGTAGGGGGAAGAAAAGAGGAAGAAAAGAAATCCCAGTGAACCTTTCCAGGGCCGAGCAATACCACCGGGAGAGAGAGAGAGAGAAACAAGGGAAGATCATTGTTTCTGGAAGTGAACATAAAAACCGTTGAGTTGGACGGCAAAACATTTCAGCGGGTGGCCTTGTTTCTTTCAGCGGGGAATTAAGCCAACACAATTAATATTCAGACATCTTGCTTTCAGAAACATTTTCCCCAACTTTTTTTAATGTTTCTGAAAACAAAAGCGAATGTTTTGAGCTGTAAGCTACATTTAACAGAAGCATATTGAATACAGCGAAGAACCACTAAAAATTAACCACCTGACGCATTGACGACTTCAAATTTAATTTTAACAACTTTGTTTGTATGCTTTTAAAGAATTCCTAACAAATTAAGATGACATTATACAACTAACCAATTGTAAATTTTCAGTACTGGTTTCTTTTTCGAGTTACACGAACTATAAAATAAAGCATAATTTAATAGGAATAGCTTTGAGGCATTTCTGTATACACTTCAGTTATGGAGGTCTGTTTGCGGACTCTACTTTTATGCATGTATTACATATACACATGCTTTTGCTAATGTAAGCTATTTACATTATACTGCTTACATCTTTCAAATTAGATCCCAGATAGATTTAAGACCGTTTTATTTTTACATCACAAAATAAAAATGCCTCCTGGTAATTGCCTCAAAGCATTTAACAGTCTAGTGCTTGTATCATTTATCATTTGTATCATTCGGTACTTTTTGCGTACTCAGTAGCTTGGATAATTCTATAGTATAGATGCCGACCCAAAACCTTATTTGTTTCTAAACTAGACCCATTCCTGTTGTCTTTCTCTCTGAATTGAAAAGTTCACTGCAATTCCTTGCTCTTGAGAGAATATAAATACAGTATGCGTGTGCCATTCAGCATTTCGAACGCATAACACATTATTAAAACCGATTAAACCTAAACTAAACTAGAGCATTGAATATTTTTATAAGCTTTGAAGAAACCTGTATTTGGAATAAAACTAAAAAAAAATTAATCATTAATCAAAGTAATCTTGTGACGCTCGTAAAACATCTGTTGTGATTATTAAGTAGCGGGAGAATGGAGCTACTTATTGTTTTCACAATGTCCGTCTGTCTGTCCGTCCGTCCGTCCCCTTCATAATTTCCGCATTTTTTGAGGTAGAAGGTCGAAATTCGGAATGTAGCTTACTACGGGCATGTCCACCTTCACTATTTAGTTTGGTTTTGATTGGCCCACTGGGGTCGGAGTTTGGGGGGCGGAAATTAGAGGGGACCAAACGTTCTACGCGTATTTATGCATATAAAGGATTGAAATTCGGTATACAGATTTCTCTAAGCAAGATCAACATTACTGTAAAGTTTGGGCCAAATTGTCCCAATAGGGTCGGAATTGTGGGGGTGGCAGTCACTTCGTCTTTAGAACTATGGCAAGTGATATGTGCCATGTGATGTATCATTCGATCGGAAATGATGAGAAATGAAAGAAGATAGAGCTCTTTTTCATTTTCTAAATACTACGTTCGAGAAAATCAATTTTTCGATCAAAAAAATAGGGGGGGAGGTTAAAAAGTGCAGACCAAAGGGCAAAAATAGATGACCTCAGCGCTTCCGCTACTTTCCTATACCTTCCTCGGGAGGATTAATTTCTTATTATGAATATATCAATGGTAATGCTATTTCAACAGTCCTTTTTTACAGGCCTAGCATATTTTTCCTTAAAGTGGTAATGGTTCTTTACAAATATCCTAGTTTACTGTAAAATGGATACTTCTATTATGTCTATAACTAAGAGAACTGTTTATGTTAATGCATAAAGGTTTTGTAGAAATTAGCTGCGAATGGAATATTTAAATATTGAAATGCATTGAAAAATCTTATGTAATAAACGACCCCCCTTCGAGGGCTAGGAAAAAGAACAAAAAAAAAAACAACTATGCATAAAAGTCTTCTTATCTTTGTTATAATTTTATGTTATTTTTTCATAAAAGTTTGGACTTTTAGTTTTTGTCTTAAAAAGTGTGCTATAAGGATTATATTTCATAGGTGAGAAAAATAATATTACATACTCTCCAATTCTTCAGGTAACAAATCGGTATAGAGTATGGATGTTTTGTGTTTGTTCTCGACAGGTATAAAGTCAATTGTCTAGTGAAAAGACGCAAATAACTTGGACTTTAATACTCTGGCATAAACGTCTCAATGAAATCTCATGGAATGTCCTTTGCAGCTATCATTCATTTAAATCTGGTAATTCTGCTTACTATTAATCAAAGTATTTTGGGGAACATGAGTTTCAACACTTATGCGGAGTTTTAAAGTCACCAGTTTATAAGAAAAATTCCGATGCTATTAATTTCTGCAATATTGATATTGTCCTACTTTATAAGACTACAAATGTATAATCTACTAATTTTTCTATTTGCCATAGTAAACTTTGTTCTTCAAAGATAATAACAAAAGGAACCAAACGATATGTTCAATAAAAAAATATAGAATTTATTTCTTTATATTGAAGTTATACATTGAAAATCATTGAAAAATGACTGGCTGGAACTATCGGGCATCTCTATTTAAATTAACCCTTTAAACTGAACCTTTGCTTATTTGAATCCTTAAAAATTTAATGCAATTAAGCTCGCACAAACTCAACAATCACTTAAATTGACAAGCTGATAGAGTCTGTGCATAACAAATAAATCTAAGGCTTCACCTTTTTTCAGTCTTCCATTTTCCATGCTGGGAGCACCATATCTGTTAATTATAACCACTCAAGCTCTCTTATGTATTGATGTGTTGATTTAACTACAAACCTCAATTTTTTGGAAAAGATTCTTGAATCTGTGGTGTGTAAACAAGGGCGTTGAATCGCTTTGGAACAAGATGCATTTGCCACATTTTGTTGAATGGGAGCCAAGTTAGGAAATCTCTCTTGAATAGAAATGCTTTCAAGATCAGCTTTGAACTGCTCCACTGTGAAGACTTAAAAAGGACGTAAAATATAAATCCTTATTGTATAAGTAGTCGAATATCCCGTCACCGACAATGACGGGCCATTTTATTATTTCCAGCAGTTTTTACGTTATAAATCGTAACTTTTATGGAAGTTCTCGAGAAAATTAACTTAGTTTAAAATTAGTTATGAGATTATGATCCAAACAAAAGTATAATATCTCATGAAAGTTTAATGGAAAGAAGAAAAATTCTACTTTATTTATGAATTACATTTCCGAAATTTTATTATCAGCTCATTATTAATTCTACTCGGAGAAAATGAACCAAAAAACGCATTTATCTTCATTTTCGGCGTAAACTAGATTTTGTTTCCGATGGAACTATTATATAAGTTTTATATTTCCTTGACTCGGTGCTTTTTATTTTTTTTATTTTTTGATTCAAGGCTTTTATTTCAAATTCCATTAATTTTCCTTTCTTTCGAAGCAGAAAAAAAGCCAGGCAGGCACGAAATGTAAGACAATTTTCTTTTCCCTTTCTTTTCATGGTTCGTTAATATTGATAAATGTGCGCTTCGGAAAATTATTTTGGCGCAGATGGAAGATGAGAAGTTAGATGTTCATTCATTCGTTTTGTTCATTCATTAAGTGACTCGGTCAGGGAAAAGAAAAACAAACTTTTTTTTTGTTTTTGATGAAAACAAATGAAAATGAACTGTAAAACAATTAATAAACTTACAAAGAATCTCATACAGATAATAGGAAATGCGGGGGCTCATTTGTGAATAGTTATTGGCGAAAATAAATTAGTTCAAAAAAGCAATTGCGATTAAAATTTACACGTTCTCTTTTAATATTGAATTATCATAAAGAAAGATACAAGGAAAAAAAAATTGCAGTTCCTGAACTTTGTAATAGGCCATCTAGTTTTATTTCAGTAGCATATTTCTGACTGTAACATTAAATATTCATTTATCCAAAGCGAAGATACTAAGTGTCCTATTTGATTATAAAATAAATCATTGACAAATAATACTATATTAACATGGGTTGACAGTTTTCTAACGACTTCTTAGAAATCGTTTGTTCTCTTCGTTTTTGCTTAATGAGCAATTTCATAATAAGACGGCTATTTCAGCTTTTCATGGCTATAAATATTTATTAAAACTTCTGTGGAGCGAAATAAAAAGCGAGTCAATAGTGTTAAATCATTTCTTTCTCTAATTTTCGCATTGCATGTTTAACTTACATTTTTGAGAGTGTTTTTGGGATTTCATTCTTTTCATGGCAATTTCAACTCAACGCCAACTACCAATCATTAATGTCGAGAATCGATAGCAGTTCTTTCTTTAAAAAAAAAACAACTCCTTCATGCGTGAAATTCTGCTATTTTCATTACTATTTTCCCATTTCCACTTCTTTTTTTTATGTTTTTTTCATTTCAAACGAGAATCGATTCCGTTTTTAATTCCTTTTTTAAGCCATTATTATTTTTTTTTTTTTTGTCTATATAAATTTTCTTTATTTTTCTTTTAAAAAGATAGTTTCGTTTTTTTTTACGTAGAAGAATAATCATTAATCAACGTACGACAATATTTAATTATAAAATCTAATATTCAGTAACTTCACTCTTTTATACCTTCAGATTTACACTTTCTTTTTCATCTCAGCATTTTTTTTACTGCTTTGCACCCTATCATTTAAAAGTCATTAGACGCACAATCTAAAAGAAATCCGAATTTTTTATCCGATCCGTACTTAGCGTGTGTTGCCTTATAATTTAAAGCTAAAGAACCTTCTTAAGATTTTTAATCTTAAAATTAACCTTTACAACATTATTATTTCTAATCATAACGTCTTGCTTGTGTTTTCCTGTTTGATCAGTCTTTTGCCTTAGCTAAAACCATTAATCTTCATCGTTTTTGGCACTGTCTTCCCATTTTCTGTCTTTTATTCCTTTTATTTCTAACCTGGAATCCTTGTGGAAGTAAGCCAGATCCAGCCGAGGCCCAATTTTCTCGACCATCTCCGATACCAATTCCTCGTTAAGGGCTTTATGCTGATCCTTGCCTCAATTTGCACGGCCCTTGTGATTGGTTAACAGCCCGTCGAAACCCTCTCGACTGAAGCCGCAAAAATCCCACAGTGGACCACCGAGGATCGAAACTCCAGACGGGAGCTTCTTCAAAGGAACGGCCCCTTGGTCACCATTATACGACATTCTGAACGATGGAAACCGAACAAGGATCAAAAACTGCTGTTCCTGCCTTTTATTGTGGCGTCGTACATTACGCGACAATAAGAGAGTCTGTCTTGTCTTCCTTTCTCTCTCTCTCTCTCTCCTTCGATCTCTGGCAATAAAGACAAAACCAGAGATAGAGACAAAATATTACAGAGAACTGTCTTCTTATGCCCTTAAATCGTTGTGCCTTTAGCAAGAGCTTTGTCTTTTGTGTTCACTTATTTTTCGCTCCATTTCCTCGTCGTTTTCGCCGGCACGCCAACAGCAGTTAAAAATTTACGAGCTATAATCTGAGCGGATTTAACTAGGATTAGACGAGTTTTATTTTTTTTACTTTTATAATATGCTTAAATTTGTCTATGATAATAGTGGATTTTCTTAGAAGCTATAATTTTGCTCGGCTAAGCCTAGTTTATTGACATCGTATCGCTAAACCTCTAATCCCTAAATATCATCCCTTACTTAAATATAAAGCGGAATATGCTCCCAATTGCCATTTCATAGAATAAAAATGTTTGCTCTGCATTTAAAATATCAAAAGGGATTTTGGAAATAATTTTGGGATCCACCTTTTAAAATAATTGTAGCTCTTGACGAGAAGTGCTCAAGTAAACTAATTTCCATTTAAAACATTTTTATTGAAATGAACTGGTTCGCGCATTATAATGGTTGGCCATGCACTATAGAATAAAGAAATAAATTTCAGATATAAGTTGTAAATTAGATTCAGTTTCAAATAGCACACACACTTGCAATCTTCTATCAGTGTTCGGCGCCTTTTTCTATATTTGTGGGAGCCG
>JAHWFO010057280.1:5374665-5513249 GCA_023313115.1 Rhysida immarginata | reverse complement strand
TTTTTTCCTTGCAAAAATCTTACAACCTAATTTCCTAAGAGGATAAAGAAATATCCTTTAATTGTGCTACTATAATGAAGCTTAAAATTTAAAGTATCTTGCTCTTTTTAAACACCAACCATATCCTGGAAGTACTCATTTTGGAAACGGTTCTAACTTGCGGAATTTCATCAACTACAATTTAAATGAAAAAGACGAAAATTCTCACAGTGACTGAAGATTAAGCAAAATAATAGAAAGGTTGGTGGGGAGAAATGGGGTTAGCGATGCTGCTTATTAAAGATTTTAATATTAGAGCAACGAATATGAATTTTTCGAGGAAGAAGAGTTAATGAAAGGTGAACTGCTGAAAGACGAGGTTAAATTAATAATGGAGCGGAGGAGAAATTATTGGAATTAGCACGAAGGAAACGATCTCGTAATTTTGAAATGAAGATTATCGAGTGAGTTAAAGAAGGAAGTGCTTAAGGCAAGATAGTTCATCAATATTTAATTATATAATTGCTCAGGAAGCAAATGAGAATATAAAGAAAAGTAATTTTTGAATCAAAATGAGAGTTAGAAACTTTCATCGGGCAATAAAAATGAAAATAAAATTAATTGGTTTCCGACTCTTTTGTGAGGTTAAGAGTGATCAATAGAAATATTTTTGCTCAATTTTTTTCGAAAGAAAGCTCACGGGCCATTTACTGCATATAAGAAAAGAATTTTAATTTAAAAAAATATATTGTAGTTTTTTTTTTGCTTTTTTTTTTCATTTATTGGTTTATTTAATTTGAAGTCTTTCGAAGGCTTCAAATTAAAGTTCGCAAACCATATAAATTATCCATAAAGATATTTGCAAATGACGCAAAAAAATAGAAACTGACTAGTTTTGACATTTGTTCCCTCATTTTTCAAATTTTTATATATAAGCTTAAATCATAATAAATTGAAAAAAAAACCCTCATTCCATGTAAACGTACGTTTTCTTGGCTTTTTTAAAAAATAAATTTCATTCCTCTCTTAATTACATGACATTTATATCTCGTCATTCCATACACCTGTTATTAAATTGCAGTTGGGCGTACTTGTTAGTCCCAACTGTGAAGCGATTCATAACTCTAAGTACGTTTCATTAGCCATTGGGAGACGAGAGAACAATTACGCGCAGCGGGGGAGTTAATAGAGGAATTAAAAACGGATTTGCAATGGCTGCAATTATCTATTTCTATCCGTCGACGATTTTGAGCTCTTACTTTGCTTGTTACCTTTTATTGTTATTGTGTTTTTCGAGGACTTTATCAAAACATGTAATAACCGTAAACCTCATTGTTTTAAATCCCTTAAGTTGTTTAGAAATTTTTTTTTATATATGCGCAACTAAATGAATTTTGTAAATTTTTGTAAAATATTAAATGGTATCTGAAAAGAATGAACTTGAATAATTATTTCAGATTCTTTTTCTTAGAGGAAAGCGTTTAAAAAATTTATGAAGTAAAATGATAAGACTCAGATAAGATGTTGGACAAAGGCCGAAAGCCGAAGCATCTATTATTTAACTTAGCAATCCCTGAGCGAATTCGGTATTCGAACAGTTCAGAGTAGATTAAGAGTGGAAAGGTAGATTAGATTAGAGTGAATCCGTAGTCTTCAGGCATAAGATATTCGAGAATCCGAAAAATTAATGTGAACTCCTATTTCATTTGGTGCGTTTTGTTTAAATTAAAAAATTTTTAATTAAAGTGTTTTTCTGATATTAATTTTATTTCTACGGATCGTAGATGCTTCTCACGGATTCTCGGAACTCTATTCTGTTTAATCGATCCCTTTCTTTTGCAATAAAGGATGAGATTGCGAGCTTGGTCATAACTTAAATGACTTTTCTCGAAGAATTCGTAAAAGTACCACTATTCTTAATACCTAATCTCTAACTGATTTCTTTATACTCTGAACTTCATGTATTTCTTCAGTCGCTGCACGTAGTCATCACCAGAATTTCCGACTGTCATTTTGCTTATACCACATTTAACAATTTTGCCATTACCTATTCGTAAAGGATAAATGTCTGAAATGTCATTCAAAAACTGAGTACAAACTAATTTTAATCGAAAATGCATGGTTATATCAAAAATAATATGCGCATCCAAGCTTCCCAAAATCTACTTAAATGCAGCAAACTTGTCTACGTGAACGCGGAGTGCTAATCGTTTCCGCGTTAATACCAGGCATGCGCAATAAGTATAATTCTAAGAATTCAGATAGAAACCGATTTTGGGCTTGTCAAATGACATTTAAAAAAATAATGATTTATTTTCATATAAGATTCTTTAATTCCAATGGGCATTGCGAGTAGAATAGTTAGCATCTGTGAAGTCCACGAAAAATATTCGGACCCCAATTCAAATATTAATCGTACGGATATATACTTTGCTAATATCTGTCAAAATAGTATTATTAGAGCTTATTAAAATCATCTTCGCTTCTTAAAGCGATCGCAGGGACAAACTGCCTAAATTTCTGGGTTATATGCATTTGAAATTGGGTTGCAGCATAAATTTTACAGTATTAATATAATCTCTCTATCTCATATTCATGTAATGCATTATTGATCTAAGGAGTTTAAATGATTAATTTTAAATTTAAATGTGGGTAGTCTCCTTTTAATGTAATGCATTAATAAATATTAAAATGACTTGATATATAATTTTTAATACAACCTCAAATACGCGGTCCCTATATTAAAGTCGTCAGCGCTACTTTATGCCTTTTCTTTTGTGTGAGCAGCTTTAAGCAAATAAATGACTTAAGAACAATCGTTTTCAGGTAACAATCGGTTTTAAAAAATACCCATAAGAAACGATGGGTTTTCTTTCGCTTCTCTTATCATCATTCATCAAAAATATATGGCGTGGCTTGTGGCACGAGAAAAATTAAAAGTCTTTTGACATTTAGTGTGGGGCCTTTCATCTTTCATTATCTACAAAGCTCCGCCTAAAGGTCGCCTTCCCTTTCGAGCAGGAAGAACCTTAAAGAGAAACAGTCGATGCACACGGAGACGGTATTATCTCGGTCCATATTTTTTTTGTGTGCTGGTGAGAAGAGAGAGAGAGAGAGACGAACGGGTTCCAATCGTTTTTCATTTCCTCCTTCGGCTCCTTTCTTTTCCCCTTTATTTACTTTGTTTGGCTGTAGATGAGCCTTTGATAGCGTTGGACCGAACAAGTTCAGCAACCCTTATGTGGAAGGCACTCCTCCTACTATTTCACACGAATCTAATAAATTTGCTTCAATTTATGTCCCTTCGCTCCAGTGCTTGTCCCCAAAGGAAGACAGAAGACAAACATGGCCAGAGTGTGTCCCTCCTTATCACACACACACGTGTAGAAAAACAAAAGTAAAGGGGAATTAAATTGTCTAAGTCTCCTGGATGGACACGAAGCCTCCATTACGGATGAAATACCATTAGGACACTGGTTTCGGTATTGATTTTTAAAAAAAGAGATATAAAAAACCCATAAAAGTGCTTATCTTTCAAGTAGATTAAATTAACTTTAAAGTTTAATTTTTTTTCACTTGTTTAATGTAATTAAGTCGCTGACTTCTCGAATACACCATTTGATATATAATTATTTTTGAAACCTAGGTCTCCTTAACAAAGTTTATTATTTTTAACGCGTGAATATATTTAATGAACTTTTGGTATACATTCATTTGTTTGAGAACTATGTAACTTTTTTTTCCATACCTTACAAATGCATTTCTGGGTTTTTCTAATTGTGATTTAAGGAAGTGAAGTAAAACAAGGCTTCTGCAAACTTTGCTAGGCTGACATGGCGGTTGCTTTACCATAGCTCCATGCATGCGAAGAGAGAAGATGTATAAGAAAATATTGGGGATTATGCTTGCAGTTACTGAAAAATACTGAGCGCAATTGACAGATCGAAGAAGTGGATGAAACTATATCAAAGTACAGTCAGACCTCGGACATTCACGCATCGTGATTCGCGAATCCACGGATATGCGAAAATTTCATTGGAAATGAACTTATTTGCATCCGAGATTTTTTCGCACATCCGCGAAACTCTCCAAAAACCATACAGAAGCTTTTATGTTTAATTTTCGTAGTAATTTATAAGTTTTCATGCTTTAAGTGTAAAATTGTTAGGAAAATACTAGATAATTCTACTGTGTTTTTGTGGAAAAGTTCAAGACATACAATGTAAATCAGTACTAGTTAGAGTTAGGCGATACTCTACTCTATTTTTACATCAAACATTTGTTTTTTAAAAAGCTAACTTTTAAATGAAATTAAAGTGTTTGGGAGCTTGACTAGGGTCATATTTAGGGTTTCAACTAAAGAAATAAGTATGTCTTACCATTTTTAATAACCCGTGAATTCTCCTCATTCGCGACGGATTCTGGAACCAACCTCGCGAATGTCCGAGGTCTGACTGTACTTCGAAATGTATCGTAAATTATATTTTTTTTATTACATGTATGTACCAGCTCTGATCCTAGTTATCTTCATGTCCATTCGTTCACAAAGCCATGCCCTCACTGCATGAATCACACCAACATCATATATCGTGACTAGGATTAAATGAGGAAGCACAGTTCAACCAATTTGAGGATTGCCTCCGGGTTTTCTAACTTGTCTGAGGGAATGCATTGTGGTGGAACAACACTTGTGCTGGATTATTGTAAGTTCGAATCAGGGACTTGATGTAGGATATTGAATTGATTGCCTTATCTCTTGACATCACATTCATAAAATCATCCCATCAATGTCCCAAAAGCGAGTAATCATAATGTTTTTTCGATCGAGAGAATTTTTCTTGAATTTTCTTTTTTTGTGCTGATTGCGGAAGATGCTTTTTAGTCTTCGGTTGAAAATGGTGCACCCGGATTTCGTTACCTATAACACTGGGGAACAAAAAAAAATTTTTTTTGGTGGTGCCTGGAATGTTAGAACTGATTTTGATTATATTTGATGTGTTGATTCAAAATATGAAAACGGTTTCTCTCTATCAGCTATAGTTTTTGAGATACAGCACCACTAACTTAATGCGCTTTTGTTATTTGTTATGGTACAGAGTTGCGATGTTGATATAATAAGTCTGGGGAAAAGTTCGTGGCGTTTTTCCTCATAGATGGCCATGAATTTTACTTAAAAAAACGTCATGATTATCAGCGCCATAATTATCAAAAAAGAGCGTACCTTGGATTCTTTGGCGTTAAGCTTGGTGACCAAGACAAAACGTGGGCACCACTTGTTGTGTGTAAAATTTTTATGGAACACTTATGGCAATGGACTAATGGACAAAAGAGAAGTCTGAAATTTGGTGTGCCGATGGTTTGGAGGGAACCCAGAAACCACAATGATGACTGCTATTTCTGTATTGTGCAACGTTGCGACGTTAATATCTCGAAAACTAGACCTGATGGAACAAATATAAAGTTATTTTTGAATTCTGCACCCTAAAATTACCTAAGAACACTTGAAAAATCGCCGGCACCAAAATGTGTGTTGACCTGTGTAATGGCCCGAGAACAAAAGACATCCAAATGTTCCTATAGTTTAGAATTTTTTTTCCCGTTTGAATTCTTTAGATGAACCGTCTTGCGTAAACTTTCAACGCCCAGAGCACCTCCGATCATGTCTCTTCATTACCGGAAACTCTGGTCTCGGCGAACAACGGCATATAATCTTTTATAAATGTATCAGTTTCTTTTTCAGTAACAAATAAAGAAATAATTTTATTACAGCTCCTTGTTTGTAACGCGAATCGTACATAGTCGCCATTTTCTCAGATTACTACAGATGTTCTATCTCTTAGAATATCAATTCCGCACAGTAACGTAAAAAAATTTCAAATTTTTATAATTGGTTGAGGAAAAAGAATGTGAGGCTTTACTTTCTAAGCAATTCTCATATTTAGTAGATTTTTCGTATTTTGAAGAGTGCAATGAAATTCAGTATCGGTTTAACTTGAAATTTTGTTAAAAATAACAACAGCCTTACATATGCAAATGTGTTTCAGTAGCATAGGCGTTAGTCTTTAGTAATATACAGCATTTTCTTAAGTCCTTCCAGGATTTCGGAGCTCTGTAGCTCTTGGGCCGAGTCACGTGAACAAAATGATTTCCAAGTTTTTATATATCTTGGAAATGTTGGTTAAGTTCTCCCCTGGTGACTCAACAAGCGTCAATCCTGTGATCTAGCTCATGCCAGATTAGTTCTACATAATGTCGATGGTAACAATTGCATCCGTGATTCTTTAACGACATTCTAGTAAGTCTCTTGTCAAAGGAGGTACCTAAACAGTCTTTTACATAACCCAAAAGGAGATGTAAAATTAGATTTATTTACACAAATTCGTTAATTACATGAATGGACATTTTATTCTGCATAATTCAATTTATTTACAATTTTCCACTCTAAATAGATCGTAAAATATCTTCCTCGGGGTAGACATAAGAAAATAGGTGAATTATCAAAGTTGAACTGAATGAACATTGTATGGGTAAATGGTGGGGTTATGCTGTCGACCAATTATACCATAATATGTTCTGTGATTTCCAATTAAATCGGGTCGATATGTGTTGGATGTGCAGCGAGCAAAGCATTAGCAACGGTTCATTAGAAAGGCCGAATTTAATTTCCGATTTGATTCCAAAGAGATGAAACCGTTTAATTGGCGGCAGTAAATTCATGTAATTAGAATTCAGTTTTCCATTTGTTAATGTTAAATGTATTCACCCCTGTAATTTAGTTTTTTCTTTAACACTCCCTGTTTGTAATAAGGGTGTTGATAATTATCTACGCAAAATGCATAGCTAAATTTAAAATGTAAATCTACAGTCATTTAGCTCGTGGTCATTATTAGTTTCAGGGTGATTTTTAAGTACTGGGGTCTTCCAGGACATTAAAATAACTGCGTATAACGTTTGTCTTCTATGTACACAAACTCTTTATTTAAGAGAGTTCTAGAGATAGAAAGAATATGTGAACACTTTATAGACATTGTCATGCTCGGATTGTGCCCGCCAGAAGAGAATTGGTGGTCGACGCTGATTGAATCCCAAACAAATACTCTAGACCAGCGATTTTCAACCAGTGTGCCGTGAGTGGATCTTAAGTGTGTCACGAAAATGATAACATAAGAAAATAACTTTTTAAAAGATTTAATTATTATCTTTTTATTACAAATTACAACAAGTTGCTTTCTGTATGTTAATAACTAAATCTTAAAAAAAGTATACTTTACTGATCACCATAATTTGGGCGTGCCGTGGAAATTTGAATATAGGTTCAAATGTGCCGCGAGAGAAAAAAGGTTGAAAATGCTGCTGTAGACTATGAAGATCAAGAATGGCAGCAGGATCAGCTTGATGACCATTCTTCTTATGCTCAAACTATATTAACATAATCCATTTTTTACTAGACATTGGGTAGTGATTAACGGTCCCGATAGACATTGGGACATTCATAGATGCATGTATATCTCATCGAATGACGTTACACTGTATATTCTGGAGTCCGGTATCAAATATAGCGATCGACTCTGATGTTAACCTGCGTGCATCAGAATTAATTTCCACACTCTCTGCGTCCAAATTGATGGATACTTGTTGCAAGCCGAGGAGCTTTCACCGTAATACGAGATGATTAGGCCTCAGAACAAGTCACTTTTTTCACTTTTAGTCATTTATTTTAAAGGAGTCAGCTAAGACCCCTTTTTTAAGCAAGCAGTCACTAAAAATCACTTTTTTTTAGCTAACGAATTTAATTTTCAATTGAAGATTGAAATTTTGGGATGTAAAAACAGAGTAAATTAAGATTTTATTGGTTCAATGAGCCTTATAACTTTGAGTCCTGGGGCATAGGTGAAAATGTAGTTCGGAAAAAGCATAACAATCACAGCAGCACACGAGAAATATGTTGTTTTGTTTACATCACCCACAAGCAGTATAAGCACCATGTGCAGGCTTAACAAACAAGCACCATGGTAATGAATAATTATGAACCTGTGAGAGAGGAGAATGGCAATCATCAAATTTTAGAAGCTTTTTTTTTTTACGCGGTAATTTGGAATTTCTTTAAATTAATGGTATTCGTTCGCAGACTGCCCCGAACGTTTAGTGACAAAAATAAAAAAAAATACTTTGCTTTTTAACTTGAACCTAATCAAGTATAATTTTTTTAATTTTTGATTCAGTTAAAAGATAAAAGAGTTAGTCAAAGAGCAGACCAGCATCTTCTAATTTTTCTGGACGATATCGCCCAGCCCGGTCACGTTCATGCTTTGAATTTATTAGGTTAAAAAAAATAAGCTTGCGCTGGTGAAAGTCATCCGACGGGGTAGCCTGTAAAACAATTACCAAACTATTTAAACAATTAAAAACTCAGTTGCGCTTTTCTTAAAGAGATAACATAATGGGTAATCTGATGAAGATAGCGAGAAAAATGGGAAAATGTAAATTTAGAAATTATTGGTTAGCAAAACAAGATCACAGCAGCAAGATTCTTAAAAAGTCTCATCTTGGGGACAAAGCTCAACAATCATATATGGATTATTTTGTAAAATTCGTGCCTGTGTGATGAATATTGAAAGAAAAGGATTCTACAGCATTCTGGAACTGATAAACATAGAGATAAACTGATAACAACAAGTAAAGTGCCAGAAAATGAAACATCAAGTCAACAGGGTGAAATACTTTAACAACAAGGATCTGCAACTGCTGCAGAAGTAATTTGGCTTATGAAAGCAGAATGCAGCAATTATTCAGCTTCAACATGTCAAAACATAACCCAAACATTTTCTGTCATGTTCCCTTGTGCTTTTAGTGATAACTCAACATTTTCATTAATGCATTACTTAACAGCCGCCAATGCTCCATACTTTCAAGAAGAATTGTTAACAGATATAAAATCATCATGCTATGTCTTAAATTTTGATAAAACTTACAAATGCAGAAGGACGCAAAAATGAAATAACATTTATTCTTACTTTCACTTTTGTCACTATTTTCTTCCTTGTTTGTTACTTTTTAGTCACCATTTCAAGTTTATTAGTCACCTTTCTCACTTTTTCATAAGTCTTTGTGTGCATCAAGGCCTAGAGATATCAGTCGTATGCGGCCTTACGATGAGATCCTTAGTAAAGATATCCAAGGCGATATGATCGTCGATATCATAAAGTAAAGGCCTTCTCAAGCCTTAAACATACATTTGAAATGAAGAATAATTTGACGGTTTAATTTTCGCGTCTAATGGAAGACTAGCAAACTTAGTTGCAGGCTATTTTCCGTACAACAGTAGGATCGACATGCTATTAGGAGGCATGTATTATCCACTTATTATACGTAAGTATTCCTTAAAAAAAGTGTATCCTTAAGTGTATCCTTAAAATGGGATTCATGTTAAGTAACGCGTTCGTTATTAAGAAGCTTGGAAATACTAATTTCAATATTTTCGATAATCTTTGAAGCAGAAAGCTGCAATTTGTTAATTGATCTAAGCAAGTCCCTCGGCACTAATTAGTTTAGGCCGAATTGCATCAGTGCAGTCGTAGTTATGGGATTGGTCCGGACTAAATTGTATACGAGTCTGTAGAGGAGCGGGATTTAGTATATAGATTTCTCCGGACAAGATTTCCAATATGATGATGTTTGGGATGATTGGCTTACTGGAATAAGGTTTATAGGAATCGGTCTGGACCATATACCCATATGGGTTTATAAATAATGAAAGTCTTTTCTTGTTCTCACAGCCTTCCCGTTAAGAGTTTAACAATTGAAGTAGCGAATATTGTTAGAAGGATGAAAAGGAATATGCATAATGCACTACCAGACGGAGATTCAGGTTCTTGATTTCCAGTGTTTTTAATTATTAGGTTTCCAGTGTTTTTAAAAGCTTTAATTATTATTAAGTAAAAGACGTATGGGGCCATTGTAATTATTAAGTAAAACGGAAGGCCATTTTTATATAATAGTTAATATCTCCTAGTCTCGACCGAAGCAAGGATATAAAAATACTAAAATATTACTTTTTTCGCTACCGAAAAATGTTAGGTAAGTGTTATTCTATTATCTGCTACCTCGTAGTACTCCAGTCCACTTCAGACTCCCGCAGTATCCTTGAGATCGTTGGCTTTAACGAAAAAAAGGCGTAAAAGCAGCCGACGGCAAAAAGAGCAGTCAGTCGGTGAGTTCAACTTGTCAGAGAAAATAAATAAATGGGCTTTGCAAGTGGCCATTATCGTTACGTGGGGGTCATTGCGAGCTTTTCATTGAGATTGATTCGGACGCTAGCTAATTTCGGTGTTTGCTGCCCACTATAATATCGTTTCGCGAGGCTCATCTCAGGAGGTGAATTTCTCTGCAGGGAAATAGATTTGGATCCCTTCATGGGTATCTGTATTAGAACAACGTTCCGAGAGGGTCTCCCAATGTCTGAGTGGAAGCACCTGGCAGTCAGTGTTGTGGCGAGCGTAAGATGAAAGCCTGGGATAGTGAGTGAGCGAGCGTTGCCACATTGGTAATCAATCCACTTTATCCAATTACTGTCAGCGTTCTAAATCCCATGGGGCCCTGCGGCTGGTCACCAGTTTCTCCCCCTCTCTAAGGTTGGGGTCTCCTTTCATTTTCTGTTTGGAGTTAGTTTCGGGATAGAGATTACCATATTTATCATGATTATAACGAAATTCCCAACTAAGTAAGTTATTAATAGTTGATTTTCTTATTTTGTCATTTTTAGAATTTTTTCTTCCTTAACAATTCATTGCTGTGTATTCTTTTGGCTTACATGTATAAAATGTTTACTTAAAAAAGTGTTGATATCTCAGAAATTTTGAAGTTCATATCGATTTTATTGTGTTTTGAGGCTTGTAACTGTTTTGCCGTTCCAGGCTATCAGCGTTATTTTCAGCCTTCATTTTAAATAGTTAGGAGTGGGTGAACTGACAAAAAACTATGCCAACTTATTCTTTGATGTCTGAGAAGCCGAAAAATAAAAATGAAAAAAAAATATCCAAAGGTTGAGTTGCCCTATCGTATTCGCAACGCCTCATATCAAGTCATTAGGCGTGCCGCTAAAGTAAACATTGGAGTCCTGAATTGCTTCTGTTTGTTTGGAAATTGAAACCGTCAACAGTGGACATGGTTTGGGATCATGGGTTTCATGTTTACCTATGAGGATACACAAAAATCCGCGCACAATGAATGCCTTGCGAAAGGGATAGGTGGTATCACAGCAATCTGAAAAATCGCCATAGGCCTTTCGTATCATGGAGCTCTGAGGAAAACGTAAAGAGGCCGCTAATCACGTTAAATGAAGCGATGACTAAAATGGTTTTGACAACACCTTAAGGGTGCTTTAGAAATTAATTATTTATTACGTAGCAAAACTTTTTGTAAACTCTTAAATTTTATAACTTTAAAATTTGTTAAAATCCAAACTAAAATGTTACAGAATCTATGACTTATTCACCTTAAAAGAAGATCACTGAGAACAATGGAATTCTATACAATAACTAAGGCACAGTAATTTCTCCTAAGTTAGAAATCCAATCTTAAAAGTTGGCTTATATGCTCTATATCCCTGATGACAAAGACGCCACATAGTAGGGACTTTGGACGATCCGTGAAGATAGGGTTACTTAAAAATTTCACTGCAATTCCTTACTTTACTGTCGAAATAATCCTAATCTAAAATTACACTTCTAATATAAATGAAATTTCCTTCCTTGAAGAAATAAACTCTACATTATAGCAGCATGTACGAAAAGGCTAAATGGAACGTAAATTGAAAATTATAGACACAACATGCATGGACGAAAACCTCACAATCGGAAGACGGCAAATGTTTTCAAAAGTTAAACCAAAGTTTTCTTCTTGACTATTAAGGAATTACGCCCGCTAATGCAAAAGTAGCTTCTTCACGTTGGAAGATTGCACTGGAGAATTGGTGAAGACAAAGTTCTAATGAAGACGAGAACTGGCAAGCGAACTAAAGGGACAACACTTCTTAACACCAGTAAACTTTTAAGTGCATTCTATTATCGTTGAGATTATATTCATTGATGGCAGTACTAAGAAAATCAATTTCTATTAATATTTAAATTCACAGCCATAAAGTGTAATCTGCGAAATTGATGCTTACGACGAGAACTCTGATATTTCTAAATTCGCTTACTGTAAATGTAAAGAAAATTTATAGCAGCTAAATACAGAATTTTAACAGCTTTCATTTAATCTTAAATCATGTACTGTAGCTTATCAGTTTAATAGGAACACCACATTAAGATATAAAGATTGCATTGGTAGCAAATGAAGTTTATATTTACTGGAATGGCATTTTTAGCACTTTTTTGTGCAGTGATAGCACCACAGAATGGTCGACTGACGTAGAGATAATGTGATTTCAAGCAAAGATAATTGTGGGTATTCGAAAGACTAGATTGGTCATTCCCATCTAGCCAGCATTCTACAACATTCACATCTAGGGTGTACAACTGAATGGTGTAAAATAAGAAAAAACATGCAGCTTAAAACCAGAGATTACGTAAAAAAGTTTAGTTGTTGAAAGGTTCACAGAAGCCTTAAGCCAACCAAATACCGTAAGCAAACAACAAACTTATTTGGGATGGTGCAGAGATAAATATCTCTGAGCAGACAATATGACGATGCGTCACTCGACCTATCTATGTTAGAGACGGACAGATATCTGCGTAGAAAAGGCAGGCCTTTTTGGAATAAGAAATACACTTACGTTTCACTATGCATATGAGAAGGTTAGGGTGGCTTTATTATAAGTCCGTCATACATGCAGAATAATAAATCAACAGCACGGCATACTCAACATCGTTGTCTATAAAATCCCCCTCCCCCATTCATGGTTAAAGTTTACTCTTCTGTAAATGATATCTACATGCATTAAGAGTCTCATGCATCATGAAACTAACGCCTAATGTCAAGCTAGGGTATGGCGAAGGCGTCACCCGAAATAGACGCCTAATCCAATGAATTACTCCCATCGTCCCTCTCACGTTCCTATATTATTGGCGCTTAGAGCAGTAGCTAAGGCCCAGCTTGATGTTATGCGCAAAATAATTGGCATAATGAATTAACGCTGCTATAATAGCCATCAAGATCACAAGATTCCTACGCTAGAACATGTATAGGACAGCTGAAGAGGGCTGCTCGCAACACGCCTTCAACACCGACGAATCGAGAGAGGTTACGTGATTCACTTGTTTCAGCAAGCAAAATGCTGAAAGAGTCCATGCCGTGCCGCATTAACGCTGTATTGGATGCTAAAAGGTATTCTACTAAACTGATGGTCACTATTATTATTACCATTATTTCTGAATGATAAAACTGTTCTAGTCGATTCAAAAATAATCTTTAATCTGCTCTTAAGATAATGTGATGCAAAACCACTGTAATTTGTGCTGTATCTTTCAAAGATTTTGAACCTAAACAATTTCTATTATCTTCAGAACGTGACGGAAGTCCACGATTTTCCTTGAAATATAACCCAGATGCGAAATGATCTCTAAAGTAAAACAAAACTCAAAACTATCGCCGTGAAGCAAAGATAAATGTCTTTATGATTCGAAATGGCAATTTAAGGGCAATTTTTAAAGCTCATAGTAAAAAGAAACGAAAATGTCAGGGCACTTACGGATTTCAGCGAAAGAAACTTCGTATGTTACCTCTTCATCCCTCCAGATTAGAAGATGGAGACAGTCTCTGTCTCTATTCGAGCGCTGGCGTGTTTATAAAACTTGAAAATAAATTAAAATTTATGATGCCAGATCAAGAGGTCGAGGAACTTTACATAGCAGTAAAATGGTCTTTTCGCAAAGCCACTTAGCAGAACCACGGTAGAACTTCATAAATTTCCTTTTCATTGTTTTCAAGGAAAAAAACTGTATTTGGTTGTTTACTCCCAAACCATTGCCAGAACTCGAGCACTCTATCCATTCTGGTTTAAAAAATTTTGTGCAGGAGATAACGAAAAATGCATTGTGTATTCAGTACTCGGAGAATTTGAGATCATTAGTCTTTTGTTTTTCGTGAGCGATATGATGAAATAATCTCAACTCGTGGTAAATTTAATCAGGAAGACAGGAATAACATCTTTTGCTTATTTTGATAATAGTCAAAAGTGAGTAATAAAAGACTGCACGCCTGAAGCGTCGTTTTCGTGCCTTTGAGTAAAGACCCGGCGGAACTTCCGGAAGACAACATTGTTTTCTGTTAGAACATTATCCAGCATGTTATCACTATTCATGTCGTTGTTCGCTTTAATTCAAAACCGTTAAGTGTAGCTGAAATAAAGTTTTGCATAAATATATTAGGTACGAAAAATATGTTCTTAGGTAGCTATGAGTATATTAATATAACGGTTTGCCTTCTGTAAGCGGCATTTCCATTAAAGTTTTATTCGTTGTAAGTTATTCAAATGCCATATCGGTGACATATTCTCTTTTATTTTCATTTTCCCAGTTGTTTTGTCTCCGCCGTTTACAAGATTCTATAAGAACATTTATCTGTAGGAACATAATTTCTTTAAATTTATCTTAGCAAGCTCAGAATCCTTTCTCATTTCCAAGTTTCATTACCGTTAATATTATTTGTACAGCTTTAGGCAGATAGCATCACCTTATTCTTCCTTCTTGTCTCCTTAGTCTCAGACGTTTAATCAAGCATGCTACTTTTCTCGTCTTAACTTCTTATGCTGGTGTATTTTTTCATTATCTTGCAGAAGTTTTCTTTCCACCTCCCCCTCTGCTCTTCTTTCTATCTCGCTTATTTATCTCGTTTTTATCGCGGTCTCCACTGTACCGAGTTTCATTTGTTGTGCCCTCCTCCTTCTTTTCTCTCATCTTTCTCTGTTTCCCCCGTCTCCCGTTTTGTTTCATCGCCCGAGGAACTATTGTTGCGGTCGTTCTGTCTGTGCACAGTCGCCAGAAGCCCCGTCTCGAGAGCAGTTATTATGCCGGGGACAGAACGAGAGAGAAAAGGAAGAGGAGGGCGTTGAGGAAGGAGTTTTGTAAGAAGGAAGGAAGGGGTCGCGAGTCCTCCTCATCTAATCGGAGGCCATCGGCCGTTGCGCATTCGACTCGAATCATGGCCGTCAGCCCCCTTTACTTTGTTCTCCTCCTTCCCATAGAAATGGATTTGCCTCGTAGCTGTAACACCTTGAAACGGCTGTTTGCGAAGGGGAAGGGTTACCAAGGGACTAGTTTCCCGAAGGAAAAGATGCGCGCGATTTGGAAGTTTCAACTTAGGACGACGGAGATTATTGGTAAACCTCCGACCACCGTTTTTCCGATTATCTTCAGGAGATGCGAAGTTCGGAATTTTTTTTTCTTTTTATTTTTGTCTCTAACGTGAAAAGTTTATCGCCTGATTGTGGAGTTTCTCGTTTCACGCTGTGGCGTTTTTATCTTATTAAAAATAAACGAACGATCACCGCTCTGAGCAATGTACGTCGTTTTGACTTGGTGAGATAGAGTTTTAATGGTTTTCAAAAGCTTGCGACGAGCGAAATCGAGCCTGATCACGTCATCATTCTCCGAATGTTTGCATAATTTATGTCGCTTTGGAAAATCAATTAAGCTTTAAAATTATATTAAGCCTTAAAGCGAAACTGGCAATAAACAATCGTATGATGAAAAATTTTAATTACGTGTTTTTAATAAGTAATTCTCACATGCGCCCAATTAATGCTGATCGATATTCAGAGAAAACTCCGTATAATAAATTATCAAGCTAAAAATAATCGATATTGGTAATTATTAAATTATTCAATCATATTAAGGATGTAAAATTGTACATAACAAATGCTTAATTAAGATTTTAATCGAATATGGAGCTTGTGTTTGGTCAAACATGACCGATTTTCTCATTAGACGCTTAAAGTGGATTATAATACCGTTTTACGTATAGCCTTCAAGCTAGACCGACGATCTTGCTATGAAACGCTTATTGTTCATAAAAAAGATTACCTACTTTGGCTATCACACGAGGAAAAGCTACTTTTAGCTTGAATATTTAAGTTACCCATTCATCCAGCAACCTCTGTGAAAAAATTTTTTATGAAAAATACGTATGAAAAAATATCAAAAACTGTTCCTTTTATTTGAATCTGTAATGAACACAACGAAAAAACGTCTTTGAATTGCTTAAAAAATTTACAGAAAGAATAAAAATTATTTTCATCAGTAAATATAACGAACAAACTACCCCTGTGAATATTTTTAGTACGAATTTAAAAAACAAATATGGTTAATAGATCGATCACTTCATCTTGTAGTCATTCTAAGGCAATTGAGAAATATTAACATACACACTTGGATGAAGTAAGGCAACAGTTGTCACACTTTAAGGCACTTTCGCTACAAGTCTGTAAAACGACTAGGCAATCATTATAACAATTACGAGAATTCTTTCAATATTAGAATCGCACCTACGATGCCATCTGTCATCGAGAATTCGAGAAGTATTACTGTGAATCACTGGAAATTCACCAACTGATGATAATTTAAAACAAAATTTAAAGAAAAGTATTCCGGGATTAAATTAAATTTAAAGAAAAGTATTCCGGGATTTTCCGGGAAATTTGAATTAGCTAAAACTGGACCGGGATCCCGAAATCCCGGAATCCGGGAGAGAAACCCTACTTTGCATACTCTAAGGAAATTCAGCCAAATCGTCGGTTTCAGATTACACAAAATAGTGGATTTCAATCTCCTAAATTTTGTATATTATTTTATTTAATATTTACACATCGTATATTATTTGAATTTAAAAAATAAGTATAGAAATTTCATTTTGAAATTTGAGGTGTAGAAACTTTATTTTATGTATGATAAATTTGCGCTGTTAGTGAGGCGCATGGAGTGTACAACAAAAGGAATTCATTGTGAAATATTATTGGAAGCCGAATTCCTTCAAAAGTGGTTCTCAGTGTAAATTTTTATTGCAATTCTCGATGTAAAGCATACAATAAAATATATACAGCGCAATTTTAGATTTATATCTTCTTTGTTCAAGAGATATAACGCAAAATTTTGGGTTGCAGGGCTGTAGAATTACCTTGCATAAAATTATGTATTTTTCGAAATTGGTATTTAAAAATGAATTTTTATTGCTTCAGTTATCTTTTAGCAATAGTAAAATAATATTTGCTAGTATTTTCATTAGAATTTTTATATTGCAAATTATTTTAAAAAAATTCTTATTTGTCAATTGTAAACACTCTGGATATTATACAGCTTATATAGTATTTTTATGTGAATTTTGATTGAGTTTTAAGTAACAACTTATGATTAATTACTCGTCGATATTAGTTTGAAATTAATAAAAAGTTTTCAACATTTTATTGCAATTGATTCCGAATCAATGACGTTCTACAGTGAAACTCGATCTGTTTTTCCTCTTCTTGCTCTAACTATAGACTGCAACAAATTATATTGCAAAAATGAATGCAGGTTTCAAGGAAAAAATGATTTAATTTTTCATTATTATTATATTTTTGTTATCTTGATTTTTTTTTTTGTTTTGTTTGTTTTTTTATGCTGAACAAGTTTGCAATTGGGTTTTTTTTCTCTATCCCTTACGGTTTTTGAGATAAATTTTGAATGTATCCTAATTTGCATATTTGGGATGATGAAAAGTGCACCATGGGATAGGCCACCCACAACTTCCTATTCATTGGTTCATCAAAATTGACATATCTGCTTCGGTTCTAAAAATAAAAGGGGGTTCAGACTTTTGTATTCACCCTGTATATCACTTTCTTCTTACTTATTTATTAGATAGGATAAATTATGTAATAAAGCTGTTTTCATTACATTGAAATCCGTTTTGGATGCACAATAAGTTTTTCCATTATTACTTGCAGTAGTACATTATTTTGCATTAAATGTTTCTTACTACATATTGAGCATTAAGAATTAAGAAATTTCGTTCCACGTTAAATTTCCAGATTAATTTTAAGCTGTTGACTCTATTAATATTATAATAAGGAAAAAATATGAAAGAAATCTTTCTTCCGTATACACATTACTTATTTAACTGTATCCCGTTTTTTAAATAAGCGTTTATTATATATGCAATCACTTACGAACATGCTAAAGGATAGAAATCGCAACGTGTTTGATTTATGAAGTAAGTATAGTTAGGGAGTTTTGGTCTAATCTCTAAAAGCTGTTCTCTACAGAAATTTGAATGGGTTTGCAATTTTAATAAGAAGCACGCCAAAGAATAAAGCTTTTCCCCAGCCCTTCCTGTTCATTAACATAACAGCAAAATCTTATTTTTTTCGAAGAAGAAAAGAGAAAAATATGCTGTCATTTATGTTCATCGGTTAAAAGAAAACAAGAACGTTTTAGCCGGATTAAAACTGTGACGAGGTAAAGGAGCGAGGAGGAAAAAAGGCGAGACAAAAAGTTAAGACGTTTTATGGAAAAGAGGATTTGGCGACGGATTTTCGGTGGAAGTTTTAAATGAGTTGGGAGGGGGAGGTAGCAATTTTTCGTCACCTCTTTTCGAACATACCCTACAAGAAATAAGCAACCGGAAATGATTGAGAAGGTTCTCGAACCGAAAGTCCCATCCCTCCTCTATTCTTTTGAACTGTTCTTTCGGAACGATGTGTTCCACATGTTTCACGGCTTCTGAAAACGACAATGACTGCCGCTTGCAAATGACAGCCCAGGCGAAAGGATGGACGAACGGTTGGATAGACGGCCCGATGGACGGGGTCGAAGATTGGCGGCGGAAAAAACAATCGACCGTGATCTCTGAATTTTTTTTTTACAATATAGTACATGGAAATAGAGTTTGGCGAAAGGAGAAAATATGATGAGGATTTCTGTAAAAGGAAAAATAAGATAAATAAAAATATTTATGTCCCCTATCGCCCTCTCAAAAAATGAATAAAAAGAAATGGTTAAGGAGAAAGCAGACGGGAAGAAATGAAATCGTCTTAGCGGTGAACGAAAATATTGTGGGCGCCGAAAGACCTGTCCTCTTTTTTCCATATTTTCTTCCCCTCCTCTTCATTTTTTGTCCTCTTCTTTTTTTCGGAAACTGAGAGGATATTTTCAGAATTTGTTATTTCCGAGTTGATATTTTTTTTAATTTTAAATTTTAAAAAGGGAATCTTTTATGAAAGAATCTTTTTTTGTTCCTTAAATTCGTTTTAAGGCGGATAACTGACGGTCATATAAGCATACAGAAAAGTGCTAAAGATGTTTGGCTAAAAAAAAGCCTATCATAAGAACTACAATTCGATAGAGCAAAAAAGAGATGTACAAAAGCATTTAGAAAAAGACTAAACTCAAAGAAAAGAAATAAAGAAATTTTGAATTTGTTGTGAAGCGTTGGAATTTGGGTATATTTACGTATGTATAACAATAAAATGGCGATCTCAGTAACTCCAAAAAAGTAAAAACTAAAAGTGTAAATATAAATAAATAACGCAAAGTCATACAGTTAAGAAGAGGAAATATATTTATAGTCAAACATAAAAGTGATATTTGTATAATATACTAGGTGTGTTCCGAAAGTTTGTGGATTGAGATCATTATTCACAGTCTGATTTATAGGACGTTTAGTATGACTTTCCTTTTTGAAATAGCGACCTTCACGCTATACACCGTTTCCAGCTATGCACTAGACTCAGAAACACATGTTGCAGACCATTTTCTGAGAGTCAGTGTAAGGTAGTGGACATAGCAGCCTTTACTTCTTGGTTCATGCTAAACTTTCTTCCTCTTAACTCATTCTGAAGTGTTGGAAATGTCAAGAAATCATAAAGACTAACCTAGAGACTTTTGCGTAACTTGCACAAAATTCAATAGTGATTCTTTGTCTGCTTATTAACGGTATATTCTTCCTGTCTGCCATTATACTGCATACTGCAGTTGCTGTTCAAATTTCATAGCGGTCAAAGGAAAAAAAAAACACCACCAAATGTGCATTGGCTTTTTTCACAATTATAAACAAAACACGCCATAGGCTTCTTCAAGACGATAATCCAGAATCGACGCTGGTTCCCAGGCCATGAACTTTGGAATGCTAGTTTAGAAAGCCTTTTTCAAATTTGATGGAATATCGACAAAAAATTCACCTAGAATGTACTCCCACAACGATGTAGGTCTCGTGTAAACACTGGCGTAACTAGATAGCCTCTGGCTAAAAACTTTTATTGGGGCCTCCTTTCTTCGGTTTATAGGTATATACGAGGGGCCCCCTGGACATTTACCAATCTAGCCATCCTCTAGCTACGTCCCTGCGTGAAAACGAAAAGATAAGAAGCAAACAATGATAATCAAGATGAAGAATAAGGAAATGCTCTACTTGTCCACAAGGGGAGCGTCTCCCTATTCTTCATTTTGATTCTAAGTATCCACAGTTTTCAGGTTTATATATTTTTTGCTTAAACAATGAAAAGCACAAAATAAGAAAAAATAAAAGGCTAATTTAACAAGCAGTAGAAAATCGATTATCCATCAGGGTCAGGACCAAAGGGATGAAACTACTTTAACTGTAGTACAAATGAACTATGCAGGGTATTTATTAAATATACGGCAAAAATTCAAGACGTAATTCCTTGGGTTATATTAAGAATCTTTTTTCCTTTGATGATTTTCGGAATACCCCTTTGTTTCGAAGATACAGGTCGATAACAATCTTTTATTACCTAATATTACATGTAAAGCTTCTTAATATACAATAATGGCTGGAAATGACTACCACCAGCTAGGATACATGAATCCAATCTTCTCATTGACTGCCGAACTCTTTCAAAAACGCCAGGGTTGTTTCTTATTGCATTCCACTCACTAACTATCCGAATTCTCAAATCACGAGATCACGAGACGTATTCAACATTACGTATGAAATCCACGGCTAAACTGATAGTGTTTTCAATATCTGCAGTAATCTTGTGTGAGTACAAAAAAAACAGCCGTTTTTAGTAATCAGAATGTTGTTAAAAGATATCAGTATTTTTTTTGCCGACATTCCGAAAATCATTAAAGGACAAAAGATCCTTAAAATAACCCAATGAATCACCCCTTGAATTTTTGCCGTATGTTTAGTAAACTGCCTGTATATAACAAAACAACAAATAAGGTGTCAATTGAATAGTTTAGCTGTTCATAATGAGCATGCGGTTTGCTGTTATTGTAAAAAGGAAGTTAATCGGTTCCTAATCCCACAATTACATGAAGATCCAAGTGTCTACCTTTCCAATAAGATGATGCAGCTCACAATTATAACAACTCAATCCGGAGTTACCTGAATGAACATCTGCCTCATAAGCATTTCGCACGTGCCCACTGGCGCCATCTGAACTTTCCTATGTAGGTATTTTAAGGACGTTCCATCTAAGGGATAAAATCTTCCCGAGTTAGGATGAGGAATTGTTGTTGCCATTGAAACCATCGATGTGGACATGCTGACCCGTGTACAGCAATCGTAAGACTGTCGCCTGGATAGTTTCTGCGAATGATTCAGTGTGATGTGAATAAATTGATAGCTTCCTTATTCCGTGATACCTTACATATTCTGTAATAAATAGTTATTTTCTACTAAAAACATAAAGGAGTAAGTTTCATTTAGAATTAACCATTACTATGAAATATGAGTGGACACTATATTTAAGGCGAAATGTCACTCGATAAAAAAAGCAGTCTTCTTAATCGTTTCTTTAAAAGTTCATGTAATTCATTATAAATTTTTAACGTATTATTTTTTGTATTAAATGTGTCATTGGATTGATTATCGATCTTTAACATTCTCCCATTGAAACAGATTAAAAGAAAATATTAATTTTTATGTGGAGCTCTTGCAGATAATGAAAAGCTCACTTGACATACAAATATGTGATTTTGCGGTCACCAATATACTTTATTTGGATTCTAAGCAGTCCTGTGCCATTTACAGTTTTGGTCGAATTGTTAAGTTCATTGAACGGAAAGCGTGTGAAAGCGTTTTTGTCATCACTGAGTTTGCTACTTCAACTTACCTATCACAGTAGCAGCAGCAAGAAGACTTTTGAAAACCTTTCATGAATAAAAATCACCTTTAAAATGACAAAGATAAATCCTTTTTGTGCTTCTTTATGCTCGTTTATCAACCATTTCTAAAGGTCTTCAAGCATTTCAGCTCGTTTTTTTTTTCTCTCGTTGCTTTGTGAAGTTATAACAGCAGACCCTTCTACTTCTTGATATCCATTATGTATGCATTAGAAGTTTTTAAACCATTGATGAAAGAAAATAACATTTCATTGAAATGAGTTTATTTCTTTGTTCTTTCTAATCATTTCATTTCCTGTGAAGATCATTAATTTAGTTCGCAGCATCCTACTCGATTGTATCAGTGGTTTTAATTATTCAGATGCCAAGAGTCGTAAATCTTTCCATGTATAACTATTATTATTCATGCTTGCCTTAATCAGAAATCATTGCGCATTGAAATTTATGGATTATGCAAATAAAGGAGGTAAACAGACGGATGAGTGCAATAACTCAAGTATACGTTGTTTGATAATTTTTGAAAAGTCCGTAATTGATTTTAAATTATGGACTGCATATAAGGTCTCTAGATTAGCATAACAAATTGCTTGGAGAGTTCAAATTTATTTGGGTAAATGGAAAATTTTAATAGTACTCTTTGAGTTAAGAAAGCTCATAAGGCGAATGTGAATAAATTATGATGTAATTATCAGCCGATTATTTACAAAATTACAATAAAAAATTAAGCTTCAAAGGGTGCTGTTTTTAACTTTATTGAGAGAACTTTGTATGTGAATGTTTCTGTAATCTTTATGAACGAAAAAAAAAGGCGTTATCGGTCTTTCATAAGTGCGGACTTTTACGTTTTATCGTAGATCAGCCTTTCAAATGCTGAAAACATGGATCTCGAAAGGATTCTGCTTTTGTGCTCTTTTCAACGGTTATTGCGACGTTCTTTTAACCAACGATGGATTTTTTGAAATCATATACATGTAAATTCTTTTCTATTGATTATTTGTATTTTCCCTTGTTAAATTTATTCATTTATTTATTTATACAAGTCATGGGAGAGTCTTTTGAATCATGTAATCTGCTTCTATGCAACATAAATAATAAATCATGAATTTGTTAGTCTTACAGTATTTATCAAAATATTATTCTTTCTTCAGTGCTTTTAAAATTATCTGCCATAATGCAAGAATTAACAAATTTAGTTCGCCAAATGTAGTAGGTTTATCCAAATTCTGTATACATACGGCTCAAGTGTATTCAGCGATGTTTTCATATACATTAATAATATTTTTCCGAAACTGATTTAGCGGAATATCATAAAATTATTCAAATTAATGATGAAAAATAGGAAAGAAAATGACCATCTTTTATTTGTGATGCGTTCTCCAGCATCCTTAACTTCTATATTTATTTTTTTATATATTTATCATCTTTGTATATATGATTTGATTACTTAAGGTACAAAAGAAAACAATATCTAGCAAGGACCGACTCTAAATTTCCAATTGTTTATCTTCTGATCAATAGCTTTTTATCTTATAGAATGTCCAATATACACGTACAGTACAAATTAGGTTGAAGACTCGAATCCATTTTTTGCACGGATCATCTAATTTTTTTAAAAAAAATACACTCCTAAACGAAGAATCCAACGGTATTAAATCCATTGAGTGAGGTGAGGCTACGAAGGGTATTAAATAAATATTCCTAAATGAATGAAGGTTCGAGCTTTGGATTCTGATGTGAAGGAGCCTGTCTATAGTGATGATACTGCATGACTTAAATTCATATTCCTTCTTACAGAGGCAATTCCACACCATAATTCCTTCTTATATTTTTTATTAAAGTCATTAAGTCTAAAGACTTCAACTTTCTTCGATAAAGGTAGGCATCTAGTGAAGATAGTTTCATATATCGAAATAACTGTTTCATGTTATTATTTACAATATCAAAAGTCATTCAGATTGTTGAGTGAAAATGTATTCTCTAATTAAAATTTTCTAGTTCCTGCAATGAAATGAGCAAGATTTCGTGTGACATTCGATATTCTATGTCTCAGGAATATGAAAAGTACGAGGGTCGTCCAGAAAGAACGATTGGGTGTATCTCAACAAAACCAATAAAAGATTTGAAATGAAAAAACGAGGGTCCAAAGAGATGCGGTAGAAGATGATGGACCCTCGTTTTTTCATTTCAAATATCATGATGATGCTCGATGAACTCCAGGTATGTGAAATCAATAAAAGATATCAAAACAAAACTTTATTTACGACAATACGAAATTTAACACCACTTTTCTACATAATCGCCATTGTTATTGAGGGATTTTTCAATGCCGATGTGCCGCCAATCTAAGCGTCAGTCCATCAAGTGGCATCACACACATTCTCCTTCAAACAAGCAGAAAAGCAACATCAAAAGGCTCTATTCAAGACAAGAGACACGGAATTGTGTCTGCAGTGATTGTATTAATTCATGACAACGCTCGGCTTTATGCAGCTGCAGCAACATAACAAGAATTGCAACGTTTCAAGTGGGATGATCAAAAACATCTCAGTTACAGTCTCGACTTGGCGCCTAGTGATTTTCACCTTTTCCCAGAAATGAAGGAGTTTCTCGGGGAACACATTTTCAACGTGATGAAGCGCTTAAAGAAGCAGTTACTTCATAGCTTCAGTCATTGATGGCAAATGGCTATAACATGGTCATTGAAAAATTTGTGTCTCATTATGAAAGGTGCCTCGTAACAATGGCGATTATGTAGAAAAGTAGTGCTAGGTTTAGTTTTGTTTTAAACAAGGTTTTGTTTTGATAACGCTTGATTTTTGTTGAGATACACCCAATCGTTCTTTACTTTCTGGACGACCCTCGTATTATATGGAAAAGCTTTGTTTTAGTAAGTCTCTAATATATACACTGGTGGCCAAAAGTATGGACCAACCAGCAATGTCAAGAAACACTGAATTTATACGAAAACTGTTTTATACCTACAACTCTAAGTAAATATGAAACAATATTCAGGGAAGAAACAAATTTATTTCTGCGTTGTTGGTTTCTTATTACCTAAAATCAAAATAAGACTGGCCAAATGTTTGGACCACATTTGTATACATAAAGGGAAAAAAGTTTACATCAATAACTAATGAATTATTTTGATATTTGAGATCATTTCGACTCTACAATATGTGACAAACGACTTGAAATAGAATTAAATAAGCTTTTAATAACATTTGACTTAACAGTTTTCTGAATGGTTGCTATTAGTTGTTCTCGAGATTTGTACTGAGTGTTTTGGTAAATTTTTTGTTCCATGAGATGCCACACACATTCTCAGTAATATTGAGATCTCGATTTCGAGTAGTCCAAGCAAAAGTGAAAATGTTGTTGCTCTCAAAATAGGCTTTCACAACTCGTGCAGTATAGATTGCAGGACTGTCCTGCTGCTAAATCCATGGTGTTTGCTTAAACTAGACTTTGCACAAAGAGATGAACACATTGTGAAGATCATCTTTATATTGAGCTGTTGTGCAATGTCCATCTATAATGTGAATCTTCAACTTTCATGTTGCTTCCAATGGCACCCCGAATCATCACTCCACTACCACCCATTTGCCGCTTAATTCGCAGTGGAACAAGTGTTTCTTTATCACGATGCTCTTCATAAGAAGCTATATTATCAGGACCATCCAAACTGATTCGTTTTTCATCAGAAAACACAACCAATTGGAAGTCTGTATTTTCACGCAGATGTGTCTTAGCAAACTCCAGCCTCTCCTGCATGTGTTTCTGTGTTAGTGGCAACTTTTTGGGTATAATTTCATAGGCAAAGTTCTGAGCACATAGTTCGCTGCGAATTGTTTTTCTTGAGGCAGCAAGTTGCAGATTAAGTTTGACTTGTGTGATGTTGACTACATGCCCAGATGTAATATCATGTCTAACATATCTCTTAATTCTTGATTTGTCTCTTCGCGTCAGTGCACAAGGTCGTCCTATTTCAGTTCTATTTTCCAATTAACATTTTTAACAATTCTTATAAAGATTTGTAGCTCATACGGGAGATTTCAGCAACTTTTTTGAAGTTTGTAAATTGCTTGTTAAAATTTCTAATTCGCTCTCGTTGGCCTTCAGTTAACATTGTACAAGACATAATATGGTTTTAGTGCTCACCACACAACACGAAGCTTGTAATATGCAAATTATTTGCATGTTTGTGATGTTGGTCCAAACTTTTGGCCAGTCTTATTTTGATTTAAGGTAATAAAAAAGCAACGACGCAGAAATAAATTTGTTTCTTCCCTGAATATTGTTTCATATTTACGAGTTGTAGGTGTAAAATATTTTTAGTGTAAGTTCATTTTTTCTTGATTTTGCTAGTTGGGCCAAACTTTTGGCCAACAGTGTAGGGAGCTAAAATTTTATATTTTGTAAGGATCTCTTATTTATTGATTATTTGTATTGAATAAATAGCCAAAGTAATATAATATACAGTGTACGTTATTCCAAAAATATAGTACAGAAATCACAAATAATATAAAGGAGACAATAAAACCGTACTATGTCCCGTTAGTTAATTGGACGATGGGACATCGAAGAAAATTAGCGGCGCATGAGTGTTTTTTAATATTATGTTAAAAGGAAAAACTTTTTTATGGGGAGCACACTTATCTTTATACAGGGTGGTCCAGAGTTTACGACTCACATTTTGTAAGAGCAAAACTTTTAAACAAAGTAACTTATTTGGACAAAGTAAGCTTTGATTGTTTGGGTTGTACCAAAATCGCCTAGAAGTCATAATTTAGGGCATATTATTAGTAGAAATACGATTGGCAATAACTTATGATGCGCAAACTTTCTTTCTAGCAGGTATTGGTTGTATCCCTTTTTCTATAGAACAAACATTATATCCGTCTATATGGTGTTATTAATGAAAACATGTTCTATGAAGTATCTTTTACCAATACTAGATACGACTTTATCCGTGGTAGTAAATGTACTGCACCCGATGAGCAGTTGTTATTCATTGAGATTAAAATGAAATTGTTTGTCTTTGAAAAGAATATTATTTTATTTATAAGTTACTCTACTTGAGCAAACAATAAACAAAAATTTGTGTACTTTCGGTAATACACGGTAACAGAACAAATATAACGCATCTATTTGCTTTTCTTATATGAGTTTTATTTGTTTCTGTTAACGTGTATTACCGTCGCAGCTAAGTAAGTAACGTTGATTTGAAAATAATTCTGAATCAATAAAACTTAATATTATAAACCGAATATTTTTGCGGATATTTTTTTCTTTTAATGCGGGTTTAATTTAATCTCCATTTGAGTATAATATTAATTTTATACGAGCAAATTTGCTAGCGCTATTGATTCACGCGGGTGATTTTTGAACCGCGGTAAGAGTCCTTGCAGTTTCATCATCGAATATGAAGCAATTCGTAGGCCTCAGAACAAGTAATGTCCTAGTTGCATTCTTCGCTTTTCCAATCTCTGGTCCTTTTGATGAAACAATTCCTATACAAGTCTCTTCTTTTACATCGGGTAACCATGGTATGAAAAAAATGCCTAAAAGGCCCAAATTGATTTTCTGGCCGTTTTCAGGTTTTCTATTGTATTTATTAAAATAGCCGGTGCAGAATCGAAGTCGGGTGCACTTCTCCCGGTAAAGTGCGTGTGAAAAATAATTCATGCGCATTAAGCAGTCGCGGACGCGGAAAATGCGTAGTGAAGAGGAAGAGATTCTGTAAGCTGATGCTTTTGAGTGTGCACCTCTTCGCATTGGTAACAAAGCCCCCTATTCTCACCCGCCTCTTCCTTCTCTACCTTTGGTCCAGCTTCTCTTTTCCTCCGCCATTATTCCCTTCACTTGTTCATCAGTCTCTCTCTCTCTCTATCGCTCGCTCGCTAATGTGGCTTTGGCTTCGGCGGCCGCTTTCGCTCTTCTCGTTTCGCCTGCGCCATTCGAAACTAGTCATGCGGTACAAATTGGAGATGAAAAATTTCATTTCCATCATTCGTCCTCTGAATTCATAGTCATCTTCCGTGAAAAGAAGGGTATTTTGAAGAGCAGATCGGGATTCTAATGAACATGTGAGTGGTGGGAGAAAAATTCAAAATTAGGGGATGACAATGGAAGATGGCCAGAGGAAAAATAAAATAACACTTGAAAAAATTTCTGTTAAAATTTGAAAAATAAGGGCTCTGATGAGTGAACTTATTACCGAGCGTTCGTTCCGGTCTGATTCCTTCAATGAGTGTACAGATCATTTACAAATTGTTGTTGACTTTCTAAGTATGCCTTATTTTCATGCGCATCAGTTATTAAGTAAGAATAAAATTCGTTGTTTAAAGCCTAATTTTCATAAGCTTGTTCGAAGTAATTCGTTGTTTAAAGCCAAAATAGCAAGTCATGATTGAATATTGCCTAAAATACTTATTTCTGAATAGTTCTACAACTCTACGGTAATACAATAAGAAAGAAAATGCAACCCAAGAAATGTCTGGAAATACTCACTTTTTGCAACTGGTATTATTTAGATACTTTAAAAATAGACCATATGTATAATCGTATAAAACGTTTGTCATCTTTGTTTCTTCTATAAGAAGCCATGCACGAAATTTTATACTGTATGTTCCAAGAAGAGCAGAATAACTCTCAATGAGTACAGAATAGCCCATCTTATTCCTTTCCTAAAAACATTTCAAATGCGCTCAATACACGGTATGATCAAAAATTATCGGACTACACATTCAAAACTAGATTATACATCCTAATTCACATATATATGATGCCTATAATAATAGAAATTGAAACATGCCTAACTGGATTCATTCGGTCATTTTGCAAATACCCATTCACCTATAAGTGATATTATTGTCAAGTACAAAGGTCATCGAATGCTCGGAAGTCTTCTGTTGAAGCAATTGCTACAGAGTTCCATTTCAAATACCACCGATAAAGTTATTAGCTAGGAACTGAGGATCTTAGGTTTATATGTAGAATCAATGAAACAGCGTTTCAATGAAGCATCGTTTAAATGATATATGACTAACTGAAACAGAAATAGAGAAGCATGGAGCTTATGGAGCAACGAATCTCATTATACACCTTAGCAATTAGATGGTCGAGTTTGCATGTGAAGAGACTCGCAAAATACTTCATTCCTGACTGTGTGGTAGCCACGGTGATGTTCGGAGACGGCGGTGACATGGTTTCATGTTTATTTTCCTGGTTTTGATTCAGTCAACTTGTTCCAAGGTTTGCAACTTCCCTTTGCATTTTGGACAATTCGACACTGCCAACATTTTGGCAACCGTTTGGGATTGGATCATTTTTAGCAATGCTCCTTGGTATAAAGCGACATATGCATTGAAGGGTTCAAGAAATGGACTGGCCTGCCTACAACCGCAACATAAATCCCATTGAACATTGTGGGATTAATGTGGAGCAACGAATACGGGACGACTACGCCCAACGATGTTCGGAAAGAATGGAAGAAAATTCTTGCAACCATCTACCAAAATCTGGCCGTAGGTCTTCCTTGGAGAATAGAGGCGTAACTAAAGCTAATGGAGATTCAAAACGATAGTAATGTTCATGATTTCATGTTTGCAGTACAAAGTACAGGTGTTCAGAAAAGCTTTGACTTACGGCCTAATTTGATAAAATTCGAGTTCATAAAAAGCCCATTTTTCCATGATGAATGTGAGGCACTGGATTGCATCATTTTCTTTGTTTTCAAATTTATTTTGCTCTTAGTTATGAAAGCTTCTGAAGCTTACTCGTTTTCCAAAACGGTTTCCAAGGTAATCCAGGTTGATAAATGCTGTTCTTCATTTTTATTCAATATGCGGGTTTAATTTACCCCATTAGAGTCATTTTCAGTTTAATATTATTAGGTGATATCTGATTTGACTTGGCTTTTGGCATCTTATGCTTTGAGTAGCTTAAGTTAGTAAAACTATCTCGTTTTACCCCATTTCATTGAACCAAACAGCTACAGGCCTTGATTTGTGATGAGAGCATTGTCATGTTGGTAGACAAACGGATCCATTCTAAACTATTCCCGCATTGTAGACATCATAGAAGATGTGTCAGAAAATTAAGGTAACTTCGGAATTCAGACAAGTAGCTTTCTTCACAAGAACCAAGAGACCGAGACTTTCCAAGAGAAACAGGCTACTACCATCAATATTGACAATCGACACAATACGATCGGTAATCTACCGTTCGCTACGCCTTCTCTATACGCATGTACGACTGTACGAAAATCATCTCTCTACACACGACGGTTTCATTGCCATTTTGTCAAGTTGCTATGAGCTTTGTATTATTTTAACTTTCGTTGAGCATTGATCATCGTAAACTTGGGCTTATGGGCAGCAACGCTTCCACGGTAGTGCAATTACCGTCGAACAGTCCTGATGTTTATCTAAATTCCATAGTTCTAGCAGGATAAGCAAACCGGTTATCTCGGATCGTTATATCGCGAGTCATTGTCAGTGAGGTCTAACCCTGCGCTGTTTCACAGTTGTTACATCTCTTTACAATGGCATAGCCGACGATGGGCTTGGGTAGGTTTAATGAGTTCTTTTATACGACTAATTCTTGAGATAAACCGACTTTGATTGGTATTTTAAAGCTTTGCTTATTCTGTCACAAACGGCATGATACAAACTTTATATTTCTTGGGACGTCTTTGCTAATAATGTATAAGAATATAAAGTACATATTTTTTCATTAATATGAATGCATTTTTTGAAGGTTTAACAAATTTTTAGAATATATAGTAATTCATAAAGAAAATTAAAAGCTCCTTATATCAAATTTTTGATTGTTGTCTTGTTGTTTTTCTTTCCATTTCAGTACATACTTGAATAATAAACGAAAATTTGAGACTTTATTTTAAAAAGTTTTCAGGATATTTTGGAATCTTTATTAGGCGATTACTTTGACGTTTTGGCGTGATAGCTGACCTACTAACCAAACTCGGAAAAGCTTTGCATGATCCTCGGCAAATCCTAAATTTTCCTGTTGCATTTCTGTACCAATGCAACTCGGTATTTTTACGATTCCGATGTGTTTTCGACTTGTATGTTCACTTTCTTTTTTTATGTTCACAGAGACAGATTTAGTAGAATTTATATCAGACTTTTATTTTCTGTAACGAACCATACGTAGGATAGTTTATTTTTAAAATCTACAATGCCAACCGGGAGAAAAAAGTAGACTTTTCCCCCAAGGGAAGAAATGGAATACATTTTGATATAGAGTTTTTCGCTTTCTGCTCTTATTCCCACCACCCTCAAAAAATCAAATATGATAATAACAAAAAAGTCAAGATTTTATATCGTTGCAGCGGAAAACAACACACCACCTTCCTTCTATTCTATCGTTGAAGAGGACGGAGGAAAAATGAGAGAGAGAGAGAGAGAGAGAGAGAGAAAAGATTCCGCACAAATAAGTTTAAAAATGAGAAGAAGAAAAAAAGGAAAGCCCAGTTCGAATCCGAGAAGAGATTTGAATTTCATGACTGGGGCGAAAGCAAGTTGCAAAATTTAATTCAGCACGTGGCTTCATTATCATATTTCTCCCGTTTTCTTGGGGGAATTTCTCTGCCTCCGCTCTTCAGAAGCACTTACGAAGCTTATTAGTCAGTTCATTGCTTTCGCCGTGGGAACAGAAGAAAACAGGAGAGGAACAAATAGAAAAGGAAAAGAGAGCTAGAGAGACGAGGAGAAGGAGAGGGTTGCGAAAGGCAGTAGACCGGAGCGAGGCTCGAGGGTCACACGTGCATATGATATAGGAGACGTCGACTCGCGCTCTCAACGAAATATTCTCATACCTCACGTACGCGGGGAAGATTAAAGACACTCGACTTGCCAGTCTTTAAAACGATGACCAAGGAGTAGACTAGAACGAAGGGGCTTAACTAAGTAATCCTCTTTGGTAATAGGATCCCTGTGTAAAGATCGCTGCTTTCATTAAGGATTAACAAAGGAGTCTTAATTATTAAGGATTAATATTGTATTGTATTTACATACGTTATCAGGAGTTTTCTACTTTCGAATGTAGATCTAGTTATTAAAATTTCCCAAAAGTTATTTTGAATCTCTTACAACAAAACTTTGCATACACTGTTGCTGCAGGGTCTCCACTTAATATTTCCAAAAGGGTAAGTCATACTGATAACTGAATAAAAATTCTTGCATGTTTTTTCTATAACCCTTTATGCTTTGTATTCGCTAAAACAGAATTTAGAGACCCTAGGCATTTATTTGATTTTTTTATGATATTAGTGTATCAGATATTCATTATCCTACATTTACTTTGAAAAATATGTTTTAGGAACTTCTCACCATTGATGATAATAAATTTCCATAAGAAAGGTAACGCGTTAGCAAATTTTTGCTCTGGGATATTCAAAACTTCCTTAAGATTTTTGATCTCAAGCAATCTTTGAAGCAAGTTTATTGAAATATATTATGGATCAAACGGTAATGGGCCAAGGCTCACCATTAGCGGCGCCACAGGCAAATAACAACAGCTTGGCCAACTTTTTTCTACCTGTATATTATACAGAGAAGGATGTTAATTTTAATACGCATTTTAGCCCTTAATATTTATTATATACAGAATACATGCAGAATATCATAAAGAGCAATTGACGTAATGAACATTTGCGTTTAATGTTTCTTTCCATTTTTTTTCAGTTCGATAATATGTTTGGTATTTTAACTCCAGTTCTTATCTAGTATGAATTATAAATACGAGGGTTGTTTTTAATTACGTTTTCTTTGTAATTATCTTTGCAAATCTCGCACGCTCATATACTCCTGGCATCCTTTGTGAACAAGCGGACATCATATACAGCCGTTGCATCAGCGTATGTGTGTGTGTGTGTGTACATCGTAATGTGTCATTAATCTGTTTAAGATTCTTGAGGTTGCCGCCGACTGTGAAGTACGATCGTTTAACCAATTTTTGGCAGCAAGAAATATGAGTTTCGGACATGCGTTGCCATGTCAGTAAGGTGTAAGGACCTAATGCAATGGATCCGTGATGTGGCTGCTCTACGACAATGCAAAGCCACAGTCTGCTCAAACGCAAGGTCTAATCACATCTTTTGGTTGAGAACAACTTGACCACCATCTTAACAGTTCGGATCTCGCGTCCAGTGACTACTACCTGTTCCGGTACCTAATGAGTTATTCGGTAGCCTGCGTTTCAGCGACGATGAAGAACTGAAAACTGCTTGGCTTTCCTCACAAGCGGCAGACTTCTATGAAATGCGCATGTAGAAGATTATTGAGCGATATGACAAGTGTGTAAATAAACTTGAAACCTATATAGAAAAGCAGTTAAAAGTATGTATAGAATCTGATAAAGAATACAATTTTGAAAATATATACAGGGTGTTTTAAAAATTCATCATCAAAATGATAGGGGTGATGGAATATGCGATTCTAAGCAAAAACGTTCATATGAACATGGGTCCGAATTTGAACGATAACTGAGATATGAACAGAAATAAAAATGCCGCCATTAAGATCAAGAAGTGAATGTGAAAAAATGCCGCAACTCACTTTCTACAACATCTAGGATGATGAAACTTGGAAGTATAATAGGGTACTAAAAGCTGTGTTTACCGTTAAAATTTGAACGTATTCCAACTAGTAGTTTCCGAGTTACGCACTCAATATCGTAACACGAGCTCACATGTGAGTACTAACCGCAAGTTAGTATCCTATTACGAGGGGCGATTTATAAATAAGGTCTCCATATGGCTGTAACTTTTTTTATTTGTTAACCGATTTGTAAAATTCTTTTTGTATCTTATACTCACATTTGTCCTCTATGTAATGCACTATTCACTTTTTGACATAGTCCCCATTCCTTTCCAAGCATGGCGCCAACGCGTGACTAGTTGGGTGAACCCATCGGAGAGGAATTCCGGAGTTGTTGTCGACACCAGGATTGAATGGCAGCGTTTACCTCGCCGTCAGAACCAACTCATGTCCCTTAAGGGGCTCTTTCTTCTTTGGGAAGTGGTGAAAGTCGCAATGTGCAAAGTCTTTCATTTTTGAACTGCAGTTTTTCATCTTTGAACTGTAAGCGCTGCAACGCTTCTGGTGTGTGGTGACTCGTGTGCGGGCGGACGTTATCGTAATCCAGAAGAGGGTCCAAAGCTGCCATTCAATCCTGATGTCGACAACAACACCGGTGAAATCACATATGGAAGCATTCTTTATTGCTCAAAACCAGCATAGCAGACTTGGGGAAAGATCACTGTCTCGTTTTTCAGGCAATGATGCTAGTTATAATTAAAGAAAATTCGTCTTCGCCGGATTATTTTATTCCAAAGAGGTGGAAATTTGTAAAATCAAGCTAGGTGATTTTGCTTTTATTTTAAGTGCATATTATAAAGTTTTTATATACGCTAATGTCCTCCGAAAATTTTCCAAACATTTGGTTCTGAATATTTAGTTGCGCGGTTTGTTGACTTTCATGGACTACGCATGAAACTCTCACTCCACTATTTTATTAGAAACTAGCAGAGGACCCGGCGTTGCCCGGGATAATTACGCTTGTAGATAAACAGAACAACCTCAAAAAGCTAAATTAAACCTCCAAATTGGTTAAATAATGACTCAATCACTACAATATAGAGCGAAGGGACTATCCATTCTAAGAAAAATCCGAAAGACAGGAATTTACCTCTTCACTGAAAAAATCAATTCTAGGTGATATACCGGGACTTACCGAAAAAAAATTTTTGAAGGCTCACAATGGATGCCTTCTAGTCTAAATAATTTTTTACTCACGTAATCTTACTTTAGATGTACACTTGATGTTGTTGCAATTTTCTTTCTTCTTTCGATGTCTTGAAGCAAAAATTGGCCATTCATCACTTTGTGTAGTCTAGCGGTCGCCGATTCTTCTATTTACTTGCTTACCATTTGCTCAATACAGCACGGAGCTAAAGGAGTGCTTCCTCTATCGTCTTTCACTCTTTCTCAATAGTCTGCTAACTCATTATCTCCAGTTACTGATCATTTTTAAAGATTTTCAAGAAATTGTTAAGTACTAAGAATTCTCTTTTCTAAGAAAAGCCCGAATATCAGGAATTCTATGCATTGAATTCTATATTGCACAAACTTTGCCTTGCATTGTTGGTCATGAGACATATATTGTTGATCCTTGCATAGTGTTGGTGCATTGCGTGTTGACACCATTGTTGATACCTATTGTTGCACAAACTTTTATTTTCATTTAGGGTCATGAGATATATATTGTTGGTCCGTGCAGAGTGTTTGTGAATTGCGTGTTGATACCATTGTTAAAACTTATTGTTGCAAAAACTTTGTCTTGCATTGTTGGCCATGAGATATTTCTCATTAATATGCCCTGCCATAACCATGAATATCGATTTTTTTTTATCAATAATTATTATTTTTTCGAAATCTGAGGTAGACAGTGACCTTCCTCATGCTTTGAAGGTCATGTATGCGAAATTTTATCAAGATCGGAATAAAACTGTAGATTTGTAAAAAAACAAACAAACAAACAAACATCCTTCTTTTTATATATAGAAAGAAAAGACATCAACTGTTTTTACTTCTACGCGGGCAAGCGGTATCCTGAACAGTCGATATAATTGCATAAGGCTCTGGTGGCGTGATGGATCTTTTATGTACAGGATGTTGCAGATAATTACAGGGCAGTATAACGGGAAGTCTACCCGCTCGATTACAGGGGCCGGCTCGACATCAAATGTTTATTGGGTAATTTTATCAAAAACATGACAATTTTGACGTTCACCCCCCCCCCTCCCCTCCCTGACTGTGGAAACTGCTGGCTGCTGCAGGCCACCTTCATCTCCCTCCATTCTGCCAATCGACCGAGCTGGCCCTGCAGTCGAGCAGGTAGGCTTCCCGTCATACTGCCCTGTAGTTATCTGCAATACCCTGTACGGTTTTCCGAACGTACTCTACATGGTAACAACTAATAAACATTCCCATATTCCGATACACAAAGCGCTTTCTGTACATTGTCACTATTTTGTGAAAGGAGCGCGTACTACAACCTGGTAGCACACAGTGAAGTTCGCACGTACAAGCATCGTTATTAGATGAAGTTTAATAACCATGGTACAAGTTTAAAATATTAGATATTCTTTTTCGTTAAAAGCTTGAAATGAATGAGTGAGACGCATAGCCTGGAAGTTATAGAACTTCGAAATGGAATGAATCACTTGTAGAATAGTAGAATTATTAAGTATTCCAACAATAAATGGTTTTATTCAGAAGAATTTTCTCATGATAGTTATAGATCAGTATGAGAAAGTATTTTTGGTCGTGATATAATCTTTAACAGATCTTAGATCCTCTCCGGTTTCTTGAAACTCGTAGACACGCTTGAGAGGAAAAAGATCTGGGCACATTATAAACATGATGTTATAATGTCAACATCACGGAAGCGCTTTTGGAAGGCGCAAATTGTGTATAAATAGACTTTATCGTGCTGATAAACGGATCCTTGCAGACGTCGCAGAAAAGGAAAATTAGTGCGTTGCTTGACTTTGTGACCGAACCGAATTGGTTTTCCTGCAGAGCATCGAAAATTGCAAGCGAAGCCAAGGAGGTTTTTAACGAGCGATTTCCAAAGGATTAACTTGTAATGGCTTTTGAGATTACTTGGGAATTTGATAGCAAATTTTTCAAAAGCGTATATCCTATTGATTAGATTATAATCGATTAGTAAGTTAAATGTTGGCAATACAATTGGTTCGAGGATTCATAAAATTGAACTAAATAAATTCAGTGGTTAATTTATTTTCTCAAGTAATTACACTCATATTTTCTGACTTCTTTTTTTTTTAACTTTTATCATCCGATGTTAACATCTCTATACTGAACAAATATTAAGTCATATAGACGGTAAGGACATATTTTGGTAGCATTATCTTATCAATCTATATTACGTGGGAAGACAGATAATGCCCCAAAATATGGCCCTTTACTTTTAAAATGAGTTTTACTCGAATCCTTCCTTAAAAATTCAGTGTTTCTCATTCTCAAGTAAAGAGTAAATAGGCGCTAATCTTATTTTAAAAACTGTTTATGGTTAAACAACACGGTTAGCAAATGAGAAACCGTGATGACGTCTGCAACGGCTGCTCTTTTTCTCCAAGCCTCTCAAAATCATCTTCTTTTCTCTTTCTTTCTTTTCCTTCGAGTGTCTCCTTCACGGGTTCTTTACCCTCTCACACTCTCTTTTCCGTACCCGTGTCTTGTGTAACTCTTGCTTCCCTGCTTCCTTAGTCTCCTCTCTTATCCCTCTCCTTTACCATCACCACGACCATCACTCCGTCGTTTCTTTCCTTCTCTCATCGCATGAGACTGTAATAAAATAGAGCCGCTGTTCTTTATTTCATTGTTGTTTAGGGAGGGATCGCTCTAGAAGGAGAAGCGCATCGCCACAGCCCGTGAATATCTGCAAAGTGACGGCGGGTGGAAGGGGTAGACAAGGAGGAAAGACGAGATGGCACGGCGTCGCACAACATAATCGTGTTTCCTTGCGCCGCCGTGGTTGTCATGGCCATCAATAAAGCCACGTCTCCAGGGGACGCTTCGACCGGGAGTTTTGTCGTAAACTAGGCCGCAGCGTTTGCTTTAGCACCTTCATTGATTACACGCAACAATATGTTCCAATTCGGGCTTAAGAGATTTATTTAACGATGAATGTACCAAAAAAGCAAGAAACATCACGTCCTCCTTGCACCCCGATATTGTTTTGCTGAGGATTGAGCCGACGAACGAAAGTTACGAGTGTAATACGGGCGAGTTAATAAAATTACTTCACAAAAGTATCAGCGGGTCCGATTTTTGATACGTTATCACCGTTTTTTATAAGCATTCAAAAATGAAAATTCAAGTTGCAAGTTTTTCGAGTTTTATGGCAGAAGGAAAGGAGAACGCGTTACATACATATTGCATAAGTCCAGCTTCCTAGTTCTATATATTTTTTTACATCAGTGTTATGTTATAAAGTAATTCTGTCCGTCCATCCGGAGGGCGGAAAAGAATCATTTCTTCGCTGTTTATGGTTGCAGTTTCGTTTTTTGTTTAAAAAATCATTTTTGAGTCTACAAGCTAATCTTGGTGTTAAAGTCTTTTTTTAGAGACTTGGCATCGTGTTTTTATATGTCTCTTAATCATCCGTATTGTCAATTCATATCATTGCTGTCCTTTTTATTGCTGTGCTAAAGTTTAAAATTTGGATGTTTTATATGTGTCGAAATTTACAACTTCATTCATCTCTCCCTTTTCCTATCCCTTGTTTTTTTTTTCTTTTTAACATCTATTGCTTAAAATGTAAGACCTTCTAAGCAATGCCGTTTTCTTCACTATACAGAGTGAGTTAAAAGTCTGTACCCCCCCCCCTTCTATCTTGGAAACAAATGTTATTATGCAAATTCGAATAAAGGAAGAGTGAAGTTGAGGGCATCTGCAAATCGTATCTACTATATCTTAGGAGATACACCAAAATTAGAATTTGCAATGAGGGTTTTGGGTGATTCGTTCATCGGATTTTGAATTTTTTTTTTGTTTTGTTGCTTATTTGATACTGAACAAGTTTATAATTGCTTTTTTTCGTGATAAAGCCAGGTATAATAGGCGAAATCGATCGGAATTCTGTGTGGTTTTCTTTCCCTATATGTACTGCAAGGCCTCCATCAACTTCATTTCACTTTGAAGAGGATTCACTTTGAAGAGGATCTTTGTTTTATAATAATAATTGAAAGTAGACCAAGTATTCTTGTATGCATTTGATAATATATTAGTAATGCTTGTATAAGTACAATGAAATCTGATAGTTTAATCGTAAAATATTTATGATTTTAAGTAATTTAAAAATAAATTTTACAAAGTAAATACAACGTTTGTCAAAATATAGACTAATGTGCCAAGGGCCAAGAAAAGAAAAGTATCTAAGAGCCGAAGCTCATATTGGATATGTTATAAATAAAATATAAAAAAATTCAGTATTAACTCTAAAGAAAGTCTCGGCTTGTGAAAATAATTATATAAGTAAGTATTGTATTTCTAAGTTGCTATATGTTGGTAACAATAATAAATTGATATTACTCAATTTTTTATTAAAATGTACGAAGTGTATAAAAACAGAAACAGCAAATTATTTTAAATATTATTCCAACTATCAAGATATATTATAATAACAGTTGCTCTTAGGTTAAAATCCATTGTTATTTAGATTATGTAAGGATTGTTATTTAGGTTACTTTATTTATTAAGAAACATTAATTACACATAATATAAGCATGTTCTTAGTTTATCTAAGAATTTATTATGAAGAGACAGTGGTATAGATCTAGGCCTTCATGCAATTAATTCATACATGATGACTCTTTAAAAATTCGTCTAATCTGTATTAATTATGTACTTCCTCAGTTGTAAAAAAAATAGTTTCTAATTGTAATTTATCTTATATGTTACTGCGAATTTATATTATCTAAGAATAGAGATACGATGAAGGTTATTCTCAATGAGGCCTGTCCGGAAAGTATCCGGATTGAGGCTACAAAAAATACGGTTCGAACTCACATAAATGTTTAGTCACCTTCAAAATAAGCACCGTCTGCAGCAAAGCATTTAGCCCAGCGTTGCTGCCATTGGTCAACTAAATACGGAATGCCTCCTTTGGGATGGCCAAAAGCTCCGCCGTCGCATTTTGTGTTGTCATGTCCACATCCTCAAATCTCCGTCCTTTCAGCGCTTTCTTGATCTTCGGAAATGCGAAGAAGTCGCACGGAGCTGGGTCTAGTGAGTAGGGAGGTTGCCTGACCTGAGCGATGTGGTAACTTGCTGCGCGATCTGAGCTGTTTGTGCTGGAGCGTTGTCGTGGTGAAGCATCCAATCCCCAGAAGCCCACATTGTTGGCCGCTTCAGTCGAACTGCATCACGCAACCTCCTCAGCACGTCAAGGTAGAATTCTTTATTAACTGTTTGTCGTTGCTCAATGTTTTTCGTCATTTTTATCACGCGACGAGAAAAGAAAAACGTTCTGCTTTAGCGTGTTACAACAATTGCACGCGGCACTCTTCACAGCTGCAAATTTCATTACGTCATCAGCAGAAATGTCGTCACACGATCTGGATAGAAAAAAGGTGCAGCGAGTTCTACTTTTGTTTGTAGCCTTAATCCGGATACTTTTCGGACAGGCCTCGTATAGGAAATAGAAGATTTGATTTTCATTATGCACTTGAAATTATACATCTTAAGTAAAACCATTACTACTAGTGTTATTATTAATAGTGGTAGTTATAGAAGGCATAGTAGTAATAGTAGTTGTTTATATCTTACTACCGTACATATTAAGTTGTTGTTAATATAATAAAGTATGAGAAAACTTACACCTCTGATAAAATTCTCTCACATGAAAGTAGGTAGCTGACAAAATTTGTGAGCATTCCATTCACTAGCAATGAAGTAATTCGAGAAATCAATTTATGCATAGTAAAAGTTTCCGAGAGAATCAATTTACATGGAATATGAATATTCGGACAATCGAATTACTAGAAGAGTTATCTTACTGCGTCAATTATCTAACAGTAATAATACAAAAGTTAAATCAAAATGCCACTACTTAATTTGCTTTTAGGAACGAAATCACGTGGAAAACGCATTTATCTTAAGAGCGGATTCAATCTCTTTCAAATATCAAATTTATGAAATTAATGGAAATTGTATAAAGGTCAAAAAGAAAACGACATTAGGGGCAACTAATAATTCAAATCGCTAAGCTCTAATGATTTTTATTTTGAGAACAAAGTAAACCTGTCAAGTTTCAGTTTATTTGAGAAATACTACCTCTTGTGTGAATAATAAGCAGAAAAGAAACGTAGAAAGTTGCGACAGGTAACATAAGGGCTCTAGAGACTTCTTGCTTTTTCCTGTCCTGTCCATGGCCCTGCCCCATGCAACTCCTCTTTATTGCTTTGCGTCACTAGCTAATAATGAGAGCACCATTTGCTGCCGGTAATTTTCTCGTGATCGTAATGGAAGCGTTCTCACACGTGGGACGTCCAAACGCTTTACGCCAAAAGATGACGCTCCGCGAGCGTTTATGGCCCTCACCATTTTCTTCGTCTTTCAGCTCCCTTTTTCCACTCCTCCCAGGATGGATGGCTGCCAGAAAAGAAAAAAAGAAAAGAAGGAAAAAGGAAGGGAGGGGGACTAAAAAAATTGGGAACGACGACGACGACTTAAAGGAGCTTTGCATTGGAGGCATCTTGGGAAACGAAACGCGCTTAAAAATTGATTCGCTAAATTATACTCGAATGCAAGTTTGAATTTATCCGAACGAATTCACGTTTTATGAATTTGATGCAACTATTGGAATTGAAAACGCAAATATAAACGTGGATAGACCGAAATGATCATGAATAATTCAGTTTCGGTAAATGGGAAAAAAGGATCAAGTCGAAAGGGAAGGAAATAATTACAAAGCATTGTTAAGTTACGATTCCAATTTCGAAGCCAAATAGTTTGTTTCCATCTGCATTTTTTATGAGTTCTTAAAAAGGGTGTGTGTGCGTGTGTGTGTGTGTATGTGTGTGTGTATGTGTTATTATTTAAGAGTAAAGCGTATGTGCTTAAACAAAGTCAGTGCTGCCAAGCATTTCCTGAGCGATTCTTATTGCCGTTCGATGTTTTTAAGATAGTGGGCTAGATGGGGTTCTTTCTATCCGCGAACGCATATTTCATATAGTTTGTTCTTAATAGTATGTTAAAGTTAAATTTATAATTCAAGTACAATTTCAAGATCTTTGAGAAAAATCATGGTGAGCGTTTAACGCTTGTTCCACACTTTCTATTAACTCATCTGTCTGTAAGGCACAGATCTTGCAATCAATATTAAACCAATTTCCCGACAAGCTAGAGAGCTGAAACTTGGTATACATACTCAGTAGGAATGACAAATCATGTTAAACGGAAAAGTTTTCAAATCTGTTCCCTGGAACGTGTTCTAAGGGCACAAACTCATTACAGTCGTCCCTCCACAATTCGGCAACCTCGGTTCCAAGGCATGGCCGACTTATGGAATTTCCTGACTTGCGCAATTTTTCGATTTGTGGAATGCCGAATTGCGGAGGGACTACTATAATACGAATTGCTTAATTGCTACACAGAAAAAATTAGTTTTACCATGGTTATTAGAAATTAATGTTTGGTCATCTCCGCCTCGAAAGGCTATTACCGTCGTAGTCTACCATAAGATGGCATAGACTGACAAAGTAGTCTATTGCCAATATATTTTGAAGTTGAATTAAAGTAATTTTTTGAATTTAATTTGCACAATCAAAAAATTAAATTTAGGGAATGTAAAACATAGAAGACAAATTTGTACTTTCAAAAAATATTCTTAATGTCCACATTTTTTTTTTATATTAAAGTTTAAACACTTTTTAATAAACGCATTAATCAGCAATCTCATGAATGACAAAAAAATGAAAACTTCAATTTTAAAATATATTAATAAAGAACTTCAATAATAAATTATTTTAATAATAAGCTCAGGCGCAATCCTCGTTGCTCTCCAGACCAGCGAATCGCGGATGGATGTTTGTTCTTGTCCCTTTACTAAGAATCTTGGAGGACCAAGCTAAACCTCAGTGGGCTGATCCCCTACAATGTTAAATTTCAAATAGATCCAATGGTTATTTAAAATCCTTGACCCCGAAAAGGTAAAGGGGGAAAAGAAAAGAAAGAGAATTTATAGTAAATTGCCTATCGAAATGCAAATCATATATTCATGATGATTTAGAAAGCGCACGTTACCATTTCAAGAGTCTTTCTTCATTTGAAGGAATTTAAAAAAAAAAATCCCTTTTACCTTTGCCACGATTCTAGTCATCCATTCCATTAACTAAACACCTGAAAAGCATTTTAAGATAATATTGCAAGTACAAGTAAATACATTTTTTTGTATATAGTAAAAGAATTATCAGGAGAAATGGTCACTGACGAAGGTCTCCATTAAAAATAAGCTAAAGTCTTGGCGGCCAATGAACTGTTTACATGTCGAAGCGATCTGTAAGAGCAGTTTTTCCAAATTGCGGTTTTAACAATGAACAACAAAGGAGTTGACCAACCTCTATTAACCATGGCTTTACCGAGGGATGATTAAATTTGCTGTCTTTAAAGATACCTTTACAATATGAATAAGAATAATTTAAATGTTTATTTAGCTATAAATTATCCCATTATTGAACATTATTGAACATCTTTGATTATAAATGAAAGAAAGAAAAACGTTAAACATTTGAATCTGGCATCAGATTCCTTCGACGAGTTTATCTTTTCTACATTAATCATCATTTTATATTTGGATATTAAATTTTAAAAATGTTAAAAGCAATCCTGTTAGAAGCAAAAAATATATATCTGGTTTCGGAATTTCAACGTGCATCTTGGCAATAAGAAGTTACCCTTCCGAAGAACATAAGCGACATTTTGACTGTGGAGAAGAAGAGTTCCATTTCTGTTGATAAGACAATTCCATTCTCTGTTGTCTCTTTCATTGATTCTGACAGTTATTACTCTATTGATTGACATTTAGTGATTGCTAAACAAAATAGACAATTTTCTCAAGTATTGGCGTCTTTACTCTTCTGACATTAGTCGATAAAGGTCGCTCTAAAACGCGATGTGCACTCCATCCAAATGCAATTTTTTAATCTCTTCAAAATTTTTCGAAAAACTCAAACGCAATGCCATTCATTGAAATTAAGCAGAAGTCGTTTCAAATTTTAAGTTCCTTGAAGGCAATGAAATGAGCAGGAAAATGACTCGTCATTGGCAATAATGGGAAATTCTTCGGTTTTTAGATTCAGCTTATTGAATTTTTTTTTCTCAATGAAATTGAATAATGAAGCCAATTTCTCAACGACGACTCATTACTTAATTTCACGTTTAATGACAATTTCTCCTTTTCATATTTATTGCTATGTGGTTTCTGAATGTCGTATATCAACTCAACTCTCGATGCATTTATCAACACAGCCTGCAAATCGTTTTTTATGGATATCTGTTCAGTTGAAACATGGAGATTCGTAAAATAACTAAAATAATTTCATTTCACTAGAGGAATTGGGTTGATGACGTTTACCATTGTTGCCAAGCCGATCAACAATCATATAACAACTCGTTTTAACAATCGTATTACATAAAATCCTTCAGAAGATACTAAGTGCATGTTTGAAAGAACAGCCTATTTTCATCATACCTTACACATTAATATCAAATAGAAACCCAGTTATGTAAGAAGCGTAATTTGGTATGAATAAATAAGACCTTGTTTCGGCTGATAATATGAATGGTGTAACTGGAGTAATAAGGAATGTAGTGGCTATTGCTAATAAGTCTGCTTTGAGATAGTTTGGGTATATGGAATGAAGGGGCGATGGACGTTTAATTAAATGATTGTATGCTGGTCGTGTGGATGGTAGGTTGGTTGGTTTATTATAATTTTTGGCGTCGACTACTAAGGTCATTTTGCACCTTTTACACAAGTTATATCTGTACGCAGCCCGGGACAAGCACAAACATGCATGATCACGGCAGGATTCGAACCCACGACCAGGCGGACTCGAGAACTAGAAAGCCTACGCCCTAGCCCTCTCGGCCAACCTGGCCGGCTCGTGTGGATGGGAAATGTGGTAGAGAAAAAGCAAAGGAGAGATGATCTTCCCTACTCGCAAGATGATTTCCTAGTATGCCTTCTTTTGTTTTATTGGTCCACTTTTATCTTCTGCTCATGAGTCATTCTCACAGAGACATACTTCTTATAGACTAATAATAAACAGTGTGTCTTATCTCTCTTACCCAGCCAATAGGAACTATTCTTAACAAATGCCCCCCCCCCCCACACACACACTTCCCTCTTTAGGGTTATTTCCCAGCTTTAAGTTTTCCCCCTTTTGTCATAGACCAGTTGAGAATGAAGGCTTCGTCTTCAAGATGCGTACTGGTTTCTATTTTTTTGCTGCATATGTGACTTACTCTATACAAGTAGTTCGTTCCATTCTTTATTCCACAGTTTTTACTAAATCGACACAAATATTCTGCATTAACATATCTCGTATTATGTTGGAACAAAAGCTTTGTTCGTTTTTATAATGTGATTATAATTCAAAAATCGGACAGAACTTTCTTTCTAACTTAATTCTTGAATAGATACATGGATAGTTAGCAGTTTTATAGAAATCGAATGTCATTAAAGATGTCAATTAATTTGTATAACAGTTATTGCATTAAGGTACTGACGAGATAGACAATTATACTTTCACTTTTCCTCATTTAATTTTTATTTCAGCATGCGTGTGTACAAATGTAACAGACTTCCCCACTACATTGTAGTTGTGAACTCGGGGGAAGGGGGTTACAATGCAAGAGGAGTAATGGCGGTTTAGAATAACATTACGTTAGACCAATCAGAAGAAAAAATCAATAAATTAAAATAAAAGGTTTGATAAAAACAACAATAAATTAAAAAATTAAAAACATTATGTTAAAACAATATTTGGGTATAATGAGTTTTGAAAGAAACACAATTAAGTGGAACTAAATCTAAAAATAACATAGGGGCAGGGGGGTTAAGGAATTCAGATGTGGCCAAGAGATGATAAGGGAAGGGGAAGGGATATAGTAGAGAAATTAAAGCGAAAACTAGAGAATAGAGTGAAATATCAAGAATGACAACTTTAAAACCATGCAAGGAGAAAAAGAAAAGGTTTATAATTCTACTATATAACAAGAAATTCACAAACTCGCAATATCGCACGTCTCTTTGGTCTTGATGTAACATACAAAAGCGGACACAGCATCAAAAAACTTCTGAGCACTGTAAAAGACGCTTGAATCCCCCTGCCCGAGGAAACTGGTGTAAAACTTGACATCATTTGGCCTGCAACATCATTGCCAAAATTGCTAAAACACGCTTTGTCTTCAGCGCCCACCACCTGAAACAGATTCGGTAATTTATTAACTGAAATGTAACTCTTGTAAACATAGGCCGGAGTAGAAGAAGAATAAGAAAACACGCCTTAAAGAACACTTGCAGGTATCAAATAAGGAAAACCTGAAAGCTTCAGTTTTGCACAGCACATCATCCTGCACATAGATCACACGGCTAAAATAGAAGATTACAAAATCTTACGTAAAGTGAATGATCGTAGACTTCTGAATTTTCTAGAATCCCATGAGATCGCAAAAAGACCTTCAAATGAATTGATGAATACTGACAGAGGCCCAACTGACCTAACCAATTGGTAAAAACTTTGTACTCTCATCAAATAACGTTTTGGTATTCTATCTTAGTTTATACAAGTAATTGCTTGTTGATCCGCAAGGATTATAATAACAATTATATCATTTACTTTATGTTATCTGATTACAGAAGATTCATTTATATTCTTCATATTAGTTTAAGCTTTGAAACCGCGTTTCCTTTAGTTATTGCATTATTAATTTCAAATTTTGTATGCAGAATGTGAAATATTGAATGCGTTAAAAAAAATAACACTCCTTCCTCTTAAGAACTTATTTAAATTTACATATAATTACTAATTGATCAAAAAATGAAACTACCCCAAAATTAATTAATGCTTAGCGTCTACGATCGGTAGATTAATGCTTAATTAATCGCCATCTTCAGAAGGAAGATAGATTGCAACTTCATCCGCAAATGAAAGATTGATGTCTGTGGCGCATCTTTAAGTTTAAATTTTTTTTTATACATTCCTAATTTATGTTTGCTAACTTTGAAAACGCTTAATTGATTTAATTAATTATATAAAGTTTGCTGATTTTTTTTAAAGTAGGTCAAGTACTGAATCTCGAGAGTCTTTTCTGAAAAAAAAACGGATTAAAAACAAAATATAAAGACTAGTACCTACAATGCCTCAATAATCAAAGATGGAAAGCAATAATTATAATTAAAGTTCATTCGTTTTTCTAAAGAAGCTTTTCTTTCTTAGATTTCATTTTCTTTTTGTTTTATGACCGATTCGAATCCGTCCTTTTCGGCAAAATTTTGTTCACCGTATTTGTCTCGTCGTCTTATCTGGTTGTCTTTCGGTCGTATTTGCGGGTCCATTTTCGCCAGACCGCCTACCCACGCCTCGGTTGACTGCTCTCGCATCGGGATTTTTATAGTGCGATAATCGTGCGCAGAGTGAATAATTTATTAAGCCCCTACCCATCGTAGACGATGATGAAAAGGGAGCCTGCCGTTGGCGGCCTCTTCTTCAGCCGTCGAATCCCCTCCAGAGACCGAGAAATGAACGACTCACCCTTTGAGAAAAGAAGCAGCCAGCGACACCTCAATTCCACTTCTTTCCCATCCCCTCCATTCGCCAAACCTTCTTTCCATTTATTGTGGAAGAAAAAAATTGAAATCAAGAAAAATTCTTCAAAATTTTTCCTTATCTTTAAAAGGAATGCATGATTGAAGCGAGCTATTAATTTCTGCCCATCAGCCCTTTCTCGATCTGTAATTTAATCGCAGTCGTTTTCCTGGCCATTAAATTTGAAGGAAGTGGTTGTTGGAGGGGATTTTTATTGAAGTCCTGTCGTTGATTTCTTAATTGTGTGTATCGCTCCTATTTACACTCGTTCGAAGTGGCTGTGTTTATTGGTTGTAGAGAGAAAGTTCCTTTGCAATTGGTGCCATTGTAGTTTTATAGCTTATTAAAGATAAAGTATAATTAATGGGCCATTTTTTAAGAAAGTAGTTAAAAATTCAAATAAAGTACAAAAATTATGCATACAATTACTTTTTTTTCCCTTCAGTCAATAAATGCCTTAGGATAAATTATATCGAAATATAAATTAAATTTTGATTATTAGATACACAATAACGAAAGGTGAAAATTTGAGTATAAAATTTAATTGCCCACTTAAAAGAGATTAAAATATTACTGTTTTGCAATATATAAAAAGAGTATCTGATAAATTTAAAATGCTATCTTAGTGGAGGTATCTTGAGTCAAAAAGGAGATTTACATATTTCATTAATGGATACATTAGCTGATTATGCATAAATTCTTAATGACTTTTATTGAGTTTTGAAAGTGAACTAAAATAAATTATTTAGTTAACTTTCCATTGTTCAGCTAATTTTATGATGTAGGCGGTAAATGTGACGAACGAACACTTGTAACAAAAGAGAGCTGTTGAGAATTTTTATTTTTAAGTTTTTAACCCAGAATAATAGTCATCATTAAAATTTTAGGTTTGCATTAAAATATAGCTTGTTTTACAAACTATTTATGGAAATCTGTTTTATTTAATTACTTTTTATATTTATTTTGTTCGTGAGTTCTGTTGTTACTCTTTCGCGTGCGTTCGCTCAGATCGACCGCGAATGGATTAATTTTAATGAGCTTTTATTTAAAAATTAAGTTGAATTAGCAGCTGGAGGATTCATAGTAAGGGTCACAAGGTTTGTAATGTCAACCGACCTTCTTTGTAACGAGAAAAAAAGATGCCACATTTTAAGCTGACGAATCGATTCAATTGTCGCCGATCTTTATCCGCTCCCTCTAACAACAATTCATACACAGGGTGATCCGTGTCTATACGACATGATTTTATCTTGTTTCCAATACCTATCTAATGAATATAAGGAAATTGCATTCATAAATCCTAAGACCATCAAGTACATTTTTAATTTAAGTAACTTCCACGGGGTGGTACGTTGCGCCTCGTTTTCTGGTTGTAGTACCTGCACCTCATACGTATAGAGCAGGGGTGGGCACGCTTGAGATCAATGAGAGCCGCATTCCGGATTTTCATATATTATAAAGAGCCACACTATAGTTACATAGTATTAAATAGACCATCTCAAATACCAAAATATTACTTATTTAGTCACTTTAATAAGATTCAGTGAAAAAGTTTCTGAAAAAAGAGATTTAAATTTTCAATGGGAGCCACACTTAACTCAACGAAGAACCGCATGCGGCTCTCGAAGCCTCATTTGCCCACGTCTGGTATAGAGATACAACCTTTTTCTGATAATCTTTTACATAGTAGTTAGTGACATCTGAAATTCCCGTGAAGCTTTGGGCTTCGTTCGAAAGATTACGGACCTTGCAGTGCCTAGAAACTACCGGGTGTTTCAAAAATAACCGGTATATTTGAAAAATCAATAAAAACTAAACGGACAGCGATAGAAATACATCGTGTGTTGCAATAAGCTTGGACGAACCAATACATCTTTAATTTCATAAATTTAATTGCTTTACTTAATGTGATTTTCCAAGTCTTTGGCATCCATGAGTGTCGGAATTCTCGTGTGAATTGAAAAAAATCTTATGGTTGGTGGATGATGGAATCTGGAGGCGGAAAATTGTTACAGTTCTCCCAAGACGGAAAATTGTTTCCAAAATTTATCGTAGTAATTGTTTCCAAAATTGATCGTACTGACTGTTAGATGCTCTCCAAAACAGGATTTGACAACACCAATTGTGTGAATCGGAGCTTTATCGTCTTGGTAAATGGCGCTGTCTTCGGGAAACAATCTCTGCAATATGGTCGGCTGATATTTGTACAACATGGTCGCTGTGAGACTCCACCTTTCAAGGTGATCATGGGACCTGCAGAATATCGGGATGTGGCTGATTTACCAAACCATGATTACGCTTACTCCAAGCTTTAGCGTTGGCAAAGACAATTTTAGTCGTAAATTTAGGATGGCATTCGTAAAAACGTAAACTCGCCCTGTGGTTGAGAACAGTATGAAGCTCGATTCTTCATACCATATTAGAGTCTTCTACTCGTGATATATGAGTGTTGCACCTATTCTGTGCATTAATATCGGTCGCTAGTTCTGTTGTAATTGGAAAAAGTTTTCGCTTGCGGAATTTCCTCTCATATTTTTTTACAGGCATGATTTCTCACAATATACCGTGTGTCTCAAAAGTCGCGTGTCATATGAAAAGTTTCTCAAAATGTGCATCATGCACTCGAAGACAATGTCTCACCCGATCCAAATTTTTACTGTCACGCGTAAAAGTGTAGCTGGTGGGCTTGGGAATATCAAGGTGCCGGCGATGAAATTCGTCTGCAGCTTCTATTCTCAAGATGTTCTGTGATGATCTCCGCAAAGAAGTATCAGCTCTACACGTTGTTCCGGTGTCAGCATTATTCCTCTACTTCACTATTTCACCTACAAAATCAAAGCAACCAATTAATCCATTTGGCACGCCACTTTTGAGAAACACGGTATTTCATTTTATTATGCTATAGAATGGTGTTAGTCATGTCCTCTATCCGACAAATGGCTCTTTAATGGGATCGATCTCCGTCCGCGGTAACTGAAGACAAAGACGGACAACATGCAAGACCAATGATAATCCATCTTAAATCTTTTACACACTGGGATATTTATTTGAATATTTTTAATTATAATTATAGCCTTTGGTAGAAAAGAGTTATTAGTCCTAATATTTTAACAAAAAATCCTCACTTATGACATAGCGTTAACGCAGTAATTTTGCTAATTTCATATTGCACATATCATGTGCTGTCGTGTTTTCCCTTATAAAGAGAAAAATGAAAGCGGGGTTTTAATACTTCCTCGTTGTTCATATCATTCGAGATCTTGATTCTCCAGTCTTCCTTTGCCTCTCATCTACTTTCCTTCCATTTTCCACTTTCCTTCCCATTTTGTCGTTTCTTTCTCATCCCCAGTGCGGCGTTATATTGTCACCGGAGCCGAGACGGCGTCTAATTTCCCCAGGTTGAATGTACTTCAACTGCAGCAATTATTGGAAAAGTCGGTTGGCAAAAGCGCTTTAGTGACGCCGTAATTAACTATCAGTCAGCCTTTTAAGGCGTCCGTTGTTATCTCGTCTGCAAAGAAAGAGTCAGAGAGATGAAAATTCCTCTCCTTATATGCTGACACCGACTAATCGAAGGAATTGCCTCAAAAGTAAATACGAAGCTAAGAAAAATCCGTTGCTGCGGAAAAGGAAAAAAAAAATAAAAAACTTTTCTTTTAATTATAAAGGAAACAAAACAACGCTAAAAAGAATAATGAAAAAAACAAAATTGAATATTAAAAGACGTTTTTGTCAATTTACGTCGGATTAAAAATTTAATCACAACGGAAATGAAAGCCTGAGCCGTCTGATATGAAATGAAATAACGTCTAAATCAAGAATAAAAAAAGAGAATTTTTGTGTATTTTTTTAAAGAAAACAAACAGTAATCTATTCAAAAGGAGTTTAGTAAGTAAAAAGAATCTTTTTAATCCGGTAAAATTAGTTATTGATTTAAAGTGTCGTATCATTTCAATTAATAAGGAAATGGAAGAATTAGAAGCAAACCCAAGAGAGATGAAGAAGGAAGAGGAAACTGAGAATGGGTGGAATCAAATCATGGAGAGAATAAATTAAACCGGAGGAATTATTGCCCAATAAAAGTGATTCGATTTTTAAATAAAATCATCTAATAAAAAATAATATATCATTAAAAAAAGAAAGCTTTCGTAGGGAATGGATTTAATTATTATGTTAGTTTATCGTCCAATTGAATCCGGCAGCAGTGCAAATGACTGTCTTGTCGACTTGGAGAAACACTTCAGTTTTCACCGTCGACTCCAATAGAAATGTCTAGAAACACGACATTCCAAGCACTCTGCCGTCTTTTTTGCCTTTATCCGTTTCGCCGATTTAGGCTTTATAAGCCGTTTTTAAGCTCGCAATAAAATTTAAATGGCCTTCTGAAGCGCGAAAACTTTATGTGCACGGTAGTATAATTTGGCTAAGGCTAGAGAAAGACCTTAAATAGCGTGTACTGTTTTCATTATCCGCACTGATGAAGTTTGATGCACTGATTTCCTTTTATTAGCGTATAAAAATCTTAGAGTCGTGAAATCTTCTGCTTTTCAAGACAGAAAGATTTTCATGGGTAAATCGACTCTGACGGCCTACGGCTTTGTCATCGAAGGAGGAGGTAATTTAGTGGGTATTAAAGCCGATTTTTCTCAATTTTCTGTACAAAAAAAGTAAGAACAGAATTTTCAAAATATTTGTATTTGTTTGAACGATCTCTTATTGAAGTTGTATTACTTCGGGCTATGCAATTTTAAAACTGTACTCGACAGGTTGATTTTCTATTGAATGGATTTAGACATGATAACTTGAGAACAATTTAAATTTAACAAACTAGTCTTGAAAGAAATAAAAATACGTAGAATTTTCAGGATTTTTCTTGGTCATGGCAAATGATGTGGCTAAGAGGCAACGTATGGCTTACCATTGCTAGCGAGGAGAATTAATACTTCAGAAAATAAAAAAAATGTTGATTGCTGCGGATATAGTTCTGTATCTACCCCCCTATGCTTTTTAGAATAGTTTGAAAGCATCTATTAATTATATTATTAAATAAAATTTTTTAATTATTTGTGTGTGTGTGTGTGTGTGTGTGTGTGTGTGTGTGTGTGTGTGTGTTATGGTAACAATGAACCAACACAACAATAATAATTCGCTAATTATCAAGTACGGAGGGGGTTCAAAAAATAATGCAAGTGAAATAATGTACGAAATTGATGTTTGGTGATGCTGATGGTATATTCGTCTGCTATCTATGTTGCAAATTTTAACAATGGACATGCACCCGTTCTCGCGCAACAGTTCCGTTCGAAGTCATAGTAAATCACGCTGCGTTTTTCTCTATGGAGTATTCTAAAGAAAGTGCAAGATTCTAGATCTTTCTCCAGTTAAACTCGGGCATGAAGTTCATGAAATTCATGAAGATTTGGTCACTGTTTATGGCAGTAGTGGTTGTTCGTTTGACACTGTTGCCCTTTGGATTTGAAAGTTAAAACAGGGTAGGTTGAGCTTACAAGATGACCCTCGTTCAGGTTGACCAACAAAAACAGTGAACCAGGCAACGATGGCGTCTGTGCATAAATTAGTCACGGAAAATCCCCATATCTCAGTTAAGCCTATTCAAAAAAAGTCGATAAAAATTATGTGGATATAACTATGTAAAACTTAAGACTAAAATAAGACTCTTTAACCACAATATAGTAAAAGTTGAAATCAGATTGTATTTTTTCAACTTTTACTTTGTTGTGGTTAAAAAGTCTTAGTCTTAAGTTTTACATTAAGCCTATTTGTTGGTGTATCAGTGGGCAATATTGAGAAAATTTTCCACGAGCATCTTCATCTGAAAAAAATTTGTGCGAAATGGGTACCATACAAACTGATTGACGATCAGAAAAAGTTGCCTGTTGAAAAAGCAAGAATGTTGCTCCATTTTTCCCCTCCAAATGTTTCCAAGAGGCTTACAGACATTGTTACAGGGGACGAGAGCTGGTTTTTCTATTACACAACCCCTAGTAAAACAGCAAACTGTGTTTGGATAGGTGAAGACGATCCTCGACCACTGGTGCTCAGGCCAGATTTTCGATCCCGCAAACATCTGTTCAGTGTTCTCTTTAATTTTTCTGGGCCACTTCTTGTGAACTGTATGCCCGAGGGTCTTACAATTACAGGACAGTACTATAAAAACATCAAATTAATTAATTAAATCAAACAGCAGCGCCCAACAATTCAAACCAGCGGAACCTTGCTTTTGCATGACTCGCGTTGTGCCCACAAGACGAAGGCCGTTGCTGCCTATCTACAGCAAGAAAAAATTGCAGTTCTTCCACATCCTGCCTACTTTCCCGGCCTAGCATATTGCGGCTTCTGGTTGTTCCCTACGGTTAAAAGAAAACTTCCTGGAAAGCCTTTTCGTCGGGTCCAAGCTCTCGCACAGGCAGTAAATTCAGCTCTACGGACTATACCAGAAGAAGACTACCGTCTGGCCTTTAATAAGTGGCTTGAAACGTTACAACTTTGTATAGACATCGGGAGAGTACTTTGAAGGATTTTGGTCATTGTTACGTTTTTTTGCATAATTTTTTGTATAATTATAAGCCTCACTTACATAAATTTTGAACCCCCCGGGTAGCGAAGCACTTACTGGTTTCACAATATCCGTCTGTTTGTCCGTTTCCTTCCAAATTTTTTTGACGAGGTCGAAATTCGGAACATAGCTTACTATTGGCATGTTCTATTTCACGATGTAGTTTGGTTTTGATTGGCACAGTGGGACCGGAGTTGCGGGGGTGAGAGTTAGAGGAGAGCAAGTGATCTACGTAGTATTTGAACTCAGGGCTTCCGCTACCGTCCTCAAGAGGATTAATTTCTTGTTTACTTTGAATGGATGACAATACCAAAACCAATATTGACAGTACTGTTAAAGTCAAATAAGTAATGCCTGTTTGCTAAATTAAATATAGGGGTCATTATTTTTGCAAGAATAACAGTATTTAATTTTAAATTATTCTCAATATTTGAATACACAAACTTATTGGAATAGTTTTATTCCCTAGCGGATGGACAGTGAGTAAATTCAAATTAACAAGAAATTAATCTCCCAGAAGAGAGTATAGAAAAAGAGCAGAAACCCTAATCCCATGGTCCCCTCCAAACTGCCACTCCCATAACTCCGATAGTGGACCAATCAAAACCAAATTAAATAGTGGAGTAGACATACCCATGGTAAGCCACATTCTAAATTTCAATAATCTTCTATGTCCAAATATGTAGCAAATATGATTGGGGACGGACGTTGTAAAACCAATAAGTGTTCCATTCTTCCGCTACTTAATAAAGTTTTTGATTGCTGTTATTGCAGCAGTAAAGTTTTTAATCAATTACCATTTAAAAATTAATATGCAGTATACATATAAACAGAATTTGATTTAGAGAATGGGGCAACAGAAGAATTAATGTGAAATACTGGGCGCTTTGTGTTTGATTAAAATTTGCAAGTCAAATGAAGGAAAAAATGAAAGAATGAAGTTTAAATTGATACCGTAAAACTACGGAAACAGGCCTGAATAGTAACACAAGGTCATGGAAAGCGTAAGATCAATCACGAAGCATTTCGAATGAAAGGTCATTCCCGTTGGTTCCTGCCAAGGCATTAACAATTCATGAAAGACAAGAATCGACTTTTAAAGATGCTTGTATAGATTTTAGAAAGGACCCCATGAATAGAACAGCTCTTTGAATGGGTTCGCAATAATGTAAAAAGCTTGCTTTCGCTTCTTTTTATACGAGATTATCGGTTACGAAAGATATCTAAGTAAACGCCCATTTGTTTCTTTTGCAATAAACATCTGTAAATTTAAAAAAAAAACAGAAGAAAATAAAAGAACAGCATCTTCCAGCACATTTAACTTGCCACTAATAAGCTTGCTCCAAGCACCGTTTCCATTATCTTCCAGTTAGGAACAAAAGTATCTTTTAGTCTTTACAACCGCCCGCTTTGATGTGCTACAATTTTGTATACTTAGTGAGCCTCTCCACAAAATTCCGAAATGAATCACCCTGTATAACACTATAGTCAATCACCTTTTTTTGAATAACTTTTTTAAATTTTATTTCCATGGCTCTTTAACTTTTCCCCTTGTTTATGCATGTTCATTTTCTTCAATGTCCTGAAAGGTACACTGTGATTACACTATTCAGCACACAAAATATTATGGAAATGAGAGTTGCTAATCTTGACGTCATTGAATTCGAAAATGACATTGAAATTTCTAGTTTAGCTCTAGTTTTCACACTGTAGCCATGACCTGATTTCAAATTACGGAGTTTACCACTAAATATTGGGTCCCTACGTTTTCATTGTTGGCAGCATTCTCACAATACGGTGCCATTACGCGATCGGCTATTGTCATCTACGTGTTCTCGCGTGTTCAGTGGTGGTGTTGCCTGGATGGGTTTTCAGTTATGAAGTGACGAACGGCAGTGGTTGTATTGCTCATGTGTACGGAATTGTATTGTTATAATTCATTTGACATTCTGCTCTCACGGACAAGTAGAAAAATGCCGGTAGTGTGTAAATAACCCCGATAATTTCTGCTATATATGTGGAGAAGTGACGTTTGCAAGTGTTGTTATCTTGAAAAAAGAGATAACCAATCAATGACCCGAAAACGTAAAAGACATCATATTCTTTGCACATAACATTTAATTTTCCAAAATTTCTACTTAATTCGGTGTAACTGATCATCCTAATATCTATAAGGAAGATCCTCATGCATTAGGATACACATTGGCGTTTCCGTTATAACATGCATTTGGAGCTCGAGATTTTCCCGTGTATTAGATTTGTTGATAATTTATTCGCTTGACCTCGTCGTAAAAGTGCCAATTGAGATTTCCTTGTATGTTTAATTCTTTCAGTTTTCTTCCTAAATAAATGACATTGCATTAGAAAGAGATTAGGCTTTATCCACCGAATTACAGGGAACCTCCTGATGATATCAACTGAAGAGATACAATTCTAGATATTTAGAAAAATATTTCGAGACCTTAAAAAAGCAACGAAAAAAATGTTACCTATCTTAGTAGTTATCAAACGTACATGAACTTAACTATTTATTTATACCATTTCATTAGAATTTTAATTTCTTTTTCCCTTGTTTGTTCACATCCTCTTCCCTCCAATTAACATAATGTCTCCGATCGAGTTTCATTGTTTTCCTATGCAGCGGGATGCAGGCAGGATTTATCGGTTGATGAAGCCGCCTCCACTCTTCAACCGCTTTTCATTCACTCCCCATAGTTTATCTCCACTTCGAACGCGGCTTTCGCTGCACCGTTGGGCGAGATTGGAACGTTGCCTTTTTGGAAGAGTATACATGAACTGTCACGCAACGATGATGAATGGAAGCCAGTAATGAAAATTTGATAGGCTCGCAAATTCTTTTTCCCTTAACAACAAGGATTCCTCAACGACGAGGAGGAGAAGGGGTGGCTGAAGAGAAAGAGAGTACAAAAGTTCGCCTCGTCCACGCCACCACCATATTGGACTGTGGAATTGCAATGATGTTAATTCTCATTTTTATCTTTCATGTTTGTTTGTCTAATTAACCCATTTCACGACAGAAAATGACAGAGAAAAGTTTTAAGGGCGCTGATCGGATGCCGTGGGAATGATCGGAATGCTCGTTACTTTAAACTTGTCGGAAGCTGAGCTCGTAAAACCCATCCTTGCAGACACTTCCTCCATAAAACATTCCCACGCTAATGACAGATAGGTTCATTTAAAAGGCTTAAAAATTCGAAGAAAATTTTTGGATAGTATTATCCGCTCTTTTATATACAAGTTTTTTTGTTCTTCATTCTTGGTAAACACGTTTCAGTGATTAAGAACTAAACACTGAATAAGTAATGCGTGCAATCAGATAATGACTGAACCTCCCGAAAACAATAAATTGCGAGAAGCAATTCATTAGAGACAATAAGCGTCCGATTGTAAGCGGTCGTTTGCCGTTAATATTCACCTTCGCAGCCGCAGGTCATCGGGCATTAGACCGTAATTATGAGGTTTAGCCTAATGAGATACAAGCCAGCGCTTAATTCAATATTAGGATTGCTGACACCCGTTTATGGCTCCACAAGCTGCGCCAATGACTTCATGGCCACACTGTATATTCAGAAGGAATTCAGTTGAAGCATTTATATGCAGAGGCTCTCTCAAAAAACATTGCCTTAGAAAAACGGTACCTCATATATTCTCCAATAGAAAAAACGAAAACTACATTTACGATTAAATAATACATTTCACTTGTGCCCTTCCTTTTATTCAGGCATTATAGCACTAAATTGAATTCGACGATTGATGGCCTTACTGAAAGTGAAGAACACTTTCTACGTCGTTTAATCAAAACATATCGATTACCTATAAATTAAGAGGGTCATTGCTTTCAATGTAAATTTCTGTGGTTCCATTTGAAAGCAAATTCTCGCCATAAATATCGATCGTGTTGAATTTTAGATCGTTACGTGGTAAACGGAGATTTGTAAGCGGAGATAATATCACTAAAACGGCATCCCTGAGCGTTCTTGAAAGAAAATACATAAAATGCAGCTTAAAGAAGCTTTCTTTTTTGCTCCTTACTTATAAAAACATTCGACCAAGAAATTTACACATTCCGTAAAAGATTTTAGGTAAAAAGAAGATTTTTTTTTTTTTAAGAATTCATTGTAATCCAAAATGGTACAAATATCAAGTAGTTACACTTTAGACATAATAAAATTGAAGGCCAGTTAATTAAAAGTGATTATCCAGTCATAAATTACTAAGATCACGCCTTACTATTTAGTGACAGAATATTAACTAACTTCATTTGCCAAGATCATTTACATTCCGCTAAACGAATTGTTTTATATTCATCGTTACGATGGCTGCTCAGAAATAATGCCCCACATTTTTACTCGGAAACTATTTATTTAAAATGTACGATAATTACTCTCAGAATATAAACGAATGTTCCATTGACACATGATATTTTTACATATGATTCTCACCAACTTGTGCACCTTTATGTTAACCCGAAACAATTATATGCTTGCTTTATACTTTTATCAGCAAGAATCGCGCCTTCGTTCTTTTCTAATCTCATCATGCCCTGTGCATCTTTAAGTGGAACAAAACCATGAAAATTGAAGGAAGCCAAATTAGAAATATGGAATGAGGAAGCACAGTGCAACTCTCCTTGCGATTGCTTCCCAGGTTGTCAGAGTTGTCTGAGGACATACATCGTCCTGATGGAGCAATATTTCTGCTGACTTCTTTTAAGTTGAAACTCGGCAAAAGGACTGGCTTCCGTTTTGTTAGAGTCTTGACATAGAGTTTTGAATTCATTATCTCGCCTCTTTTTCTGCAATCTAAGAATTCATTCATTGTCTGAAACGAGAGTAGTTCACAGATGCCATTTTAACCGATTACAGCAGCTGCATTATCTGTCGTAATGTACGCAACTTCCTAAAATTTTACATATATATCTTTATTATTAGGCTGATGAAAATACGAGACATTATTTTCGAAACAGTCAAAAATTTGGAGAATAAAGATTGAGGCTTTTTTAGTGTTCGAATTCAGCAGATCGCGTGTTCGAATCTCGCAGTGTTCCAGGATGCGTAATAAAGATAATAGTCATGTGAAATGGCACAAAGAAGATACTGACATTCCAAAAAAAACCTAACAAACTAACCAACCAACTAGCCTGCTTCCGTTCTCTTAAAGAGTTCTACCTAGGAAAAGGGATCGATAGCATTCGCATGATATCTTTTGTTAAATTCCTACTCCGATTTAGCTAATTTTATTACATTTTCTCTCCTGTTATTCCTTGATAAAGTCGGAACTAAAGGCGAAACTAGTAGTTGGATAATGCTATTTCCGTTGATATCTATTGTCAAGCCTGAATTTATTTTATTAGTTAATTTTGTTTATGCGATTAATCTTTCAGCGCTTCTAAATATAGAATGCCTGTTAACGAAATAAAATGTGTAAAAGAATAACAAACTACGAGGCCTGATCAAGAAAGATTGAGACTGATTTTTTCCCGTAGCTTTCTTGAATGTTTGAAGAAAGCATGTTTTTTTTTGTATAATATCCATAAGCAGTCAATTGTAAATAATGCTCTATGTTGTAGTCCCACTTTGCATTTCGCATACCATAAAATGTGACAAGAGAGGAATAGTACCGGAGCGATGAAATTCAGTTTTCGCTTAAAGCATACAGAAATCTATGAAAAATTGGAGCAAGCGTACGTGTTTAGGTGGTTTCTGGACTTCAGAGAAGGACGAGTTTCCTATGTTGTATATTGCAAAGAAACGACCACAACTTCATCGGGATGATTGGAGACTTCATCATGACAACGCGCGACATGACTTCGCGAATCTATGACTAAATTCAACATAACCTTTAATACTACATATGGCTTATAGCCCTGATCTCGCTATCTATGACTTTTTTTTTTATTCCCGTCACCAGCGAGGCGATTCTCAAGGACTTGACAAAGAATGGTCTGCTTCATGTGTTCGAGAACTGGTAGAAACGCTTTAATAAGTACATTCAAGTAGAAGGGTACTACTTTGAAAAATATTATGTAAACACTAAAGTAGAATAACAAACATCTCTGGAATAAGATCAGCTCTTGTATGTAAAACTAATTATCTGAACCTTAGATCTTTAATGTTTACTTAGGTAAAAGCAGTTTCTCGTTCAGATTAGCACAAAGAGAAGTTGGCCATACAATTCCAAGAATATGTAAAGAAAATTTTCATACATGTTGGAAAGTAATTTCAAAATTTGAAAAATAAAATTGAATTTTACATAAATTCGTTTTCGAAGAAAAGACTAGTTCGAAAAATGAAAGAAATTGGCTTTCTGAAAAACCAGTTACCGTGGAAACTGTCGTTATTTATCCATTAGGATGGAAGCAGATTTCCTATTTGGAAAATTAACAGCCGCGAATAAATTGAAGTCAAAATGTCTGGAAAGAGGAACTTCTTCTAATTACAGAGATGGAGATCAATGTGGCGCACGGCGATCGGCCCTTCCCCCTAATGACTTCCGTTTTCCATCTCCCAACCCTCTCTTTTCAACGATTTTCCTCCCGTTCACATTCCTTTTCCCTCTTCAACAATCGAAATGCTGCAATTTTCTACTATTTTCCTCAAACAAATTGATACAAGAATAACTTCCGTCGCACCCTCCGAAAGTTCTTTCTATCTGATAATTTCGAATTTCGATTAACGCTATTTATTTTTATTTGGATTTTTTTTCTCTTATATGCATACAAAGAAAACAGGTTCTTATTTTTATATATAAATATTTTAAGTTTGTTTTGATGAAAAAAGTCACTAGTTATTTTACATTGCAATATGTGAATAAATTTTTTTTCAGGGAACGAGTTTCCAAAAGGTAGCGTTTCGACACTCCGCTTGAATAAACTTTAACGGTTTGATTTGATTTCGATGTAATTTGGCCTGTAATTATATTTGATATGGTTCGTGGTGATTTAGGTTCGTTTAATTTAATGTAACGGTCTATCCGAAACCGGAATATCGGTTATACAGGGTGAATATTAAGAGCACCGACAAACTGCTGGATGGTTCCTGACTGGAAATGGAGTTAAATAGGTCATATCAACATGTGTCCGGAAATGCATTGTTGCCACGGTAGATAGCACGATGGAGCGCCATCCCATTTACGCATTATTGTTCGCCAATATCTCAACAAAATCTTCCCCAGACATTGGATAGGACGCGGAGGCCCTGTTGAATGCCTGCTCGATCACGGGACTTTAACTCTCTGGATTTTTACTTCTGGGGGCATCTGAAAAGCCATGTACTGTGTGCCGGAACGATTTGCACACGCACCGTCCCTTTCCGGACACATGTTGATATGACCTTTTTTTTACTCCATTTCCAGTCAGGAACCATTCCCTGCAGTTTGTCGGTGTACTTAAAATTCACCCTGTTTAACATAGATCATTTTAGTGCTACGCGGACCAAGGCGTTTCATCATTGTTCTAATTTTTGACGCACTCATACTTGGTTGATTATTACTGTATACACAGTTTTCAATTTAATACAGACACTCTAGTAAAAAGGCGTAGACTCTCCCAGTATAGCTTGAAGCATTTTGACAAAGTGAATTCCATGCCAAGTTTATTACGTAATTTCCTGACGATTCGACGGTGGTGAAGAAAAACCGTTCAAAAGAGGGGACATGGAAAGAGATCTCTTTAATTTATCCCATAAATGTTCTATAAGTTTGAGAATTTACTCTGGCAGCATATTAACAATCATGTTATTGAAACACTAGTAGAACCAGTGCGAAAAGATTTTCGCGCAGAAAAGTCCTAATATTAATGACTGGTATTATTTTTCATCAGAGTCCTCTATTGCCATTTCTTCGTTTACCATTTAGCGATGTTTAATCATAATGGTCAATTTGTTTGTGAATTCTTAATTCAATCCCTCAAGACTTGAATCCAAATTAATCTTAATTTTAAAATGTTTGATTATTCTAAATTAACACGTTTCCTGGGCTTCTCAAAATATTATTTAAATATTTGGTTACATCAATAAGGAACGCTAATCGTTTTCTCAAACTACTTCGATAACTTTTCCGATAAAAATTTGCAATAATTAAAATTTTCTGAACATCGTAACAATTGAAACCATTAATGTTTTTCAAATTGCTTACAACCGCCAATCTGAACAATGGACTTGATTTGAAATTTTCAAATTTCGAAAATCTCAATAGTTAACATCTGAAGGCGCAATTCCACTGAGGCAACACTATATGACAAATGCTACATGTTTTCTAGTGTTGCCTGTTTCTGGGTGTGTTAGTATGTACCACAAATTTTGCTATTTGTCGCTTCGTATTCCTTCAGTTGAAAGATTGTGTAGCATTCGGCATTGATGCATGCTACCGCATGTTGCCTAAAACTTGCGTCAGTGGAATTGCGCCTTAAACAAAAACTTGAAATTTCATTATATAATAGACTATCAAAGGCACCCATATTTTGTGATTTTGTGACCCAGATTAATACCATCTCTAAAGGGTAAAGTTAACCATGAGTGGATGTACCTGATCAGCGACAATGATGAGATATGCTGCGCTGTTGAGGACCATTCTAAATGTATCAGGCTAGACGTCTTCATCGATTTATCTTATTATTTTATTAAGAAAAATACCTCGGAAGTTTGAAAAGTTGCCCTCTGGCTCTCCCATCCCTGCTCTACAAGAAACAGCGGAACATGACGTCATTTCCTGTCACGAGTCCCTACCAGGAATTTCGTCGCCGAGATAACGCAGTTTCGATTCTAGCCTCGAACTATTCTACATATCGCAAGATTTTGCTAACCTATTTTCTGTCAGAATGCTTTTAAATCACACTGTTCGGGTATGTAAAATGAAAACCCGATAAAAACATGACGTCTCTTAAATTTCCACAACCAGTACTTATTAAAAAGCAGTGGATTAGCTTTTATCAGCGAGAGAACTGGTATCCAACTGCAAACTGTAGTGTACTTAGCACATTTTGAAAGTCGTTCTTTTCTACGTTTCTGCCGTTTTAATTATTGTCAATTAAGAAATTCGTTGAAACTAGATTTTGTTCCAATTTCAAACAGGCATAATTCTAGTGTTCTTTAAGATTGGTTTGGTTTGTTTGATATTAACGTCCTTTTCAACTGCTATGGTCATTTCAGGACTGCGTTATAGGGGCCGCAAATTTTGCCTCGCAAGGGTTCTTTAACGTGCAGCCGGCAAACGACTACACGGGACCAACGGCTTTACTTCCTTCCAAAGAAAGTGCGTGATCTCAGGATTTTCCCCCTGAAAAAATCCTCGTCGTCCTCGGCCGGGGTCGAACCCGCGTCCACTGAGCCACCGAGGCCGATCTATTCTTCAAGAACAACAACTACGACAGTCATATGCTAAGCGCCAAAGGAATGAGGTGATAAGGGACTTGCGCACGTCAGGAATATCTCCACAAACTCCGGGTGATCCCGTTTCAACGGCTTAAGTGCATACGACTGTATCGCAGAAGTTGCAGTAGTAGCATATAATTCTGCTAACAGCTCTTGCATATCGCTATAACTGTTATCAAAATCGCTTCAGTTAATACCGCTTTTTTTTTCGTAGTCCATTGCGATACACTGTAGCTTCCCTGATAACCCGAGAACACTTATTGCAATATGTGACTCCCATATTCATCACAATTCCCAAACTCCTTCGCACTTCTCGTTACTTTGTGACGTATGAAGGCCAGAAAGATGGGTCTATCTTCGTTACTTCGTCTATCCTGATCGCAGGGGGTATTTTCTCGTATATTTTATTAAGTTTGAGTTAGAATTAAAAATTTTTACATACGTATATTAAGTGAATATGGATATCTTCATCTCTTGTTTTAAACAAATTTGTATATCTGTATGTGAAGGGAAAATTGAAGGTGACTATAGAGTTTATAATTTAATATATTGGGCAGATCTCGGGTGCGCCCATTTCCAACCATTTCCGGAAAATGGAATAGGCACAATTAAATTCTTCACAGTCTTTAGTAATGTAGTTTTTTCTCCAAAGCTCTAGGACGTCAAACTTCAAGAAAAAACCCAGGCACGGGTGTACCCCGAAAATAAGAATTGTGAAAGTTTTGTCATTTTATGTGAAGAGCATAAGATTTTAATTGTTTATGTATAATCGTAAGTGTAAAAAAATATTTCTGTCACTTACTTTTAAGTTACATCAAAAAAGTTTACATTTAGGGTTATATTAGAAGTATTTGAAATGGGTTATTTGTTTACTTGGGTGCGTTTTGGTGCAATCTATTTTTTAAGCTTATTATTGGGGTTCGTGGTTGTGTGGCATCGAACTCTTCAACCAGTCGTGAGTCCGCTCTGATCCCCTGCAATCCCTCACTGTCTCAGAAGGTGTTTCACCTTCCCAGTGGAGAAACTAAAGCAACCAGTTCATGCAATCGTTGCTCCTCAGCGGATTAAGGCAGGCCAAAGTTGCCTTGTTTCTTGTCATCCATCACGGAACCTACGGTCATATATCTTCATTCTACCAACAGGCTTTGAGCAGAGGTGAGAGATGGAAAGGAAATGCAGGGAGGAGAAGGTAAATCGACTTCATCAAATGGAGGAAGTTATGCCAAACTCATTTAAGTTCTTCCTTTATTTATACTCTTTTATTTGTTTTAAAATCTGTTTATTTTGAGCTCGGTAATTCACTAAAGTCAGATGAGGTACTAAGTGATCTTTATATAGCGTATTTAAAGGGAGGCTATGCGTAAAAGCAAATCCTTATCTTGGAATATTAAAAAAAGCAACACTCAAGAAGTGATTGCAAGCGTTGATGAAGCGGCGGTCTTGAGTCGAACCCTGGAGATTCGCAGCCATCAGGTTCAATATTTACTTTAAAACACGTAATTTTCCTGGAGCCTTAGGCAGCAATTCAAATAAGCCTTATGTTTGTATATGAAAATTAAATTAAAATATAGGTAAACATATTCCGTTTTCGTGTCAAGTAGCTAATGAAAATAATAAAATTAGCATAAGGCCTTTTCAAACAAATTTATTCAGTATAAAATCTGTCTAAAAAAGGCTAAGGCCTGAATTTAAAAAGAAATTTCTGAAATGTTTAAAGTAAATTTCCAAGTTTTTTTATATATTCACAACCGTATTTTTTTTTAACAATCTTACACTCTTACGAAACGGAACGCCTATATTCTTTTTTGGCCAATTTCTCTAGAGTAATAGGCGAAACCAGTCATCAGAAAAGTGTGAAATTTTGTGGAGGACGTAATAAAGGGATAGGAATTTGTTTCAGCTAAAAAAAAATTACGTTGAACACCTGTAGTAAAAATGTAAATTTCTGTGCCGTTACGCAGCAGCTGTTACCTTTAAAACCGAGGAACATTCGCAGAGATCCTGTATAATGTGTATGCCGCTCACAATGTTAAGGATGTTCTTAGGCGACTTTTTACAGAAGAACGTGTCTTCAGCCATCACTTCTGTCATGTGTGGCCTGTCCGATTCTTAGACCTCACTGCATGCGACTTTTGGCTTTTTGGACATTTGAAATATCTGGTAAATCGTGACAATCCAAGAACTTTACCAGATCTTAAAGACAGCATTTCATGGCAGTGCGCAACATTTCGCCGCACACACTTCGGTCAGCTGTGGAACATGCCATCTCGCAATTTCTTTGTAATTTGTTGTGTTTTACACACGTGGAACTTTTTAAATATTGTACGCGTGTGGCTAAATGTGTAATTAGTTATTAAAACGCCTTCTGGCGGCGAAATTCGTAACTAATTTTTTTTTTTTCGCTGAAACAAATTCTCATCCTTTCATTATGACCTCCACAAAATTTCACTTTTCTGATGACTGGTCTAATCATGGACATCCTGTATATGAATCACTGTATTGAAGTATTTTGAAAGTCATCCACAATAGTCAATTTTTGAGTTTCCTTGATGGTCCAGTCTCACAATGTGTGGTTCAGTGTTGAGAAGATCATGTGAAGATTTCTTTGATGACATTCTTTGATGTTGGTGATAGCCTTGCGGGTCGATGCAAGAGAAACTCACCAAGCTCTTTGTATTAGGGCCTAGTTCATAAACTCTTTCTCATAAAAGTTTCATAACACCGAAATAGAGTTTGCCACTAGCCATTTGACTCTACGGAGAAAATTAGAAATTCCCGGTGCCATTTGGAACCTTAAAAATAAATAAACACAACAGTGACTATCAAATCCAAGAAGCATTTGTTCTTCCGAGCCGTTTTTAATGAGGTTCACGGCCTGTTTCGTTATTATTGATTAACGCGGTATAAATCGAGCAGATTTCCTTCATTTACCTAAATTTATAGTTAACACTTAGCGAATCCGATATTTACCGATGCAGTTTTCTCTGCCATCATTTGAACCGATAGCGGCTAGTTCATGCATTTCTACAAGATTTCATTGTTCACCAATTCATGGTTCAAATTCTATCGGTCGCCTTTGAAGCGTCCAACCACTCTAATAATTATGCACTGGAAATACAATTGTTGCCTAAATTTCATTGAACATTTTAAGTGCTTCCATGTAAGTTTTCCCTAAGTTTAGAGCAGAATATAATGATTGCTCCTTGCTCCATTGTTTTCGTGAAACGTCCACCAACATGTTGTCATTAAAATGTCAATAACGTTTTAACGCGTCGTTTAATTTCATTGAAATTTTAACAGTCGCTAGCTCAATCCTAAGTCTATGACAAAAAACCATATGCGCAATAGATGGCGCTTGTTGTGTTGGAAACGAAAATTCAGTGTTTTTTTTTTTCTCTGAGACACTGTTTAATTGATTAATAATTGATATTACGACTTATTAAGTATTCAGCTCTTCGCTTGCTTGAAAAACTGCGCATGTACTTTCTACAGTGTTTCACTTTATTGGTTATCTAATCCTTAAGTAAGTCTAATCTCGTTTGTTCGTAATTCATGCTTTTATGTAACATTTCTTAATGATAGTGGCTTTAATTTTTTATAATTAACGGAAACAGGAACTGTGGCGTTTTAGTACAAGGAATATTAGCTAAGCTTTTCAGTGAAAAAATAAACGAATCTCGCTGCAACCGATAGGAGCGCGTTTTAATCTCTCCATCCGCATTTTTCTGGAAATCCGAGTTACAAGGGCAATAACCTCCATTAAAACACGACAATAGGGTAACTGAATATTAAATCTCCTCAATCCTGGAGCTTAAATTTCTTAACATGCTATTAAGAGTGTAAACATACACAAGCGAAATAAAGTAAAGTAGCGTATCGATTTGAATAAGGTGGAGAACTTTACTGTATAGCTTGAAATTCTCCGCCCTTTGGATGGCTTCCCTGTAAAACGTTTTTCGGAGCAATCCATCAACTCTAAAATGATATTTTGAAATTAAATAAAGAATTTCAACGACGCGGGGAAATGAAATTTAATGTAATTTAATTACGTTTAATAAGCCTACTTAATTCAATAAGCTAAGTTCGAAATTGGACGAATCTTAATGATAACTATAGAAGCATTTGAGTAAGCTGATTTCCACAGTCTAATCTTTTTTGGAGGGGAGGGGGTTGCGAAAGGAAAGTTTAGCTTAAAGTTAAATATTCCTCTTATGCGACGTCTTCCTTGGTATTTATTATTAAATATTAGAAAATCTTTTTTTTTAATTTTATTTTTCGTTTCAAGGCGCATAGTGACGCGGAAAGGAGGTTCAACGGAGGATTCTCCGTTTGATGAGCAAATATTTAATGAAATTACTCGATCGTCGAAAGAGAAATTGGAGCCATTTTTAAGGAAACTGTCTAGTCATGTGACTAATGAGTTTTCCTTTAGCGAACCAGCGCTGACAGGCAAAGCCTTTTAAGGCAGATGTCGATGTTATCGTCCATACTAAAATGCCTGAGGCTATAAATGACGAGCCTTCCATCTTAGGTAGGATTTGTTTACTAATTGGATGGTCTGCACTGAGAATCCCGAAGAAAGTTTTAGAAGGCAGGGAGAAAGGAGAGGAAGAAACACGATGAAAGCGAAAATCGCCAGCAGAAAATTTAATTTCCTGTTGCACACGGGGTCGTGCCATTCCGAAATTTCCGTCACTCGTTTCTTTTATTCGAGGCCGAATCCAAATGGAAATCATAGCCCGAACTCACCTAAGAGGAAAGCTATTGACGCCACATTTTTAAAGGGGAGATTGAAAGAATCGAGCAGACGAGGAAAATCGATAATAACCGACCAAGTAGAGGTGTGAGTGTAAGTGGATGAGGTGATGGGGATGTGTATGAATTCTTCTCCTATCCATCCCCCTTCTGTGTTGGTCTCTGAGGGAAATGCCTAACAGTTTAAGTGACCATTATATGAGCGGAAAGGATTATGATGAGAATTTTCTAAGCACTGCGTTTAATGCACTTCCCAATAGGGGAAAGTTTGTAGATTCAAATCACACTTGCCCTTTTGAATGCATTAACATTAAACCAGGTCTGGGCAGTCGTAAAACGTTTGAGAGAAAAATAAAACAGAATCGTATAAATGTTACTTTACACTTCGTTTTCTTTCATTCTTATTCCTTTCATGTGCCACAAAATCTTTGTTACATTTACGACTTTTCGGAGGGAACTGAAAGGGCTAAACGTTTTGAATAAATTGCATCCTTAATAAAAAGCTTAATTCTACGAAGAAGAAATTATTTTTAAACTTAAAGTTTTGTGATACGCCGTCAGAAAGCCGCATCTCTGTTAAACAAGATGAGTAGGTGAAAATTTGTTTTATCTATTTATTGGGGTAAGAAGTTTATTTGCCTACAATTCTGGACAAAATTGTTAACTCACATAAATTTTGCACAAAACTTCAATAAATAAATAATAACTCACAAAACTTGCAATACGAGAGAAACCTTTCTGCTGCCGATATTGTTGATGTTTTTGCTCTGGACTGTTCTCTATGAACTATTTTTGTCCACTCTTTTCTCATATAAAGATGAGAAGGGCCATCTACCCCCTTGAAACGAAGTCATAAAACAGCAAGATTGAACTTTGCTAAAGAAAAAATGTTTTGGAGTCACGAATGGCATCGAATGATTCTTTTCTGATGAAAAGAGGTTTAACCTAGACGGCCCTGATGAATGAAATGCCTACTGGCAAGATCTATGAAAAGAAAAGAAGGTACAAACGAGCTGTCAAACGAATGGGGCTCGTTTTCCTCTATAGGTAAAATTGATATGATAATGGTCGAATGAATTTTTTAGGATATAAAGAGAATCTAGAACAAAATTTGGAGCTTATGCTGAGATTCTTAGTGGGGAAAAAATTGGACTTTCCAACAAGATAATGCTCCCTGCCACACTTCAGATATCATATTAACGTTTCCAACACGTTTTCCAGACCTCAGTTCAATTCAAAATGTCTGAGGACAGCTGCTAGGTTTTACAAAGATCCCAGACACTTTCAAACTGTTCGAGTACTGAAAAGTGCAATTATGGATGAATGGGAAGGTATTGCAGTTGAATCCCTTCATATCATTCTTGATTCAATGCTAAATAGAATGTTTGAAGCCCCACAAAGTATAAAGGTGTGGAAACAATTTGTCTTGTAGAGTAAATTTGTAATCTTGTAGAGTTGAATGTACATCATTTTTTGTTTTTCCTTCAAATTTTGAAAAGTTTATAAATACCATATCAGTATTTGAATACAATAAAGTGATGCATTTAGTAAGCATTGACAATGTAATACAAGTAACCAGTGACTACTTTCCAAGAGCAGATGAATTGCAAATTCAGTTGATTACATGTTGATCTAGTTGATATAATTAACAACTTATTTAAGATTGCGTGAAAGGTTTAAATTTTTCTTACTTAATCAAGAAGAATGTTCCCGAGGGTAGATTGCAGTGTCGAAACTTTGGGAAGCACGTTCCCGTTTCCTTCTCATTAACAAACAAGTATGCAAATAAGCTTTCTAATTACTTATTTGCTTTTAGTTATATAGAGAAAGCGCGGAATAAGTCTCTTTAAGGAGAATAAATCTTTATTCTTCTGCTTGTCGTTAAATATTTACATAAACATTCATTCAGTGTGTTGCAGCACCATTCGAATTGTTCTTTTATTTGTTATCTTTGAGGGTTGTTTCAGTTTTTAAATTTCGTGTTAAATGATTCTTTCCTAACTTAAGTTTTCCCAAATATATATACACATTTTAAGAATAGAAGAACCTGTATGAAACTTGCAGTACTAAATTCATATAAATATCACTGGATGAATATAATTTTTCTTTGAATTCCACAATTAATACAGGTACTCAAACATACTCTGGAAATGCAATAGTTCTAGAGTGAGAACACAGTAAGAGTTTTACATAGATATTTTATCTTTCGCTATTTCCTTATTTTATAGCAAAATTTTTTTTATTTATATCTATGTCGATATGAACACATGAAATAATTAATAAATTTGTTGTAAAATTTAATCTAAATAAAATGTTGTCGGTTGTATACAAGAAAGATATTTTTTTTCTTTCATCGGTGTCGTTTCTATAGATTTGTACCATCTGGAAGGAAGGGCAGGGTTAAAGCGTTTTGGCACATGTTCACTTCTTCGCTGAAGTTGCCTCCATCTGTTTCATGTAATGAAGAATGTTATTGTGTAGGCATATTTAAAGATGATGAAGCTCGTGAAGAGGCGAAAATATACTCAATAGCCAATTTATGGCCACAAACTATTTCATGCAAAATAGCTATAACCTTTTTGGTGTTGCCGCGAGATGGGACATTGAAATAAAGAAACTTTGCTGGAGGCTTGAAGAGAACAAGAAATTAATCCTCCCCGAGAAACGGTATAAGAAAGTAGCAGAAGCCCTGAGTTCACCTATTTTTAACCCTTTATCTGCACTTTTTTAACCCTCCTCCCAATTTTTTTTTACAGACACATGGACAGCTGCCCCATTCTTCCGCTACTTAATAACGAGGTGCATTACGTATGAGAGAATGGGTAAAAATCTTGATTTTGAATATGGACCGATCGTGGGTATCCTAAGTAGTAGTGCAAGCATTAGCAAAACAACTCCGAAATTTTCCAGAGCAGTTTTTGTTAAGATTTACAGATTGTGTTCTACTAAAACAAAAAAAAGAGGGCCACTGGATGCACGAACCGACAAGAGATTTTCAGTCTTGTTCAGCCCAACAGAAGGGCAATGGTATGTCAAATTGTAGCTAATCTTAATCAGAGACTAACTCCGATGGCCTCTCAACCTACAGTTCATCATACGCTAGACTATACTGGATATGGAAGCGAAAGCCTGATCCTAAGCCTTAGCGTCTGCAACGAACAAAAGGAAAAGTTCGCATTTCGTAGAGGAACATAATAAATGGACTGCATAATTTATAAAAGGGTAATGTGTTCCGAATGGCAGGATATGGGTATGCCAAAACGATTTGAAAGAGAATGCAAGTTATTTAAATGCATGGAAAGCAACTTCACATATATCATTTCACATTTTTTTATCCATTCATTTTACATAAAATCTAAATGCGTAAAATATCCTTTCTAAAGGAATAATTAGACCATTAAGTTTATCGGCGTTACATTAAAAAAAATGTTTCCACAAAAACATTGATGCGAAACGTTTTTATTAATGATGACATCTACTATTGATCTACTTTTCAACTAAATGGATAACGACAAACTCTTAATTGAAGTTAAAACTGTTAAAAATAATGCGAAGTTTCATCTCTTTCTGCGAAAAAAACTGCAGCAATTTAGTTGTTTCAGAGTTCTAAATTTTTGTTGCGGTGTACAATGATATCTCTCTTTGTGTCTGTCTTTCATTCCGTCCAGACGACTCCTAATGTCGAATGTTTTTTGGAAAGAAGAAGGGGAAAAGGGAGAGAGGAGTTCACTGGGAGTGGGAGAGCGCTTAAGACGGATCCGTTGGCCAAAATGTTGTCGTAAAACATTCGTCGATGTGTCGGTAGCCGTTCAAGTGGACGGTTAGGTGCCGTTAACTCAACCAAGATAGCTGGGGTGGAAGAAGGAACCGAGCCGGGGAGAGGGGAACGGGCCGCTTCGTCCAAACGGGTCTCCCAACCTCCATAACCCACCCATTCTCCTCCACCCCACCCTTTGCTTCCTCCAACGCCTTCTCATTCGATGGCATCCAGAAGCCCCGAGAAACCTCGAGACTAATGGGCCGTGTAACAATCAAGAGTCCCATGGGCACGTCAAGTGCGATCGTCATCCAAAGCAATGAAAAAAAATAGATGGAGGAAAGGGGAAGGTAGAGGGAACAAGGGATGGGGATGAGGGGAAGAAAAAAGAGGGGGTTTTCTCAATGACAGGAAGAAGAGGAGGAAGTGTTTCCAGAGAACGAGTGCTGTGGGCACTGTCTCATCGCTGCAGGTGGACATCCATAAACACAGCCCTGGAAATGAGAGTGGTTAATGGCGCTTCGGGTTCCCCTCCTAACTGTTCCCTCTTCTAGTCCACACTTAATTAAAGTTCTGGAACTATTTGAGCAAACTAGCTCTCATGAAACAGCTGCGAGTCATCGTATTGCACCCAAAGAAACTGGCAAAGCGATCGGGATGTGCTTTACGGTTTTTTTGGGGAAAGAAAGTTTAATCGTAAGTTGAGGATAAAAAAAACACTACCTTATAAATAATAATAGTTTTATAGTTGGTTTAATAAACTTTGTCTTTATGAACACTGCATTTGCCATTTTTTCTTTGTTATTATATAATTTGATTCTAAATGATGTACTTCTCTTTATTTGTTAGCAGCTTTAGTAAAGCTACTTTTAAGAATGCACGCTTGGTCTGTACGTTTATTTGTCTGCCGTTTGCACGCTAGCTTGAAAATGGATCATATTGTTCAAATTCTGTTTTCAACAATATGATCATCGAGATATTAGCTCGACTGTTTCAACTTTTCAGGCGTTTTCATGGTTCCCCTCAAATATATGGCACGTATTCTAACAGTGACCGTTAAGAATACCAAGATAACGGCATATGATATAACAATCGATTCGTAGTGATGAGTCAAGAATGAATAAAATGTTACTTTCTGTTTATCTTTTAAGCATTTTTGAAGTGGCCATGCGCACGTTATAATATTTTTTTTGTGACGTGGTTTTTTTCGCTGCCCTCTTTTATTCTGCTTCTGTAACATCTCGACAAACAGTCCAACAATAATCCGCCAACATTGAAACGTTCCACTTGCCCTGATATCGTTTTTCCATGCGATGTCTTGATGGAAGCGCTCCCCATGTTCATCGCTAAAAACCCCACAATTGTCCAGAAAGAAGTCCAAATGAGAATGTAAAAAGTGATTTTCAAGGACATGTTACAACCCAGTTTTGGTATGATGGTAACATAATTTCATTAAGTTCAGCATAGTTGTCACTCCTCTTTTTTCCGCCGGCCAGATGGCCAAGAGGGCTAGGGCGCAGGCTTTCTAATTTCTCGACTCCGCCTGGTCGTGGGTTCGAATCCCGCCGTGGGCATGGATGTTTGTGTTTGTCCCGGGTACGTACAGATATAGCCTAATTTGTGTAAAAGGCGCAAAATGACCTTAGTAGTCGACACCAAAACTTCTAATAAACCAACCAACCAACCTCTTATTTCCCAAGAACTTAGTTACGAAAATCGTCCTAGGCTTTTTTTTCTTTACCTTCCAAACAGAGTCAAAGTTATCATCTTGAAATAAATTTCTTATTTGAGGAATATACCTTTCTTAATCTTAGCTTCACTTAAGCTTGAAAATTTCTGGCGAACATATTGAAAAGCAGCTCCATTTTTGTTCATTGCTTTTACGAAATTCTTCATCAGCCCTAGTTTTATATGCAATGGTGGAAGTAACACTGTTTGTGGGTCGACTAAAAGGGTCATTTTTAACATTTTTCTGTCCAGGTTGAAGTGACTGACGATAAGGCCGCACCTTTTTTTTCTAATGCTCTTTTCTATCACGACTATCCCATTCGCAAATAAAGCAACAAAATTTCGTGTAGTCTAATTGAAATCCAACTAGCAGAGCTAAGACTTTCAAATCTCCGCAGATTTGTCATTGGTGTTCATCATACTTAATCCGCAGCAAAAGGTTATCATATTTTCATAAGACTCTTTCATATGACTGTGTAACCAATAGGAATCGAAGGTAAAATATTTCGGTATTGTGAAAACTTAAACTAATAAATGACTTTAACTTATCAACTCTTATTCAACATGGGTAGACAAGCTGAAATTAGTTCAAATTATTTCGAATACTTTTCCACTGTAGACCAGTGTAATTATACGAGACATACTATGGTTGCCATAAGGCTTTGTACTTCAATGTGAACGTTGAGCAATAAAATAGACGTGAATTTGGATGGAATTAAATGGACTGTAGTCTGGTCAAGCTATCTATGAACTAAAAACGAAGCACGTGTGGCCACATTAGTATTAATCCACTTGAAAAAGATACTGAAACTATTCTGAGGCCTCTGCTTGGGTGCTTGTATTTGAAACCTCCAATTAATGGGAAAATGCACAACAATTTTTAGTAAAAAAAAAAAAAAAAATACTTACACGCTAAATATTTTATATTGTTAATTATATATTACATATCTCGTCAAGAGATGCGCTACGGTCATCGAATTACGCAAGGTCAATAAACAAATCAATTATGTTTATTGACCTTGGAATTAGGAAGCTGTACAATTTTGCATTCAGTTGCGAAATAATCAAAATAATCAACGAATTATATATTCAAAACGAATCAGGACATATTACAAATTCAACACGTTACTTTTAAATAGCTTTCAGGTAGTCATTTCATGGTTTTTTACAAAACAAATGTCTGCAGAGAAAGGGTTTATTTCTTGTGGTGAATTGGAGAAGCATGGTAAAACGGGAAAAATCAAGAAATGGGCATTTCTACTTTACTTCTTAGTTATCGGTAGACGGGTATTGTTGTTTATTAGCAACTTTAAGAAATAAATTTAAATTTACTTCAGCACCACAGCTAAAGCTCCTTCTTGGAATGTTTGCAAGATTTTATTATTCTTAAAAGGACTAGTTCTTTGCTTAGTACATTTCATTGATAAAACTGGTTTCAGATTAGTGGTATCCAGCTAATTATAGACCCGTAACCGTGTTGTCGCCGCTTGCAAAAATAATAGGAAAAATTATCTTTGATGGGTTAAATAATTACCTTTGGGAAAAGATACCGCACCAACAGATGGGAAGTAGGCCACAAATAGACTCATTGGACACCCCTTAGAATCTATATTATTGCCATTACAGCTTATGATCAAGGACGGAATTTCGTAAGAGCTCAGACCGATATCTCAAAGGCCTTTGATACTATCTCTAGGGATCGGTTATTGTATGATCTTCAGACCTTTGGGATATCGGATAGCTATCTCCAACTTATTAATGACTATCTGAGGGATCGAACAAATGAGGTGAAAAACTGCCTTAATATCACCTACCCTTCTACACGCGAAGTTATACAGGGATAGGGAAATTGGCCCTCTTTTGTTTGTGGTTTATACTGCATCTATTTGCAATCATAACTTTAATTTAGAAATTGTAAGTTATGTTGATGGCAACTATTTGTGTAAGGATTATGACCCGTTGAAACATGATGATATAATGATTAGACTCGAGGAGGATATAACCTATTTACATAAGTGGTACCATAGACGAGGATTATGTTTGATAGGTCTAAAACGAACATCTTTGTAAATTCAAAAACTAAATCAAATAGACAGTCTATCAAGGTCTTGGGCATTGTGTTTGACACCAATTTCAGATTTAAAGAAATGATTGATCAAATTGTCATGATGTTTATGTCGGAAAACTTTTCTGTTTAAACGGTTGAGAATTTTTGCATCAAGGCAGGAATTACGCGATCTTATAATGATTATGGTAATTCCTATTATTTCGTATAGTGCATTGTTCTGGGCTATCACCATTAAGGCGAATTTGATCAATGTCACCATATAACAATGTCATCCGTACCGCTTTTAAATTGCCGAGATTTTACCTCCATAACTCTGTATTGTACCAAAATTAAAATGCCTACATTAGATACTATTACGAAGACCTGCTTAATAACAGAAATAGCAAGTGTTTGGAGGAAGAATAACCATCCAGTATCTTTTATTCGAGGATGGCCATTTGATTCTTATCGACAGACCCGAGTGTATAAAATTGAGATACCACACCGAATCTCTAGCTTTCTCGCTAAACTTTTCCTACAATGCGATCCCATTATGGAATAATCTCATTGAAATTAAGACGAAAGGCAATTGAATGTAGTGCAAACAAATGCAACATTTCTTGTCAACATTTTAATGAACTATTGACAGATTATCTTATTTTTAGACAAAATGAGAATATTTAATACTCATTGATTAGACTTTGGCTTAGCTGTCATCTTCTTAAATATCATTATTTACAAATCTCTTGTTTGCTCCTTTGGAGTGTGCTATATGAATAAAAGAATAAAAGAAATTGAATATTCACTTGATGATTCAGAAACCAATACAGCACAATCCCATAATACTAAATTCCTAAATTCTTTAGAGACAATGAACTTTCAGTACCATCTTTTGTATTGTTTAATGGTTGTATATGATTTTTATTTGTTTTCTATCAGATATACTATTATATAAAACTTTCCGTCACGAAACTAATTCTCTTTTTAACTCAGCAACATGTTATTAAATGGTTCTCACTAATCTTTCTACAATCTTTTCATAACATATTTTTTAAATGATTATCTATTTTCTCTTTTCAACAAAATAATAAAAAAAAGACTTTGAATAAATTTCTAGCATCCTTTGTAATTCCACCCTATAAATTATGTCTTCTCCATTGATCTCGAATTCCTCGTCAACATCACTCTTTTTGATGAACATGAAAAATAACTCTGCTGAAGTGTTGATAGAGTTCAAGCGACCAAACTCTCCAGACACTCGTCACCAGAATAAATGTCAAAGAAGGACGAACCACAAAGAAATCTGAGGAGATGCATGATGATGATACCAATATTGGAAAATGTCCAACAAGGATAAAGCGTAGCCATCGGTGGGATTTACAGCTGTCGTTAGATGTTAGGGTTTTATAATGCAAATTTAGATATACTTATTCGTTTCTAAAGATTATACATTGCTTTTTAATGCGAATCTAATGCAAGTTCTTAAATTTTTTAAAATATCCGTTTCAAAGCATTAATAAGTATTTTCACATTCAGTATTTGAATTTCTAACATATTTCACAAAGGATCTTGTGTACAGTGAATTTCATTTGCCATTTAATTGCGGAATTTTCCTTCGAGTTTAGAAATACTTTGCTCTCATCAAAGACATTTAATTAAATTGCAGTCACTAATTTAATGGAAATTAGTTTTACTATAATCTATTTTCGACATGGCTCTTACTTTAAATTTGGCTTCCTTTCCGAGACCTCTTTAATTACGTTTGTAATTTATGCTTTAAAATGCCAATCAAATTATCGATTTCCAAATTCCTTAGTTCCGCAATTAATGGAATTCGGTATATAAATTCCATATTGGTATGCCTCAACATAACCTCAGGCCTTTGATTACGGGCAAAAACTTTGCAATTATTTTGATCTACTAAATTAACAGAAACAAATATTAAAGGACAGCATCATCCTTCAGGAATTTATCACCAAATGAAAATTTGTTTTTCATTATACGAATTTTACATTAAGTTCAATCTTCGTTAAGTTGGCTTAAACAGACATCAAAGAGCACATTAGAAGAACTACAAGTCACTCGAGGAAAGATTTTAGAGTTAAATTTGGCATCATATTTTTTTTTTATTATAATCCGATTCACGTAATACAATGTTTACGAATTTTCAGAAGACTGCTGATGAGAAGCACCATGAGAAGGAATGCGGATATCCGAATAAGATTCATTCCGCGTGATTACATAGTTCGTATGGGTCGACATAGACCTCCAGAAAGAGAAAGAGATAAGGCTGTAAACATAGATACCTCTATCTATTGAGTGATATCATAATTTGAATTTTCTTAGTAGTTGGAATATCTAATCACTTTCACTTGTATGCAATCTCAGAGGAACATTTAAAAACGTGATGAACTATCATTATTTTTAATTACAAAAGAACTAGTAGGAACACGCAATCAGTAGATTCCTTTCACTAGGTGTACACTCAACATGTTGATAAGGTGCTTCATGTACTTTCTTTCATATATGGCAACATATTCTTTTATTTGAACTAAAAAGTGAAAAGATGAACTCATCGGACCAGAGGACCTTCCATTTCTCTCGTGTCCAACTTCTAAATTCCTAACAGTCTCTTTTGTTTTAAGATTCATGTTGTAGATTTGTATATAGGACACCTATTCCTTTATACTTGCATTCTTTGTGGGATGATTTTAAAGAAGATGAGGAACTTTTCAATTCCATTAAAAACGGCATCAACTTCTGAACCATAATGAATAAAAAAAGAGTGAAAATGAGAATTGTCTTCTGAACTAAATATTGAAGATTTCCCCCTACTGCATCTAAGAGCAAAACATTTCATGTCTAAATTGAATTTTTACATATTAGCAGTTTTTTAAAATTGTTTTTCCGTTTCCTTGTTAGTATTTTTGTCATAAAATACATTTGCATACTTCTCCCAGATTTTCATTCAGCAAAGATTTGCCCCCCCCCCCCCCCCACCCTTTTCCTTTATTAGGTCACTAAACGTAAGCCGTTCTTCCTTAAGTTCAATAGAGGAAAAGGTGGTAATGTGACCCTCTGCTGGTAAATTGCACCCCTCCCCAGCCTAATAAATTAACTATTAATGCCATCTAGGAAATGGATAGAATATCCAAAGCAATAAGTAATTGCAAAATTTAAGGTATAGATATCGCTTCCTGTTGACTCATCTGTTGGTAAAGCAGTACTATCAACACACGATAGTGACGAAAGTTTATCTTGTCTAATAGTTTTTTCTTTTAATTATGTGCAAAAGAGACTGAGGTTATAATATATAACTGATAATGTTCTGTCTGTGACATATTGAACTCACGTTAGCTTTTTTCCTTAGACCCATTGGTTTTCTTATATTCGGTTCCCTGTTGTTGTTCGTAATATAGCCCCCGGAGTTTGTAATCAACATTTTGCTTTCATCATTTTATTTGATGGTGAATGCTGTCGTAGCCATAAGTGAGGCCGTGGTCTCCGTAGTAGAGGCCTTGCTATCTGTGATAGAGGGAGAAACAGTCATACCAGACTATATCTATGAACCAACAGTAACGAAGAGGAAAAAAAGGAAGAAATTATACATAATGATTCCGATTCTGGAGATGCCCTTAACCTGAACAGAACACCTGAAAACATGAACGCCAATTACGTCTTCTACGATGATGTCAGACGAAAACGATTCCAGGAGTGAAGAATGGGTACAATGCCAAAGGTTGGAAATGTGAGCTCTTAGTGATTGTCCCAGATCAGAAGGATATTGTTATGCAAACACAGCGTGTCCTTAATTATTTTGATTTGTTAATTTTTAGTTTTGAATAGCAGAAACAGCATTATGTTTATTTCAGTTCAGAGAAAACTGTTCTAAGTTTCATTGTTAGATAATATACGTGTTATAAGTATATATATTAAAATAATATATAAATAATATAATATAAATTAATTATAAATATATGTTAGATAATATACGTGTTATAAGTTTAATTGTTAGATAATAACTCGTAGTTATTATTAATTACTAATTTCAATGTTTTGACTATTGAATGTTGATTTTATTCTTGAGTTTAGTGACATTATTTTTCCATACATTTAACCCTCACTACTCTTGAGCTCATCTGATCTGTTTGGATAGACCAAAAAAAATGATTATTCAAATATTTTGAGCATTTTATTTATTTCCCAAAATGATATTTCATGCCAACAAAATGCCACACTCTTTGCGCTATAGTACTGGTTTTAGGATAGCTTATAACTTTTTTATTACAAAAAACAAAAGGTATGGTATTCTTAATCTGACGATTATTACTGTTGCTGAAACGAATCTACAGGGTGATTCTGAAAAAGTGTGTATAACTGTAAGCATTGACAGAGCTGACCAGAATGAACATTTTCTTTTAATTCAATGTAGGTTTGAACTTGAACGCTAACTGAGATTTGAACAGAAATAAAAATGCTGCCACCAAGATCAACAAGTTAATAACCCAGGTTCTGCAACGCCTAGAATTATGAATTTTGGAGGAATAATAGGGTAGATAAAATTCTGTATACCGTTAAAATTTGATCGAATTCTAACGATTAGTTTCCGAGTTACGCACTCAACATCATAACACGTGCTGGTTAGTACTCGCAAGTGAGCATTGTTACGACTTTGAATGCGTAACTCGGAAACTACTCATTGGAATATGATCAAATTTTAAGGGTATACAGAGTTTTATGTACCCTATTATTCCTCCAGGCGTTGTAGTACCTGATTTATTAACTTGTTGATCTTGGTGGCGGCATTTTTATTTCTGTTCATATCTCAGTTAGCGTTCAAATTCGGACCCACATTGTATTAAAGAAAATTTCATTCTAGGCACTTCTGTCATTGCTTACAGTTATACACACTTTTTCAGAATCACCCTGTATAAAGCTAAAGATATGAAATCTTCTATAAAATTATCGCCTTATTCCTTAGCTCATTCTGTAGTTGCAATTTGACAGATAAACAATTTTGACTTGAAATTTGGAGTGCACTTTTTAAATTATTTATTAAAGATATCTAGAAGATTCTCGATTTTTCCTTGTCATATATTAGTGTCACATGTACAGGGTGTCCCAAAAATGACTGATGGATTTTGAAAATCAATAAAAAAAAAACGGAATGCGATAGATATGTATTGTTTGCAGCCTTATGCTTAGGAAATCAGGGAATTTTATCCCACCAAATTTCAAATTTAGTTAACATTTTCACCCACAGGTGAATTGGGTATAATACTCGAAGGAGCTTGTTGCAATTTTCGTGCAAAGTTTTCGGATCTCTCACTATCTAGCTCCTGCAGACATTACTCAGCCGAAGAACTCGTCGCCTCCGACGCTGACTCAATAAGGCTGGAGCCGAAGTTTTAATTAAGGTACGGCGGCCTCGCGAGTAAAATTAAACTGAATAACCCTTGCAACGTCCAATTTTTAATTTGCACCGTTTTTTTAAATATATTGTAGATGATTAAACAGGGAAAGAGGGAGAATAAACCATTTATTTTTTTTTTAATAAAGGAACGAATTTATTTGCATTTACACTATTCGTTTTTTAAGATTGATTTACTAAAAAAAAAGTGTCGTAATTAAAATTTTCTGAAGTTTATAATATTGCTAATTATTTTATAGCATTAATCAAACTATGAATGAATGATGTGGAAGTTATTTACATAAACTTTCGTACATAAATCCAATCCATTAAAAGTTGCTTTAAAATGATTAATGTATTGCCAACCATACAAATGATTTAAGGTTGATGCATTATATTTTAACATGATCAATCTCTATATTAGTTTACATTTAATTCCCTAATGTAATTAGAACAATAGTAAAGAAGGGCATGCCGCTGTAATCAATTTACAGAATGCATTAGAAATTAATCAAATTTAACTCTATAATTTTGTAATGTATGCTTTCATATTCAAATTGCACATTTGTGAAAATGCAATTGTATAATTATTTTAAATATCCCATAAAGGGGTCTCTTCTAAGGAAACTGTAGCATGAAAATTGATTATATTAAAATGAATAAACAGGGCCAAGCCTTAAGAGAAGTGAGAGGAAAAGTGACATGTCAATGGAAGTGTTAATGTCTGGGTGTGAGAGTTTTATTACACAATTGGTATTTGTTTAATATCTTGGCTTTCTGTATGGTTTTATACAGGGTGAATACAAAAGTCTGAACCCCCCTTTTATTTTTTGAACCAAAGCAGATATGTCAATTTTGATGAATCCAATGAATAGGAAGTTGTGGGTGGGCCTATCCCATGGTGCACTTTTCATCATCCCAAATATGCAAATTATGACACATTCAAAATTTATCTCAAAAACCGTAAGGGATATAGAAAAAAGCCTAATTGCAAATTTGTTCAGCATAAAAAAACAACAAAAAAAATCATCCAAATCGGACCAACCAGTCACCCACAATCACGTCACACTGCACAAGGAAAACTGACCCCCGTATTCAGAATGAGCACTCATGCTCTTGCTCTTACTCAAACCATTGTTGAGAACGCATTCAACAATATGAAATTTGGATTCAACAATGGTCCTGAGTAAGAGCAAGAGCGCTCATTCTGAATACCGGCCTAAATGTTGATATTTCCACCATGTAAAGCATGCAAATCAAAAAATTAACATAAATTACCATACTCACATTCATTTTCATGCGGAAAAGCAAATAAAAGGCATGTTTCAACACACACATGACTGAACAATTCCAGGATGGCAAGCTACACTGTTCCGGAATGTGTGCAATATATTTATTTTTATTATATTGTGAATGGAAATATCACCTTCTTTTGTTTATCTGAAAATGTGATAAACAGGTTGGGATAAAGTAATGAAATAAAAGGAAATATTCCGCGATCGAACCAGAGACTACGACTTAACGCATCGCTGTTCTAACGAACTTTTCAAATTTCAGGCATTCATTGATTCATGTGTTATAAAAATATAACTCTAATTGATATGCGCTTATTTACAAATAGCTTAATAATGAGCCTTTGAATTTTATATAGATAATTAGCCGGTTTAATTATTAATTGTGCATATAGTTAATGGATAGTATATCGTGGTTATTTCATGTTCCCATTAATCTTGATTTATGTGATTTATTCCTAGACGATAATAAATCAACCATTCGCCGAAACTATATGTATAATTATTAATTAGGCCTTTAAATTATAGGAAAACTTTATAATAATATGTTAAACTTTGCTTATAAAAGCTACATTAATAATAATTTATATTTAAGGGCATAAACAGATCACATTTAAAATTGATATTCTATCGAGTGCTTATAAATCTCAAAGTGGCAAGAGCTTGAAACAAAAAACAGTTTATGTTTAAGGGCTAATAAAAACAAAGAATGTCTCCATTCATTTATAAAAGTTTATCATCTGGCTAGAAATAGTGATTCTATGACAATTCTAAAAAGATTTCGATGAAATATATATCCTTACTGTACAAGAATGTACTACCAGAAAGTGTTATGCAGGGCGTTTTCAGAGCAATTTGGTAGCTTTTTCCAAAGTATACGGTGAAGTTGATGCTTCCTGAAAAATTTTCCACCATTTCTTAACAATGCGTTCTTGATCCAGGCACATGCTTATTTCCGTAAATACGAGTGTGAGTAAAATGAAAACCGCAAAATTGTAATTAAAATTCCAAATTTCGCCCCACACTGTTTTAATTCTGCAGATCAGTTAAAAATGATTTGTAGAAATATCCGATAGGTAGCAGGAAAGAAGAGACAAGCAAACAACGTCACAGCAGCAGTTTACAGATGGCCGCCCCACTTCAAGCATGCACCAAAGAAGAACAGTGTTTAGTTGTCCGATTCTTTTGAAGGTATGAAACCTATTGAAATGATATGGTGGCCTGAACCATGACTAATGCGGCAATTCTGCAATTTCATCAATCGTTATGCGGCGATTTTCCGACACTAAGGCTTCAACTGTTGCAATATTCTCTGGCGTCATAACTCGTAGTGCCTGACCCGGACGAGGGGCGTCTGATACTGCTGTCACACCATTTGTGAACTTCACACTCCACTCATAAACTTGTTGCTATGACAAACATGCATCACCATTCTTAACTTCTTTGGTGCATGTTTGAAGTGGGGTGGCCATATTTAAACTGCTGCTGTGACGTTGTTTGCTTGTCTCTATTTTCCTGCCACCTACCGGATATTTCTAAAACTCATTTATAACGGATCTGCAGATTTACAACACTGTGGGGCAAAATTTGGAATTTTAATTACAAATTTGCGGTTTTCATTTGACTCGCCCTCGTACTTTCACATCAAATTACTACATTTTGCATTCAAGTCCGTTTTTTCCATGATGTGCAACTTACCTTGGCGCATGAGTAACCACAAGCGAGTAACTGTTTTTCCCGTTCTTACAGTTTTTGCATCCTTTAAAAGTTATACATAATAATTACTAATATCTTTACCATTAGGTAAAATACGCAAACTTCATGAGAATTATTGTGAAACAATCAACACACGATTTAGATCCGTTTAATGACTATAATTTATCCCGACACTGCCCTATACTGAAATTTAGAAAAGTATTCTTGTGCTAGAAAAGCGCACCACACAATGACAGGATAATATGATTTTAAAAGGTTCTCACAGGAGTGCTCGATCATAAACCTCGCTGAAAACTCAGCAACAATGGGGCTCCTCTTTTCAAAGGTTACTGCCACGTGTATATTAAAGGTATTTTAAGAGAGTACGCAGTGGAAGAATATAACACAGACGTAAAATTTGTAATATGATAAAGTTTAATAAAGATAACTCAAATAAAAGCCCATCACACTTGAAAAGACAAAAGTAGAATATTGACTTATATTCAAAATCGTATAACTTAAATTAAGATACTCCTAATTCAATATAAACAATAGGATGCTAACAAGTGTTAAACAATATAACAATAATAATTGTGAACTAACGTTGCTTAAAGCTAGGAACGAGAATAACGTTACATGCTAATATTCTGATCAACAACCATGAACAATAATAATCTATTAAATGGATGTAAACGAGATACCAATTCAAGATTGCGTATAAACACTTATATACTACAATTTCAAAGCGCTTAAGTAAGCATCAGTAACAAATAACAATTCAACACTGTTCCTTTTGCACATTACAACAACCGTAGTTCAGTCATTCATAATTTGTCATTTTTCAAAAGCACTGTCCCTTAAATCTAGAGCAAAGTCTTAAACTCGAAACAACCAGGAACATACAATAATATGTAGAATAAGCATTAGAGTCATAACGTTGGAAGATACGAGTGCGGTAATGGTGGATGACGTCACCGGAATTCGTGATTTCATTCGAATATCGTGACAGTTACCTTACTCATCCGTACGAATTAAATTCAGTTTTTAAACTGTTGATTCTTCGGGCGTCCGCCAGACTCAAACTCGACTATCTGATTGTCGGAATGTGTACCGAGAAATGAAATGGTCACTTCATTTGACATGTTGCCATTCGAGAAATGAAATGGTCTGGAAATAACAATAGATATTTAATGGGGCCAACGCGTTTCGAAATAACTTCATCATCGGTAAAAGGATAGGGTTCCTCTCAAAGTTGGTTTGGCCATTCAAGATCTTGTTCGGGAATTCTTTTGTAAATCTTCTGATCATTAGGGTTTCATGTGTCAGTATTCTCCTGTGGTCAGATTCCACCTTAAGAATCGACATCACGTCGTCGATGGTTCCGAATTGGAGTTGTTGCTTAATGAGGTGGTCGGCAAAAGCCGACTTACCATCACCGTTCAGCCAAACCAAAGTCGAGAGGACTCTTATCCTGGACGCCGTAAACAACATTATAAGCCATTATCACAGAATAGACGTCGATGTGCCCAATCAAGAATGATTCCTTTTCTTTTATTTTTTCTCTTTTAGCTTTTTATTATTAATTGTAATTCAAAGCTCTGTTATTTATTCGCTTAATTTTGTATTTCAGTTGCTATAATATGGCTGCCTCGCCCGTCAACCAGGGCTTGTCTTGTCCAGTTCCTCTGATTGGTGGACGTAAACCATAAATTCCGGACCCTCGGCTCACTTACCTTGTAGATCTCCATTTGTCCCGATGATGAAGTTATTTCGAATCGCGTTGGCTCCATTACATATTTACCGTATTGCTATTCCTGGACCCTTTCATTTCTCGGCTTACTCAGCAATCCTGACCATTATGCAACTCCTAGACATATTGTCATTGTTCATAGGCTAGTTTCGGTGAGCTGTACACCATGCTGAACTTCGCTCCCTATTGATTCTGCAGAAATGGGATTTAAAGTTAGTAGCACGGTCATGGAAACCTACGATTCTAAGTTCTCGGCGAATGGTTATTGTATTAGGTTACTTGAAGTGGCGTTACTGAAGTCTCTAACAATTGCTTCAACTAGACTTCCCATTGCATCGTGTCGCACGTGCTATCGTTGTCTCATTGTCGGTCCTGTATATCATTTTTTATGGCTTTCAATTTGTGGTTTCACCGTCGTTGCTCTTTGAGATCTCCTCTTGACAATCATGTGTCTTACGGTTGAACGGGGTATTTGCAGAATGACTGTTGCATTGTTGATTTCTTATGGCATATCATGTTGGAATTCACTGAGCTCTGATGAGCGATCCAAACTACATCAATATGAATTACAAATGAGTTCAGTAAGGCATGCTTTTATTTATGTTATCTTGGACAGCATAAGCATGTACAGTATTGGATGGTAATAGTGTTTTGAATGGGATGACCGGGAAGTTTTGATCAAATATTTGATCAAAAAGAAAAATTGGTCCAAAATTTATATTTTGTCCTTAAGAAATATTGAAATTCTGGCGCTTTCTAATAACAAACGTAATATGTTCTTAAAGAACGACGACTGTACATATAAGATTTTAATCCAAAAGCTGATTATTTATGTTTTTTTATCTTTTTATTCTCTTTCAGACCCTTGCGATGGCGTCGAGTGTCCCACTTTTCAAGTGTGTCAGCTTGATGACAATCGAAATCCTATCTGTCGGTGCAATGGGATTTGCACGATGGAATTTAGGCCCGTGTGTGGATCCGATGGCAAAACGTACAGCAACGAGTGTATCATGCGCGTCGAAGGATGCAAAGCCCGTAAGGGTATCCGCATCGTCTACAGGGGAGAATGCAGCTCAAGTACGTTGAACCCTGAGAAATAAATTTTACGTTTATAAAATTTTAAGTCGCTTTTATTATTTTCTAAGCTGTTTAAGAATAAGCTTATTCATAGCATGGTTTCACTTATTTTTGTACATTCACTTTAATATTCCAGCATAAAAAGATATTTCCATAAAAAAGCACATTATATACGGTACACATGTTTACAAAGTCCTGGGCGAGAAAAAGGAAATTAAAGGGAAATTTAGGAACAAATGTCTGCCGTCAGTTTCACCCTTCCCCCCTCCTCTTTCTGTTTCTTCTTTGCCCTCTCTTTTTCGCAGAGATTTTTGTAATTTGCTGTAAAACAGGATGGCAAGCGTCGTCAGACTGAAATAATTTTCTGCGATACAATTAAACCTCGTTCTGAGTTTATTAAATTTGCATTCCAAATTGAATCGTACAGACTGCAAGAAGAGTTCGAGCGGCTTCTGCTTATGGAGAAGGTTAAAGAGAAACTTTCTTTGAAACGAAGATGAGGGGAGAAGAAAGCTGCTTTCAAGAATTTCTTATTGCAACGGAAATTAATTTGGCTGTAGTGAAAAAAGACTCGTGAATATTTTAGGCTCTTGAGTTTATTTATGATTTAAAATTTTAATAAATACCAATAAGGTAGACAGATTACACTGGACAACAGCCAAAATGCCGAATTGGGTGTTTCTTGCAATATTTTTAATGCTGAAGAATATAGAGACAATATTAGAAAATGAAAACAAAATTTTCAGCATATTAGACCCATTGTGCCGAGGAATATCTTTTGTATGAGGTATCTTGTAGATCCCGCCGAAGGAACCAGCAGTTAGGGTCCATATTCCCAGGTCCGCCTCTCCATGGCAGAAATATCCTGGTGGAATTTTTCTTCATGTTCTTCACTAATGTCACCAAGGTTGGCAGGAAAAAAGTCGAGGCTTTCCTAAGAATCCGTGCGCTACAACCTTTAGAGCTTTCCAGGCTGTTAGTTCCATGGGTTCAATGCAGTTTCAAACCCGTTATCAGCCATTAGCTCCCTGATTTGAGGGCTGACAAAAAATGATGTTGGAATCTCGCGTATCAGATAATGGAATCCCGCGCCCTACCTGTTTATTGCCTTTACAGAGTTTTTCATTAAACCGAGCTTGATATGAAATCGAGCAGCAGGATTTTCTCAATTTGGGCTGGGTGTTTATTTTTGACATTCATTTGCCCACGAGTCAAATTTTGGCGATATAGCCAGTCCTTTGAACTATAGTGGGAATCTTTTGTTTGTCTATCCTATTCACAAATGAAACAACAGTATTTGTGTACCCGCTCTGCATGCCTAAAAGAAGTCCAGTGATTTCAAATCTCCACAAACATACCATTTGTACTGGCCAATACCGAATTTCAGTTTGTTTTATCACAAAAACTGTGCTAGAGTAATTTCAAAATTCGTAATCCACAGAAAAAATACTATCAAAATCAGCCACTTTCATTCCATAAACAAGAAAAATCTTAAATTTTGTGGCCAGTGAAATTTTATAGATAGATTTATAGGTAAGTGAATACTGAAATAAGATAATAAACTTTGCCTTTGCGAATTCATTTTGTGAGAGTATTATCCTAGGCCTTTTTTGCAGGTTTCGACCTTTTTCTCAACTTCCTCAAATCTTCTGTTTTATGACAAAACCATAAGGGTCAAAATGGCACCTTCACAAACGGACAAAAAATTATAAAGATATAATTTGCTTTCTTGCACTATATTAAACTATTGATTTAACAGATGTCGATACAGCAAACTTGATTTATGATCTCATGTCCGGATGGTGAGCAAGCTCTCACAGTCAGATATGGTAATCATCTAAAGTTAACATCTAGAAGACATCCAACGTTTGGATTCTGCTTAATAGTCATCTTACCATCATATTCGATTAGGAGTGTGTTATTCCTCTAGAAACAGTCAACGTTTGGATCTCCAAGAAATCATCGTGAATTTTTACATCCGAGTGGTCAAATTATTTTCTTCGAATTTCAAGTACATTCCATCTGTACATTTTTATTATTGGAAAAAATCATATCATCATTTTAGAATAATTCTACTTTCCTTTCCTTCTTTTATTGGAAATTATTATTCAAATTTGCCATGTATTCTGTAAGGTTTTCAAAATATTCTCACTAATTTTTCATGCATTATTTATTTAAGCTGTTTCTACTAGCGCATCTTCATTGAGTACCCGAATTTAAAAGTCTCTCCTATTGATGCGGTAAATGGGCGGTATAGTTTGTTATACGTAAGCAAAAACTTATCATGTAGCAATTGCTTACAATCGATCATTCATAGGTTAAAGACCTTTATCGGAGTATAAAAACCCATCACTCGTTTCTTCTTAGCGGTGCTTCAGGCTGTGGAATGATTTCGTTTTCTATGGTTCTTTTTATTCGGCAACGCTGCTACATAGAATACTGTATTCTATACTCCAGATATCTCATCCGTATATTCGATTGGCTATTACAATTGGAAGAGTGGAAGCTCAGAAACCTTTAGCATCCTTGGATTATGCAGGCTGAATTGTTATAGCCCCGAAAAAATCGCATTAGACCTCTCCATTCTCGGGTCAATTGCATTCACCTCCCAAAGTAATAAAACGAGAACACGGCGGGAATCGACAAAGAATATTGACTCACAAGTCGCCTGGTGGCTTGTCTCAAGATTTGAGAAACCTAAAGGCAAGAAGCAAGATCCTTCATTGAAAGAAGACATGTACTCAGCAACGAAATTTAATGTAGACAATCAAATATGCAGTTAAAACTAAATTGCATCATATAATGTAAAGTTGAATTTTTATTAAGATGTGTTAGAGATATTACAGCTTGAAAAGGACAGGCTTCAAACGTAGTAATCAACGAAATCAATACCGATCTTTTATTGCTAAAATAAAGCTCATCGCGCAAATTACTACTTATTGGACAGAAATTGTCATCACTCTAGAAATTAACTCCATTGTTTATACATTGTCAGGAAATCAATTTATTGCAAATTAAATATCGGCTGTTCATTCATCATTGCTTTCACCAAAACATAATGAATCCAGGTCTTCTCGTAGTGTATAGAATTGTGAAAGTAGACTTTAATAACATGCTTTAAAGAATATGTTTTATGAAGAAGTATATCAGTTACGTCATTAAGTAATCAGATGATTTCTTATACTTATTTTAAATACTACGCTTAACTGTTCACAGTCATTAATTAGGAAGGTCACTCCACAACAAATAATACTTTCCGAAGGAGTGCAACGGCACCATCAGCTCTAAATGGCTGCTGCAGTTGACGTCTGTCAGAAGCAACGTGTTGTAATTGAGTTCCTTGTGTGCGAGAATGAAAACATCCACAAGTTGTTAACACCAATATTACAAGGAACATGCTGTCGAATGCAATAAACTTAATCATTGGATACCTAGAATTTCTTTGGTCAGTTCCATTCACCTCCTAAAGTAATAAAACGAGAACACGACGGGAATCGACAAAGAATATTGACTCATAAGTGATATGCTTGATGGCGTGTCTCAAGATTTGAGAAACATAAAGCCAAAAGACAAGATTCTCTCCTTCGTTAAATGAAGACATACACTCTGAAAGGACATATTCCCTTATGTTACCGGCAATATCTTAAATCCGGCAATGTATAGAACGTCCAGGGAATATATAGAATGACTAAAGGTTGTAGGCAAAGTATGAAATGGTTTATATATCACACATTTCCTAGGCATTCTATACAATGCCAAAGAGCCAGCGGTCAGGATATACTCCCGCTACGCACCAATAATTATCAAAAATTAGTGGACGATGCGAAAAAGTCTAAGACGATTACTAAGAAGGAACCACGGCACTCTTGGCTGCTGAAACGCTATGATGTAATCGTAGTAGAGAACAAAAGTAATGATATTATCAGTGTGTTTGGAACATTATCTCTAGTTTCCATTTAATAATTTATTTTGTGTGTTCATCAACTTTTCTGATGGTTTGGAAAGGAGGAATTACCGATCTGCGAGCTGGGTGCCCGCCCTATCATTGGACCTCTATCTTGACTACCTTGTAGTCTTTAAGAACACCTGGTGACAGCCTGGCTGTACTGTGTTCACGATGGCCCAACTGGCAGAGGCAACGAGCATGATACTCCAGTTCCTGGTTCGAAAAGTTTTCCTTCCATTTTTCTGATATATTATTTTCTTATGTTTGGAGCATTATCTTCAGTTTCCATCTAATAATTTATTACGAAAGTAATATTTATCTTGTTAAAAAAGGCATCAGCGCTGTTCATTTTTATGTCATATACTCAGAATTATTTGACGTAACTTCATGAGGCCGATTTGGCCGTTGGACATGGGAAAGGCGAAAGAATGTTGAAAGAATTTTTACACAAGTAAAAGAATATTACTCGTCATGATATGGAATTGTACCTTTGTGAGCCAAGCCAGAAAAAAGTTTTTAAAAATGTTAAAAAGGTATTGTGGTTAAGACTATCATAGTGCCATAACACTGCTCTTACTGACTTGGAACTAGGAATCTTAAACCAACTGTATGCGATATCACAATTCACTATATGTCCCAAGGACTTATTGTGAATTGAAGACGTCTTTGACCACGAAATAGATTTCCAATCTGTGCTGCCTGTCAGTCCACAGGACGCGGTCAAGGAGGATTTGTGAGACGCATGTGCAAGACCAAGTGCCAAAACATGAAGTGCTTTTGTTCGAAAAGCAAAATTAAATGTAATTCAAAATGCCTTTCTAGCCTTCCTTGTTGTAACAAGTAACTTAAACGCCACTTCTGCTTTCGTGTTTAACTGGTAAGAACGTCCTTTATTTAATGTCGCAGATCTTCGTTCTTTGTTCAGTGCCAATAACGGCGTCTTTTGATACTTGCCTACAGTTACTTGTCATTCTGTATAATACATAGGTAACGTATGGAATGCTTAGGAAAAGTATGCAGCATAATCAGAAAAAAATAGATATTTTATACTTTGCCCAAAAACGTCAGGCATTTCTTAGTAATTCTATACAATACCTGCTTTTCGCACATTACCGGTAACCTATACAAATAAATATGCAATTGAAAGCAATTTGCATCATTTAGTGTAAAAGCGAATTTTTCTTAAGATGTGTTAGACATATATGAGAATTTTTTAGTAAGATGACATACGGCCATTCTCAAGACATGAATATTATAATGAAATTAAGAGATGAAGATTATAGCCGTTTCTGTCTTACGGGTGTATCTACATGCTATGTTAATAGCAAACCTGTGAATTAAATAACGCTAAAAACACAGTTTTGACGAAGCTCTGTTACTTCTTATGCGAGTGGGGTAGCAGAAATATGGCATATAACTACAGTGCGCGCCGCTTAATGTGATCACTTTGGGACCAAGCCAAATTGCTAACAATAACCGACTGATAACAATATCCGAAGTTGAAAAAAGATGCATTGTGGGAACATAACATGACACTCTACAGTCTTTAAAATTAAAAAATGGTAAAATCTTCCTAGGAAGACCATAAGGCGGATAATTATAAGGAAATTTGTGAGCTCTTTCAAAATTATTTGGATAAAATGCGTCTCTTAAAATTTTATTTATTTATTTATTTATTTATTTATTTATTTAATAAAACATTCTCAAAGACATATTGGAAAGATACAGAGAAATCAAATAAGAAGTTAATGTTTACAAATGGTAATGCAGTTTGCTTGAAAAACAGGGATTATAATTATATTTAATTACTTATCTCACTTGTTGGGCGCGAAATAAAATGGACTGGATGTAGTGCGTTACAATATGATCTATAGAGATCTCGATGGTCGTTTAGACAATTGGCAAACCCTTTTTACTATGATAATCTGTAATTGAGGCGTAGTTGCGAAGGGAAAAGGCGGCTTTGAATATTCGGTTAAAAGAACTTTTAGCCGTGTATCCTCATTTTCTACGCCTAGGACCAAATCGGACTTCCAAAATCAGTATTGGGAATCATCTTGCTTTTGAAACTTTTCAGTTATCCAAATTCATTTCTTGAACTCGCATTGGAATTTTCCTTCAGCAATCTTGACGTTGCATGTGAAGAACACGGAGAACGTTTCTACCAGGAAATATCCGTCATATATTTGGTTGTGCGAAAATATCGTTTGAACTCGATGAGGAATCAACAAAAAAAAGCTTTGAGAAACATTTTTGTAAGAAAGACATCAAAAACTTCGTTTTAAAGAAATTCACTATGCTTCCTAGTTCTTTAGTATTCTCCAAATGGTTGCACTACTGCTGGAATCTACAGTGTGTTTACGAACCTTGTGTACAAACTTTTACGGGTGGTAGAGGACCCTATTTTGAGTATATATAGCCAATAAACTGGTGGTCGTAAATGAATTGTCGGTACATGTATGATGTTTGACAATTATTTTATCTATCAAGGATTCAAAAACCTCTGTATACCTTAAGTCTATTAAAGAAATTGAGTAAGCATATTTACAGTGCTGGACATAATAATAGGACCAGTCGAAATACAAAACACAGACTATTTTTATTTAATTTTTTAAATATTTTCTGTTTTTTACCGTATAAATAATTTTATTTGTGAAAGGAAATAAAAAAATAAAAAAAGTTATGACAAAATTAAGTTTTTTTGAATAATCTCTATAGAAAGCAGTGGACAAAATTATAGGACCACTCTTGAGAATAATGTACTTTTCTATAAAAATTTGCATGTCTGGTGCTTTTTTTTTTACTGCAGGCTGCTTAATCATTGATAAAAAAAGAGAATCAATGTGATTTGACTGCAAACGAACAATGGGACGTGGTACAAAGTTAACTGACAAACAGGAAGCTCAAATTATTGCTTATCATAACTGTGGGAAAAGCGAAGGGAGATTGCAGCATTAATTAACAGATCAAAGACTGCTGTGCATAATTTTCTACAAAATCTTGAGAAGTATGGAAAAGTTTGCCGTGCTGGAAGACCCAGTAAGGTGTCAGAAAGAGACAAACGTGCTATCCTTCGAATGGCATCAGATACTGGCTCAACATCATCAAGCATCACTTCATCTTTGAATCTTCCTGTTTCACCTAGAACAATACGCCGTATACTCCATGCATCCAAAAACCACGTTTATACGAAAATGAAGTTAAAGCCAAAGTTAACTTCAAAACATATGAAAGACAGATTGACATTTGCAAAACGGTATATTGGAAATAGTGAAATGTGGAACCTTACCATCTTAAGTGATGAAAAAAAATTTAATCTGGATGGGCCTGATGGCATACGGTTCTACTGGCATGATCTTCGACGTTCAGAAAAAAATCTTTCAAAAGTGTTCAAGGTGGAGGCAGCGTGATGATTTGGGCTGCTTTTTCAGCAAAGGAAAAAAACAAGCTTAGCGTTTGTCAAAGGGAAATCAACAGCCGACGATTATCAGGACATTTTAAGAAATTACCTGTTGCCATTTAGAGATGAATTGAATGATCCAGACATCGAATTTCAACGAGATAATGCACCTATCCACCGTGCAAAGTCAACGCAAGAGTGGTTTTTTGATCAAGGACTGACTGTGTTGGACTGGCCAGCATGCAGTCCTGATCTTAATCCAATTAAGAATTAATGGGGTGATCTTGTACGAAGTGTATACGCAAATGGAAAACAATTTGCGAATGCAAAAGGCTTAAAATGTGTCATTCAAAAAGCATGGGATTAGATTCCTTGTGAAAGACTGTTAAACTTGAGCCAGACAATGACCAACCGTTTAATTGAAGTATTAAGTTTAAATGGTAAACAAACTAAATATTAATATTATTTATTTTTTGGAAAAAAATATTTTATTATTTATTTTCCCTATAAAAAACATTGCGGCCCTATAATTTTGTCCACTGCTTTCTATAGTGATTATTCAAAGAAACTCAATTTTGTCATAACTTTTTTTTATTTTTTTTATTTCCTTTCACAAACAAAATTATTTATACGTTAAAAAGCAGAAAATATTTAAAAAATTAAATAAAAATATTTTGTGTTTTGTATTTCGACTGGTCCTATTATTATGTCCAGCACTGTATAACATATGGCATTTTCGGTTATCCATTTTCGTTTACCCAACAAAGTGTGTCCTTCTATGTTATATTAAAAAACGTGATGCGTTATCTTTGAAGTGACATTTGTATAATATCATTAATGCATATTGGAAGGTAAATAAGGAATTTAGTGCAGCTTCAAAGATTGTATTGTTTTGTCGAATTATTACTTAAAAAAAAACGATGTATACACATCATTTAGGGAATAAGAAAGACCATCGTAAATCGCGATTAGAAGTTTTAAACCTTAATTGCAAAAACAGTAACCATAGAAAACAAATGCGTTCAACTTTAAATTGAAATTGAAACTCCTTATTAAAATCCGTAAAAGAAAATTAGAATTATTCCATGAGGGTGAAAAATTCAAGGATGATAGCCTCTTAAACCAGAATAGACTTCTGAAGTAATGAATTTTCAGGTGATCCCCTTCGGTGGAATGGCGCATAAAAACAAACATAAATGAACATCGGATAATGAAAATCCTTCACGATGGGAATTAGCATATTGGGGGTTTGAAATACACTTTCTGAAAAGACCGGAGGAACTTGGTTTCTTCTTTACAGAATCAAAAAATCATCGGGTTGGAAGTGTGTGCCTCAAATAGAGTTGGATATTAAATTTTCCCCTTTCATTTGTTTACTCATTTTTCATGACGTTCGATTTCTGCTGGCGATACGACTGCGATTTATGATTAAATAATGATGAAATGTGCAAGCGAAAAAAGAGCAAACAAATTGCTTTTTTTTGAAAGAAAAAAATATAAGACTATCTTATCTGTGAAAGATCAATTGCTTTGGGTTTTGTCGGCAATTCCTCGTATGAAAAATCGATATCGAAATCTCAATTTTTTTTTCTCTTCCTTTCATTAACATAATGGAGATATTTGGAAAATAATTTTTATTTTCTTGGCACATGTGTCCCACTCAGTGTTGCTGTCCAACAACTTCCTTTAATTTAGTTTCGGCTTTCTGTTTGTCAGTCTTGAGGGGGGTCTCAGGTGTTTCAAGCGAGATGGTCGTTCGTCGTTGGTTAACCCTCTTCTGCATTTTGCCACTTGTAGTGTGACGCTGTTTCATTAGTTTTCCACGTCACACGCGTGGGCGTTCGTGCCATCCTCACGAGGCCTCCAGAGGACACCACTCAAAAAGTAAGTTTCTCTTGTTTGAGTGCCTAACACGAGAGGAAAGTTAATGAAGCCACGCCATCTATGATTAGGTATAAAACAACACGTGCACCTCGCAAGGGAATAAGTCATTCATAACTAAGTGACAAAAGCGTTAGTCGTAAAAAAGAAGAAGGCGGAACCCCGTAGGGAGAAACTTTTCACTCGAAATAAATGTGCGTTTGTATGGAATATTAATGAAGACATAATTATCCTATTATTTAATTTTTGTTTATATACAAATATCCATTACGCGTTTAAGTGGGTTTGCTTTTTATGTTTTAAGCTTTTAGATTTTGTTAAACATTGTTATGTTATTACTGTCGCCATATTTCGTTCTTGTTTTTTCACATCTGCAAAGCTGATTTCGGGTCTCTTAAATTATTTAATGAATGCGCTTGAGAAAATGTAAATTGCAACACAATGACATATTCCTACGTTCCTCGATTAAGTTTTCTAAGTAGATTCCATTCTTTTTAAAACTGGGTGCAACGGATGAAAAACTATATTCTTCTTCGGAAAAATAAGCTAGGCTATCCCAAACGTAGTAATTCATTATGAAGAATGGAATGCAATAACTCATTACCGATGTTTGCATTCCACAGTAATGCAAACGTTAAGGGAATGTTTAGAAATTGGCACTATGAATTCCATGAGAGCCTTCACTGACCTTCCGCAATACTAATAAGGCCAGATAGTTGGAATTAAATAAACTTATGTTGAATCTTCTTTTGGGACGCCTTATTGTTATCACCGTTATCAGCCTCCGAATAAAAATAACCAAATTGGAAAATTTTTTCTTCCCCGCTTAGAATAGAAAATACCCAGAAGTCATCCAATATATTGGGGGTATCTAATTGGGAGTTGTAAGATCCTGAGAACAGCTGACGTTTTGGATAGAGACTATCGTTTGTCAAAGCAAAATAATTAGGATGTTAATCAAAGATACCATCCTCAAGGATAGTCTCTATCCGAAACATCAGCTGCTTCTCAGGGTCTTACCACTCTGTCCAAATTTGGTTTATTCATGGGTTGTTGTCTTTCTTCTACATCCGTCATAATGAGGATATAATATTGAAAGCAATTTTTAGTGACACTGCTTGATTCCTAAACATTTTCTTAATTCCATGTAATCTGTAGTGAATGGCAAAATATACATGAGTAGTTCGAATAAAAAATAAATTTATTAAAGAAGTAATTCTTATAGCTTAATAATTTCTTTATATTGATTATTATTATTATTATTATTATTATTATTATTATTATTATACAGATAGTCGTTTTTTTCCCTTCATTTTTTTTCTTTTTCTTGGTTTTTAACTCACTGAAACAATATTTAAGAAATCTGTGTACAAACTTTTAGGACCTTATTCTGAATATATTTTGTTAATAAACTGGGAGTCGCAAATGAATCTTTGATACATAAAAAAATTGTCAAACATCATACCTGCAACGGCTGTTTGAGACTTCCTTATAAAACCGGCTCTCTCATTAATGTTTTTCCAGAAAACGAAGATATTAGAAAATTTAATACTGATAGTCACAACGTTTTTAATACTACATACAGAGCTTCCCAAATTGATGTATACACTCTTTGAAATGTTATAGCTCAGCAACTAAATGAGATAGAAATATAAGGTTTGTTGTGTATGATCCAGACGGCGCTGGAAAAGCATAGCAACACGTTCATTGTTGTTCATTAGTTTATAAATCAAAATGGCGGTGAGACTTTCATTCGATGAACGTAAGTAGATACTGAAGTGTTATTGGAAAGTGGAGAATGTTGTTGAGCTTCAACGATGTTGGAGGGTTGAATTTGGTATACCACCGCCAGAAAGGATAAAAATAGCAAAACTCCGAGACAAGTTTGAAGCCGAAGGAACGGTGAAAGATGTGTTGAAAGGTCGGTGCGGAAGAAATAGAAGTTCCACTTATAACGATCGTGTTGATGCCGTCATGGAGGTTTTTGCACGATCCCCAAAGAAGTCAGTGAGGTAATGCTCTCGTGAAATTGGTATCGCCAAATCCAGTGTTCATCGAATTTTGCGAGGCCAAAAATGGAAGCCTTACATTCCACGACTTGTCCACGCACTAAATGAGGACGATCCAGATATGGCAAAAGGTGGACATTTTGAACATGTACGGGCTTAAGGAAGTTTAAGGAATAAAATACAACAAACCTTATATTTCTATCTCATTTCGTTTCGGAGTTATATCGTTTCAGAGAGTGTATACATCAATTTGGGACACCATGTATTTGTAAAATTACAAAAGGTGTTCAAACTGTTGACCATGAACAGTAATGCGTCTTGTCATTGAATTTCTGACGCGGCTAAAAATCCCTCCATTGTCTCTTACATGGTCACTTGCAGCCACAATTCGCGCTACCAGCTTTTCTTCCGTATCCACAGCAGTATCGTATACCGCATTCTCCAGATGTTCCCAGAAGAAGAAATCTAAAGGGTTTAGTCCGGCGATCGAGGTGGCCAAGGAACTGGGTCATCGTTCATGGAACGTATTGTCTAAGTGGAGGAAAGTTGCACCGAAATGGGCTGGTACTTCCATCCTGTTGGAACCACATGATACTTCAGACAGCCAAGCAACTCTTGCAAAACCTGTTGTAAGAAGATTTCATACACATCGCCATTTAAAGTTTCTTGAAGCACAGACTTGTTTTATTAAGCTCATATTTCATTATTAACAAGGTTCATAATTTTTTCTTGTTTTGTTAAGTTAATTTTTTCGTAATTCGCACGATTATGCGGTTTTATAATGTCTTTGATGCTTTGGGAACACTCCCCCTCCACATTCCATTCCCGCCCAACCAACAGCTCTTCTGCTTATCCCGCTGAAGTTTAAGTTCAAAACTTGGTCTTTTCTTAAGCGCATCATCATCATCATCATAGTCATCGCTCTCTGCCTCATACCCTTCAAAGTATTGTCCGATGACATGAACATGGAGAATCCCTGCCCAAACATTAACACCGATGACCAAGGATTATGTACTTTCCAAAGATTTTCCATGTACCCTAAAAGTTTGTACACAGAGTTCGTTAGCACTGTGTTTAAAAACTTAATGCAAAAACTTCATTGACCAGAGGATCAACTAAACTTTGATGTAGAAAGATAGGGTGTCAGGTTCTGTTTTCTTTTTCAAAGTATTGCAGTTGCTTTATTTCAAGCCAGTTAGACGCTAAAATAAGCGATATATTGAAGATTTTTATGAATAATTAAACGTTAAATGTATTTCGAGGAATAAGAATATTCAACACTATTTTCCAGCCATTCTATATTTAGGTTATCATAATAATTTTTTTTCTTTCTTTCCGGAGCAGCATCGAATCCTTGCAACAGCCTCTCCTGTCTGCCTGGACAGGAGTGCGACATTGACAAGTTCGGGATCGCGACGTGCGAGTGTCCTCCGCCCTGCGAGCCTGTCATGAGGCCGGTTTGCGGCAGCGACGGTTTCACCTACGACAACGAGTGCGAGATGAAGCGTGCCTCATGCATCAAAAAGAATGTCATTGAACTGCGGTACATCGGATCCTGCAGTAAGTCCATTTTCTCCTTTTGTACGCAATAATATTTCGACGACCGACTCCTTAGGTTTCCTTTTACATAATGAAATTTTTCCAGAACCCAAACGGACCTCGTCGGATATTTTCCATTAAATCTTTATGAATTTTTAATATTACTCGAAATATTAACAACTTTATACAAGAACGATTAAAGTAAACATTGTGTATACAGGACCATGCGAGCACACAAAGTAAATGAGTTTCAAACAAAATGTTGGTGATAAGCGTGAATTAGTTCCTGACGACGAAGCTCGTTTTTAAATAAATAATTTACTCAAAGACAACTCTCCATCAAAAAGTAAATTAAATTTGTATTAACTTTTCGGTAGTTGGTAAATAATCCTTATTGAAAAAATCTGCAACGCCATTCGCCGGATTGTTTCACTTCATTATTTAAATTTACAACGACTCTTAACTTAAACGCCAATCCTAGCAATGGTGAACATATAATGCTTCCTTATTGGATTTTTAAATTTGCAACGCTTGTTTAACTTGAATTTGCGTGTACATAATTTTAAGAGACATTCAAAAATGCTTGTTTAAACTTTTAGTATAGTTTTCACTGTTATCTAAAATGTTTACTGTGCGGTGTTAGTCTGAAAAATATTTAAACAACCGCCGATACATTTATCTTTTCGTTTCGCATTCGTTACCTCATTATTATAATCTGCTGCCGGCAGCCCTTAATCGAGACGAACAAGTTGGAGTATGTAGTCGAGCGCCAAATTTATAACTTTTGAGGGCACCAGCATTTTCTTCAGGAAAGTATTTAGAATATTTAACTTTCATCATTCTTAGTCGTTACTGTGATGATAAACTATGATTTACGAGCATCGTAATATTGACCGCACTAGATTTTTTAATGCTTGAATTACATCTCCAAAAGGTTTTCAATGTTTGAACTGCTTCTATGTTTTCCTGTTGCTGTTTTTTAAGTTATAAATGTAGTTACAACAATTTTAAAAAACAGGGAGGAAATAAATATCATTAATTTAAAATTTATTTGCAGATAATTTATAAAAAAAAAATCATTTATTTTTAGTACTCCGTTTACTTTCCCAAGATTAGTGGATCCAACAATCGCAAGCACTGATTCTAGGGCTTTAAAAATCTTACTGCCATTGGCGGTACACCGACATCCAATCTGGCAATTTCGATCTCTCTGAGATGGCAAATTGGCAAATTGTTCGTTTCAGTTGGTCAGTGCCCCGAGGTATCGTAATATTATGAGAAAAAGGTATTGATATTTTCATCATAGTGTATTGTTTTGGAGCAGTTTAAAAATTATTAGCGAATAAATTGAACAAAAGAAATGCACTATTAATGGTGATAACAAAGGAGAACAAAATTAATTTTTCAATTACGACAGTGGAATTCAACATATGAAATGATGGAATGTAATTAAGGTTAATTCAATTGCAAATGTAAATGCTAGCGCCAAATTTCATTTCATTTAAATGACAATATCTGACCGGATTTTTTTAGAAAATTTTAATTATATATTGAAACCAGCTAGAAAAGCCCTTTATTTCATTTTGTTCGAGGCGGATTTAAACCAGTTTACTTCATTTATTGAGAACTGCTGTTGTGTAATATTTGTAGGTAATGGTCGTTAGTTAGTTCTGCAATACTAGATCTGGCATACTTGTACGAGAGACATTCAATAATTAAGGGTAAGTTTCCCGGTTAAGATTGAGCGTAACTTCAAACGTGTAATAATTGCATTACGTTGTAGTTAAAGAGCCTTTTTATGCATTCTTTATTGTGTTTTCTTATCCACATTTTAACCTAGTCTTGATTTGCAATTCAAGCGTGTAGAGAATCTACAGGGTGTTTCACAACTATATGGTCAAACAAGTAATATAGGAAGGTCTAATAAACATGGGTCAAAAAACAAGCCATTTTCGAGTTATTGTTGATTTTACACCAAAATCCGCGGATTTAATAATATTAAACACTTGTTTAATTTAATGTTATTAATGAAATTTTTAGTTTTTAATTGGAACGGTTTTATTGAAAATACGAGTAATACAAATTTATTGGAATTTTGGAATAACTCTAAAGTTCTTCTTTTCCGGACAGCGGTTTATATGCAAACTTGCCTCAAATTGCCTGAAGATTGTATACGCAAACTTTAACCATACAGTTGTGAGTTGTGAAACACCCTGTATAGAACAGGCTCTGACAGTGTGCATTAGCTGACAGGACAAGCGGGATTCGAAAATATAGTGTCTGTATCATAATAATTATCATGGTTATATAAGAAATTTAGATCCGAATAGCAGTGCACGAATCATGGTTTAAAAAAAAAGAGCAGCGGCTATGGTCATTTGTGGTCATAAGGATTGAAACTGAGGAAAATTGTAGAGTAATGCCCTTATTTATTAAATTACTCTCGTATAAATTTCAGTATTTTTACATAATGTTAATTATGTACTTTTGTAATATAATAATTATTTGTAACATAGAAACGAAATTTAGTTTGTAAGCTTTTAGAGAAACCTCGTTTATTTTGCTGTTTAAATGATGAATAAATATGTTTTATTTTTACTTTAATTAATTTAATTAATAAAAATTTTTAATTTCAGCAAGAGATTGAGATATTGAGAAAAATCTCACATGTCACTTAATTAAAATATGCCAAAAGATTCTTCTTATATATAATAGCATGGCTATGGCATGTTCTTCAATATTTTTACTAGATGTCTATTCTTATTAACAAATTCTTACGTTTACTGTAAATTGTCGCAAATTATGCATTGCTCGTTAAATTTCATCATCCATCAAAATTTATACAGGCCTTTTTTATTATACTTTACAAAATTTTTCTTCTCGTTCATTTAAAATAATGGTATTCTATGCCTTTTTTTGCATCAAACGTTCTCTCTTTCTCTCTCTAGCATATCTTATTACGAACCATATTTTATAATTATTCTCTATTTTCCCCGCACTCTTTAAAGAGAAGCAGTTCTTATCAGATGATTACAATGAAAAATGAAATGAAAAAAAAAAAGCCTTCAGGAGGGTAGAATGGCGGTCCTGTTCTCTTGCGAAGCTTTTCAATTAACTTAGACGAAGGCTTGGGTTAATATTGTGGTGGAAGTACATCTAAGTAGAAAAGCACAGCCTTTAAAAAGATCCTCATAATGAGTCGACTTAATCTTCATCTTCCTTCGTTTTCCGGTTTAATTTTGCAAACTGATAATTATCTAGTACGCGACTTCTGTTTAGTACTTCGTCTAAAAATTGATTTTAGATCTTAATTAAAATTACTTCTAAGACTGACGAAGAATATATTAGCTCTCCTCATTATGGCATCGAGGATCGAGTAATGTTCTTGTTTAGAGTTGAGAAGTTGAATGTTATACGTTAAAGGTGAAGTTCATTAAGGAAGAAGAAGCGACCTACGTAGGAAAATTTACATAATGTAAATTTACATTATAATCATCACTTCCATTAGCTTATGGTAATGGAATACGGATACTCAAAAATGTTATCTTTAATACTCCTTTAAAGATAGATGGGTTTTTATAAGATAATATATTTTTAATTTTTTAAATAAATTTAAATTAATTTTGAGGCTTTAAAAGCAAAATCTGAAAAGGAGGATATAGCGTGCATATAATGCCATTCAATTGAATTCGTCTTGCACTTTTTCGTCAAATAACGTTGTAAAATATTGTATGATTATATGCATCCTGGTTTTTATTCTCTCCTTTTCAGGTACAGAAGGTCCTTGCCATAAATATCCTTGTAATCATAGTTCTATTTGCGTTGTAAAAGACCACAAGCCTGTGTGCGAATGTCCAACGTGCACTGCCGAGTTCAAGCCCGTATGCGGCTCGAACGGCATTTCCTACAACAATGAGTGTAAACTGAAGTTGGAGAGTTGTGAAAATAAGAAACATATCACCACGCTTTACCAAGGCCTATGCAGTAAGTATCTCTAAAGATAAACCGAATAACAATTACGGTGGTGGTTTGTGTTTTAAACTGCACGTTTCTAATCTTCTCATGCACAGTTTGAAGTTTTATACTTTTGTGGTCTTTTTTTTTTTAATATTTTTTTTTGTTTCAATAAAACAGAAAAGCAGTAGCAAATTTTATGTGTGAATTTAGGTTTCCAGCTGTAAGAATCTCTACTTTTTTTTTTGTTTTTTCGGATTTTGGAATACCTTTCTTCTGTATCTGCTTAGGCATAGGAATTCATAAAATAGTAACTATTATTATTTTTTCGAATATTTTGAATTTTGGAATTTCCTACACGTAAATGCCTCTACGTTATATTTTGACTAATTTTCTTATAAGGGAACCATTGCCAATAATTGTGGACTGAATTATATTATTACCAAGACGAAAGAAAAGATGGCCATAAATAATTAAAATTTTTATTTTATATATAAATAATAATTCAGCTGCCAGCATATATAAAAAGTTAAAACCAAAATAAAGAACAAAAGGCATTTTTAATATCAAATTAAGAAAGTGGATATCCCAAAACCTAAAATTTGTTCAGTAAGTTTTAAATTTAATTTCTCAAGCCGCTTTCTCCTAAGATTTGGAAATAAATGGCAGATAATGTGTGGGTTAGAGCGCGAAAATCTTCCGAAGTGAATTCTATTTTCGATGTGAGCAAAAATTTTGGAATCAATTTACTCTTCTTGGAGTTTTGCATGAAAGATTGCGGTGTCACACGAGAATCAGGGAAGATGTGTCAGAGACCCTGGAATTGGAAAAGATAAACTTCAACCAGTCTCATTTCCCTGTAGACGTACGAGGAACTCCATTTATCACGTGCGAACGCGCGCCCAACATCTGTCTGGTCGCCCCCGAGCAACGAGTAACTTTTCATGTAGACCCGGTGGCAAAAGCACTAGATGCGATATCCTTTCAGCTCTTGACTTCCCCTCCCTAACTCCATTCCTTGTCTCCCCCCCCCCCTCCTCCTCAACATCTGTGCCAAATCATCTTTTTTCCGTAGATTGAAAAAAATAAATATTATTTAATGATAAAGCTTGAAAGTTCTGATTTGAAAGCATTTTGCCGAGTTGATCAGTCCTTTTTACGGGCTATAACGTAGAACTTTATATTTGCCGTATATTTATGAGCTCATTGAAAGTATAAAAAGATTAAATTGCCTATACACTATCGGCTTGTAAACAGATCAACAAGTTGATATACGAGGGGCGTTGAGTCAAACTGGGATTTTTTCGTTTATAAAATAGAAGAACAAATTTCAAAAACTGGAAGCGGAATTTATTTTTCAACATACTCACCTGCTACATTTAAGCACTTATTCCAACGTTTAACTAACGCCTAGACATTCGTAACAAATTGAAAAACTGAGAAAGGGTGTGCTCAAAATGTCTTCTACCAACCCCAAAGCACCTTGAGCACGATGTTGGAAGCAGTTTCTATCAGCCTTTAGAGTGTCAGCAGAATCTCTGTATAAGCGTCAGTGACGAGGTGTTTCATTTTTGAGTGAACTGTTCTTCCGATTATATGCATTTTTTTGAGTTTATAATTGAATACGGAACAAGATTGTAATTGGAAATTGGTCCCTATCTGTTACGGTTTATGAGATAAATTTCGTATATATATTCTAATTTGCATAATCAGGTAATCGGAAGGTCACGATGAGACACCAAGCCACGACTTATTTTACATTGTCATTATCATACTTGTATTTTTAGCACATTTTCTATATAGAAATGTGCTTATGTGATCGGTTTGTCCAGCTGTCCGTCCGTCCGTCCGTCCGTCTGTAGACATTCGCACAATTCATTGCGTTGCAATAGAAAGAATGCATGTATTGAATTGCTGGAAGAAAAGAATCATATGGAAAAACAAAATCCACAATCCTCGCATTCGGGAAAACGCGTGTTGAGAACATGGGTTCGGCTCTGCACGTGCTCTAAACGTTAATTAGATGGGGCGCGTGCAGGATCACGTGTTTGACGATTATTGAAAGGGCAGTTCGGTCTCTAAATCAAGAGAATTTTTTTATTCCTTGGGAGCTTAGCATTTATTACGATAACTTGAAAACGAATTAACTTTTTCACAGTCTGTTTTCACCAATCCATTAATATGGGACAGAGCACGAACAAGTACGAATGTGAGATAGCCGGAATAAGTACGTGCTCTAATGGCACGTGCCTTAATGGTACCATTATAATACCCTCTTAAACATTTCCTATAACAAGATATGGCATGTAATATATCAAACAAATTGTCACAACATATCATGAACGAATATATAAGAATAACTAGTGATAGCAAATATTGGTCTAATGGCAAGGATGTCTCATGAATGAATGTAACGGTATATAATGATAGTCTGAATTGTTTAGTAGTACGTGTTTTAATGGTACCAATTGGTACCATTGGAACTTTCAATGCTAAGATATGGCATGTAATATATCAAACAACTCGTAACAACATGTAATGAGTGAATATCACGTGTAAATAATGATAATGTTTATTGGTTTAGTAGCACGTGCTCTAATGGTGCCATATGTATACCATATTGTACCCATTGGAACTTTCAATGCTAAAATATGGCATATAATATATCAAACAACTCGTAACAACGTGCCATGAGTGAATATCACGTGTAAATAATGATAATGGTTATTGGTTTAGTAGCACGTGCCCTAATGGTGCCATATGGTACTATTGGAACTTTCAATGCTAAGATATGGTATGTAATATATCAAACAACTCGTAACAACGTACCATGAGTGAATATAACGAGTAAATAATGATAATGGTATTTGTTTAGTAGCACGTGCCCTAATGGTGCCATATGATACCATATGGTACCATTGGACTTTCAATGCTAAAATATGGCATGTAATATATCAAACAACTCGTAATAACGTGCCATGAGTGAATATCACGTGCAAATAATGATAATGGTTATTGGTGTAGTAGCACCTGCCCTAATGGTGCCATATGATGCCATATGGTACCATTGGAACTTTCAATGCTAATAAGTGGCATGTAATATATCAAACAACTCGTAACAATGTGTCATGAGTAAATATAACGAGAAAATAATCACAGTGGGAATTGGTTTTGTAGTACGTACCCTAATGGTACAATATAGTTTTGTTAGAACTTTCTATGCTAAGATATGGCGTGTAATATATCAACCAACTCCTTACGATCTATTGTTATCCATAGCTTATTTTTATCAAGAGCATAATGCTGTTAGGCTTATTGGTATCTAAAACTCATTACTGTTATACATATTGCTAATTAATGGTAGTTAACCGTTTGCTTCAATAGTAGATGATAACGTAGAAACACTTTAGGAATTTAATATGAAAAAATAATAGATGCTTACACATAACGCTTCAGTAATTGAGGCTCACTTCGATTAACATTATGTGGGAATTCTTATTTTGTTAAATGTATAAGGAATAACTTCACTCTCCATTTAAATTTCAGTTCTTCAAGTTTATTCGTTTAAATTCTCTCTATTCATTAGCTTATTTAAATGGTAATTTACAATTTAGATTAACCCCAAATAGTATTTAGGTTTCATCGAAACTGCAAATTCACCCATTTGGGTGACTTTCGGTGAAAATCATGAAAGTTTTGCAAAACTTGTGCTTTATTTATTTACTCTCAAGTGTTTTAAAATGTTGGTTAATTCTATATATCCATGTACGATGCTATAACACGAAAATGTGCTCCCTTTATCCGCTTTGGCGGTAAAATCATTCATGTTATATTTTGCGAGAGTTATATTCTCTTGCCTGGAAAAATCTGACATTAAGCCAATCAGAAATCTCGTATAAGTTTCCCTAGCAACATCTCATCGCCCTTAGATAATGCAAACATTATCTTGCAAATTGGTTTTGTAATTTAATTCTCCAATGAAAACTGATCAGATCGTGGCTGTTAAATGCAATAGAATCGCCTTTAGCAGTTGCAAAAGATTCTTTTCAGAGTGCAAAATTGAGCTCATTCACATTCCATGAACTTCTCCTGCTATATCCTTTCCATTTAAAGGGAATCACAAATTGATACCACAAACATCCTTAAAGCCTTCGACTCATTTAATTTTATCGCCCGAAATGATCTGTGTGTCGATGTGGAATTCTAGATGTGCCAAATGATCGCCTGTCCTCTACCCTACTTGTATTCTGACATTTTTCAGCAAATGCTTGGCACATTCCAACCCCAAACTTCTCTCTTAGAATTACTATAACTTTAAAGCGTGATTAAAGCTTGAAAGAGGCAAAAACAAATTAAATATGGGGGAAATATTTATAAATCTTAATTCTCATGATTTTTCATCATGTTTATAAGGAATTTCAGAGATTCTAATGTGAAAAAAAAATGAAATCATGGTAAGTTGGGCTTCCATTTTTAGGGTTTTAGCGTCATCTAAAACCCTATTAACGACGGTACAGATGTATGTAACATGTATGTCACACGCCATAACTTTTGAAAGGATTGACCTAGAGGCTTGAAATTTTGTACACACATAGGCCCTATACAGAGGACGGTGCGAAAAATATAGCGAATCCTCTAGGGTGTCCCGGGGCCATTTGTATGAATTTCATGGTTCCATTTTTTATCTTTTGAACAAAGAGGCCTAAAATCCTGAAATTTCGTAAATTTTTAGTGCGGTTCTAAAAATATAAAACCAATATATAAGAAATGTGATGTAGGCCTCTGGAGCCCCGCCAGAAGACCCCTAGGCCTCAAATACAAATCAAGTTATAACTTTTGAACGGAAAGGTCTAGAAACATGAAACTTTTTATATTTTTTTGTGTGGTACTAAAAAATATAGCCTATATGGAAGGAAGCTGATATAAGCCTCTAGGACCCCGCCAGGGGCCTCGAGGCACCAAATACAATTGAAGCTATAATATTTGAACGGAAAAGCCTAGGAACCTGAAATTTATATATTCGTAATGTGATACTAAAAAAATATTGTAAATATAAAAAAAGAGTAATATAGGCCCCAGCAGGGTCCCAGAGACCCCAAACACAAGCAAAGCTACAACTTTTGAACGAGAAGGTCTAGAAATCTGAAATTCTGTTTACTTATAGAAAATTACTTAAAAGTTTAGCTAATATAACAAAAAACTGGTATAAACCTCTTGGGTCTCGACAGGGGCCCTGAGGCCCCAATCACAAATCCAGCTATAACTTTTAAACCAGAAGTCCAGAAACCTGAATTCTTGCATATTTATGGTGTGTTACTTAAAATTTTAGCTATTATACACTAAAACTTATATTATCCTCTGGAGCCCTGGCAGGGGCCTTAAACTCAAACAGAGCTATAATGTTAAACGAAAAGGCTTAGAAATCTGAAATATTGTGTACAGAAAACTGTTTCTATTTTTATGCTTACTTTTTTATTGGCAAACTGCAATGGCGCGGGTATGGGTTTTTTGTCCGATGGCGGCGGGGTTTCCGTCCGACGGGTATTTTCTCCTGCGGGGTTCCTGTTTGCTGGGTTTTTTGTCCGTGGGGTTTCTTTCCGTCGGGGTTTTTGTCCGTATCCCATACCTGGTATAGGCCTCGGGGCCCCTGGCGGCCTCAAATACAATTGAAGCTATAACATTTGAACGGAAAGCCTAGGGACCTGAAATTTTGTTTAATCATAGGGTGGTATTTAAAAATTTAGCTGATAATAACCTTATTAAAAATTATATAAGTCTCTTGGCAGAGGCCATGCGGCCTCAATCTCAAATCAAGCTATAAATTTTAAACCAGAAGTCCAGAAATCTGAAATGTTTTATATTTATAATGTGTTGCTTAACATTTTAGCTATTACACACTAAAACTGATATAGTCCTCTGAGGCCTCGGCAGGGGCCGCGAGGCTCCAAATACAAATCAAGCTATAACTTTTGTACGAAAAGGCCTAAGAACCTGAAATTTTGTATTTGTGCCCCTCCACTTATTATAGTCAAGAGCCGCTACTGCTCGTAACATTTTGATGCTAAAACCCTCATAACGTTGGATACGATGACTTAACTAATTTTTATTGGTTAGTAATATTGCCGTTCTGTAGTCCGTGACGGTTAAGCAGTTGGAAGCGACGAGACTTTTTTGGAAGAGGCAGTAGGATCCAAAGTTAGAATTACAATTCGCCATCTGAAAAAAGAATACAAAACTAATGTATATACACATTGGAAAAAATTCGTTAGAATATTTTTGTAATTATTATTAGTTGACGGATAAAAAAAATGGACAAAATACTTTGCAAATTTGAATTTCTAATTACCAAATGATTCTTTTTCTTAAATAATTGATATCCTATTTATTCTTTATTTATTTGTTTAATTAATTGCCCATAAAGATTGAATACAAGGGAAAGTCAACGAAATAAAATCATTAAAAGATTTCATAAGTTTCCGATTTCCCAACACAAATTCAAATGTTTACTCAAACGTTTGCATTTAAAATTCGAGCAATGAAAAACAGCTGACAAAATTTCATAAAGAATCCCATTCCATTCATTAATAAATTTAAATGGAAAACTATCTCAAAGGGAATTTCAAACTTAAATTTCCAAGTTTTTCTAAAATTAAACCAAAGTATAATGAATTTTTTATGTCATGAAGAGGATAAGTAATGTCTCTAATGGCTGATACAATTTCTTTAAAATGAGCTAACTTAATAAACGAAGCAAAGACTAAAATATTATGAATGTTGCAAGCCTCGATAATTGCATTTGAAAGAAAGCCTTAAAAATTGATTGTATACCATTTAACCATTCCTTACTACTCAGAGTAGGTGCTAATTTTTTAAACTGTCTTAATTTTTTTGGTAACCAAGGCAATATGTGACTTAAAAAGAAGATGTTTGTCAAAAACTAAAACGTACATATCCTCAGAAGTAATATTGCACCTGAAATTATGAGGAAAAGCCGGTTTCCCAGTTTTTTACTGATTCAATTTCATATAACGCTGATACAACCAGGAAGAAATTGATTGTAAATCTTCATCAATATGAGAGTAGTCAATGTTGTGATTTCATTTTGATCATATGTTTTAATAAGAATATTATCGTCAATATAAGAAAATAGTTTGTTTTTTTTATTGGTTGTAATCCAATACGTCCATCCAGGGCCTGTATGGCCAGAGACCGACGAGTTGGATCCCTGGATGGACCTGGATTTAACGACTGCTGTAAGATGGTCGCAGCAGCCGGGGGGGGGGGGGAACGCATCTCATTGATGGTCGCCCATCCAGTGACTAGCCGTCTAGCCGTGCCTGATGTTGCTTAACTTCCCTGAAGTTGTGTGTTCAGTGGAAGCCCACAAGGCCGCGGCCTCCCCCCATTTAAATTCAACGAATGAAGTGAGGCAGCAAAATCTGAAAAAAAGAGTACTCAATTTAGTACCTTGAAGAACACCAAGAATACTGTCATTCGATATTCATGAATTATGATATTTAATAAAAAATTTTCTACCTTCAGAATAATCTCTAATGAGAACAACCATGTCTAATTTATGAGAACCTCAAAAATTATGCAAGTCTAAAAGAAGTTATCTTGATACAGTATCATAGGCTCTTGAAATATCAGTTTTTAATATGATACAAATCTTTTTTGCACAAAGAAGAAAAAATTTGAATTTCATGCATTTTTTAAAAATAAATTATTCGTTATACAGGTTTTTTTTTTAATTTTTAAATATTTTCTATAATTCAAAGCTAAGACAATGTAATGTTTGCAAGCTTGATATAAAGCCAAGCGCTTAAACAGACATAAACAGATTATTTCCCACCCTTAAATAAAATAAGAGTTGAAATTGTATTTTTAAATTTACATTCACATATTTATTAAAGGTGTTTCTCCACAATGATTTTATCCCGTCGCCTGACTTAGTCCTGGTGTCTGTGTTTGCATACGTTATTTTCTTGTATTCACGAGTTTAATTATAACTTAATTAAAGTTTGATGAAAACCTATCAGTTCCGATAAAAACCTGATTTACGCTATTGGCTTTTCTATTAAATTTCTGATGGCAGCTGCTCGGGAATCTTAAGCTGATTAATTACTTTTCTTTGTTCATTGCTTAGAGGAGGAGTTTGGTTTTTTTTTTTATTTCAGCTTTTTTTTTATTGTTTTACGTTTTTTTTTATTCCTCCTGGGAAAGGTTTGAATGCATATGGGGATGCGTAAAAGAAAAGTTTTCCAATCTGGAATGAAGGGTGATCGTCATTAATGCGGGTGAGTTCCGCGTGTGTGTGAGTACGAGGTTGGGTGAATGTGGGTTTTGTGCCAGCACGGGGTACGAGGATGATGATCAGAATGCAGACCGTCCCTCCTTCTCTTTTCAACAGCCGTGATCTTTCCATTTGCACCTTACACCTCCCACTGAATACAATCAGCGCTGAAAAGGTGCTCCATTTGCATAGAAACTCAAATGGCTCTCGGCTCTTTTCTCTTTTTTCCTCCATCCTAATCCTCTCTTTTTTTGTATAAAATTTAATCTTTTCTTTTACTTATTCTCAATGTTGCAATTGTCTATTGCAAACAATATTTTAAAGTTTTAAAGTCATTTTAGATATGTTTTCGTTTAAATTTGTAGTTATGGTATTCGATGTGGTCTTGGGTCTTTCTCTTTAGGTCTGCCACCTTTAAATTGTCGTCTTCAAAGATAGTCAGTTGAAACATTTTTTTTAGCTTCCTAAAAAACAGTAATGAATGTTTTCTTTAAAAAACAATGTTAAAACAACTTACGAGGTCTAGAATAGACTTTTGAATTAATTTTAATTATTTTAAAGTTCAATTTAATTTGCAGTTCAAATTGAATATTAGAAATTTTCAGTAGATTACAAAATGGACATTTCCTGCCTAGGTAAATTTTCCTGTTTATCTTTTCGGGCAAATTTTTGAAAAAAGTTGTATAATGAAATTCGAGGTTAATAGGAAAAAAATAAGAATTGCTTTTGGAAGACAAATAGAATAGGTGAAATGCCAGAGGACACGAAAGCTATCGTTTTAAGAGATGAAATCGCAGATCAATATGATAACGAATTGAAATTTCTTTTGTGTTTGCCGTTTTTCATCGATTTAATGAAAATGCGTTCTCATATCTTGCAAAAACTTTACGAAATTCCCGACAGTTTATACTTGTCCAGAAGGAAAAGTAATCTGCAGTAATTTTGATAGCCAATATGAAAAATTTAATAGTTTGTTTTTAGTAAACAAATTTCATTTGTGGTTGGCTATGCTGTTAATCTACACTTTATATACTGCGGAAAACATTGTTTGACAATATTTTACAACTACCTTATATTTCCTAAAACTTTTATAATCATATAAATCAGTATAGGTAAACACTTGGTTTAATATGCCCGGTTAAATAACTGACTGATTCTAAATTTAATAATTTTAGCCATAGCCTACTTCTACTTGGATCTTTCCTGCTTGTCTAACTTCCAACAACCAATCCAACAAAATGTTATTTAATAATGTAACTAGATGATATGCATGGTGTCACTTAAGTAGCTTTTAAGCGCTTGTTCTTAATCTTTTTACATGTTCATATGCATGAACTACTTCTATGTATCTAATTCTATCACATAAAGATGCCCCGTCTAGAATTAGAAGGGGTTGCAAGAATTTATAATTTTACTAGTGTTTAAAATTATAATTAGTGAATCAAACAAAAATTATCCTATCTATTATGGTATTATACTAAGATAATGCTTCAGAATGAAGCTACTTTTATTGTGATCTAAGAAATTCTTATGAAGAATCCAGTCGAATCGTTTGATGTTTGTAATTTAATTGTTCAGTAGTAGGCCTACTCAGGTTCAGATGTACGAGAAAGAAAGTAATTACGAGATGTACTTTAGTTGTCATTATTTTTAAATAAACTTGATTTTATTTTAAAATTATAGATGATAAATTTTAATATATATTTTTTGTTTTCAGCTGGTTGCGAAAATATGCACTGTGATTTCTATTCCGTATGTGAAAGTGATGGTAAAGGGAACGCTAAGTGCGTTTGTCCTGATACCTGTATCCCGGTGAGTAGTTTGATGATTTAGCTTAATAATTAAAGAAATACCAAATAAACTTAATGAAGTCGAAACAAACACCTCTTTTCCACACGGAAAAAGAATTTAATGCATAGTATATGTAATAATAACACTAGTCAACACACTTTTTGTCACAAAGACCACAGATAATGTTCTTAGTAGTTATCTGTAGGTAGAATCCGAATCTGCTTTTAGATTTTTTCTATCAAGTCAAGTTTCCAAGTTATGCACATCGAGACTTCTATGTTAAAGTAATGGGTGTGAAGAGAAGCGGCTCCCATGTTAAAGTATCCATATTTTGGGGCCAAGGAAATTTACCAGGCCCCAAACACTGAATGATTTTAAAATGTTTCATTGTAAAAAAAGAAAGCTGTGCGTGCTAGAGAAATTTAAAAATTATATTCGTAATCAGCAGAAAAAATACTAGCAAAAATCGCCTACTTTCATTTTGTGACAAGAAAATTCTTAAATTTTGTTGGCCAGTATAATTACTACCAATAATTACTAATAAATTCAGTTTTTATACAATAGATGATATTAAGAGGTATAATTAAATTACGAGGCGTGCTTTTCAGGTAAGTACGGTTTTGATAAGAAAGCCTGGATCTACTTTTCAACATAATTTCCACCGACAGTATATTAAGGCATTTACCGTATCGTATAACCAGCTTCTGAATTCCATCCTCCTAGAATTTGGCCGTCTGATTTGCTAACCACTCCAGCACGGAGTTGCACAAAGCCAATCGTTAAAGGTGCGTTCCCATAGCTCGCTTTGAGCGTTTTGCGTGTGATTTTTCAAGCTCAAGCTATCCTAAACACCAAGCTGATATGCGCGAGTTGCGTATAGCGCGAGGAATTTCAAGCTACTTTTCGCTTCAAGTGGATATCTAGATCAGTTTGATTTTAAAGCTACATGCAGATTGGAAATGACTGAGACGCATGCGCACTACACGCCTTTCCCTGATGATTGCAAAGGGTGCGTACATGGGGTCGCTATTGTGTGAATACAAACTAGGAAAGGGAAGGAAAAATTCCGTATTTGTTTCCCTTTTCTCCTTCGTATTTATGAATATCTGTCGATTTGTTTATTATTATTTCTTCTTTTAGTATTATAGTATGGTTTAAAATTTTTTATTAATAAATTTATTAATTATTTATTTCTTTTATTTATTTAATTTAATTTATTTATTTAAATTTATTTATTATTTATCAGTTTATTTTATTACATTTGATTGAGTTTATTTTATATAACTTTTAAACTGTTATTTTATATTTATTTTTATTTTCAATTTATTTTAATTTATTTCATTTTATTCATTTTTTTATAATAAATATTTACAGTTTTGTTTTCGTGAATTATATTGAATTTATTAAATTTATTTAATTGTTATTATAATCATTTTATTTTATCAATTTGTGTATTATTTTACTTTATTTATTACTCAGGTTTATTTAATTAATTAATAGCTCTGTTTATTTATATTTAATTGGTTTTGTTTTATTTTATTTTATTTATTCTATTTATTGTAGCTTCAGCGAAAATAAAAATAAATATCACGTATTGCTAAATTGGAAATATGTTATCGTTTTTAGAAAATACTTTTCACATTAACTATCAATAGCTTCTTAAAATTAAACTCGTTCTCTGGAAAATTAACAACAAACATTTTCGTGCATTGAGAGGCGCCAGGTTTTTTTGAATTTCCACCTGCAATCTCTCGCGAGACACATTAGCTATGGGATACCTTCAAAGCTAGTTTTGCTTTAAAAGCTGGCAATTTACTGCTGCATTTTTCTAGCAAGTAGAATTTGCTTCAAAGCTCAAGCTTCGCTTTAAAGCTCTAGCAAGCTATGGGAACGCACCTTAAGCCAGTGCTTTGACTTTCCTCGAGAGTTTTTAAGCCAACTTGTCACTGTTGACGAAACATCTTTTGCTCACGTTACAACTGAATCAAAACAACAAGTACCTTAATATAGATGGAAATTATGTTGAAAAGTAAATTAAGGTCCAGGCTTTCATGTAAAAATCAAGATGTTAAAAATTGTCCACTTCTTTTTTATATCAAAACGGTACTTACTTAAAAACCACGCCTCGTATGAATTAAAAATGATATTAACCAAAAAGATGATCATAAAATATGCTCACATCTTTTAAATGTATGATTAATTTGTAAACTTGACTCGTAGTAGGCGTTGTATATTTCAGTTGAGAATGATTCATTAGGCCAAGAATGTCATGAGTTGTCCTTATTTACCAGGCACGATTAACACGTCAGAGGTATAAATATATCAGGTCTACATCAGATTCGGATATTTATTCAGCCATTTGGGTAGTGATAGAAACTGAAACCCACCTTCGAGTATTCTAATTCGAAGCTGCTTCTAGCTAAAGAAGATACAAAAGTAATCTCGTGATATTGCCCAGTTTACATGACTTTAACATTTCTTTTCTCGCGCTTAAGGTAAATGAGTATTGGCTAATTTACGCTGAAATATTTCTCTTTTATTCAGACGCAGTGAGCATTCATTTTATCATATTATCCGATTTGTATTCAGCGGCATCTGCAGAGATAGCCAATAGGAGGAACGCTGTCGTATTTGAAGTGTACACAATTTCAGACCACAAATTATTGCAAACGTCGTTTTCGGGAGGAGAGTTGGCACTGCAAGCAGAAAATTTGAATAACGTGGATGCCATACATTAGTTTTGATTACACTGTGGTTGCTCACTGCTCCAAGCTTTGATCATTAAATGGTCTGCTGTAACAAGACATTCAGTTTAGCGCATAAATTTTTACCAATGAGCTTGAATTTCTTGTGTTCTTTTGGCGAGTTGTTGAACTTGTTAAAGATCAATGAATATCAAATCTTTTCTCTCCGAATATAATTTGAATTTGCTTCATTTTCATTTATATACATAATTTCTTAATTATTTTTGTTAACAATATTTCTATTTAAAAGTTTTTCAATTAAAACATTGAACCCATTTTCTTGCAGGTGGAATCAAAAGTATGTGGTTCTGATGGGGTAACGTATGAAAACGAGTGTTTCTTGAGGGTGGCCTCTTGCAGGAAAGGCCAGATGATTATAGTAGCTTCTAAAGGTCCTTGCGGTAAGCCCTTTTTTAATAATTTTACCTTGACATTTATGAAAATTTAGTTGTTCATAAGAATTGAATAGTTACGTTAGTTGGTTTTAATTAGATTAATTATCAGTTAGTTAATTATAGAGTAATAAAAATTTTTTCCAGATCTTTGTCAAAATGTACATTGTAAATTTGGTGCTCGCTGTGAAAATGGTCAGTGTGTATGTCCAACACAGTGTCCAGATAATTATGACCCTGTGTGTGGTAATGATGGTTCCACCTACTCGAATGAATGTTTCCTCCAAAAAGCAGCTTGTCAGTCTAGCCAGTCATTGGAAGTGCTTTTCTATGGTGACTGTGATGACATCTCTGGCTCTGGTAACTTTTGGTTCTATCAATGACATTTACTAATTTTTATTTCCTCTCTTTATAATTTTCACTCTTTTAATACTAACATCGATACTAATTGATACTAATGAAGTACTTCTACTTACATTTGCTTTCTGTACATTTCTTATTTTTTTTAACAACTGCAGAAGATTTGGGTTCGGGGAGAAAGGAAGAAGATTGCGACGAGACAACTTGTCGTTTTGGGGGAATGTGCGAGTTCGATGCAGAGAGCGCTGCTCGATGCATCTGTAACATGAATTGCCATCTGGGCCGTGGGCCATTAATTTGCGGCTCTGACAGCAAGTTTTACAATAGTGAATGCGAGCTGAGAGAAGAAATGTGTAACCGTCAGCAAGAGATTAAAATTCAGCCTTTAGAATTTTGTCGAGGTTTGTGATAACGATGTTTTAAATTTTATGAAAACGCATATTTTCTCCTTGTTACACATTAATTTCTCTCAGAATGCCTTGTCAAATAAAAACGAGCACTTATATTTTATATACGTTCCTACTGTTCGTAAAAGCATGAAGTTTAAAGAATGCATATCACTGCTTCAATCATGTCTTGTTTAGCACTAGAATAAAGAATGTTTTACTTTGATCAAGTTTCAAGAGAAAATCTAAAACTGAACGTATAACTCACAGAATAATATTTCTCTTTAGTTGTTAAACCAACAGTGGAAGAAGAAATTACAAAACCATGCGATGGTCACGCTCCAATGATTAACCCTGCTTCACGGAGAGAATACTATTGTGGTGATGGAATTTACCGGGAAGAGTGCCCTCCTGGCAGTTATTGTCATAAAGCTTCTGACCATCGCTTTGCAAAATGTTGTAGAAATGGTAAAAACATAAAGTTGTTTTAACGTTTTCAGTACATATAGTAGCCTATAAGCTCTAAAATGATTTTTAAAATTATTTTTTAGAATCGACTATCAAAAGCTGCACAGAATCACTTTTTGGTTGCTGCCCTGATGGAAAAACTGCAGCTTTAGGATCTAATCATGCTGGATGTCCAAGTAAATAAAATAAATTATAAAATATATGTATATTTACAATAAATAAGTGGAAAATAAAGCTTTATAAATCACATGACCCATCCATTATTAGGTGTTTGCAAATGTAACAAACTGGGATCGTATAGCGATACATGTGATCCTGGTACGAAACAGTGTATATGTAAGCCGGGAGTAGGTGGACTTCGGTGTGATCGATGTGAGCCAGGCTTTTGGGGTCTTCCAAAAATATCTGAAGGAAACAGTGGATGCATTCGTAAGTATAATCAGAGAAATTTTTATTTTTTTAATCATATTTTCATATGTTTTTTAATAATACTAATATATTTATTGATTGCAATCAGCTTGCGGATGTTCGCTTTTTGGAAGTGTAAGAGATGATTGTGAACAAATGACCGGACGCTGTGTTTGCAAGCCTGGAATTTCTGGAATGAAATGTAACATATGTCCTGAGGGTCAAGTTCTTGGTCCCAATGGCTGTTTAGACGGTGAGTAAAAACACCTTGCGAAGATTAAATTTATTTTAGAATGGTATTAATTCGTTTATCTGTATAACAAAATACTCCGGCATCTTCTATGGAAATTCTGATTTTCTATTAGCTCTTACAAGAATATTTTTTTTTTTGGTCCTTAAGTACGTTGTAATTCGCTTTTGTAAGGCGGCATTTATCTTAATTCTTGTCGTGAAAATTATTAATAAATTTTGCAAATGGCAGGTCCGGAGCACGATTTTTTTTGTCGCATTTATATGCGTTTACAAAACGTTCACTTTTGTCACGTGAGTTTCTCTATCGATATACAGTAGAGAGACGGACTATAATTGCGCATATGTTCTTTCCATTGCTAGTAAAATTCGTCGCCGTTAGGATCATATCGCGAATCTACTCAATTATCCAAAGGAGAAACGCTGAAACAGACATTACCGATCTTGGTATAATTCCTTACTATTTAGAATTTCTAATACAGCTCGATTACTTGTTATCATAAGAAGAATCTAATAAAAAACTGAAACTTGCTCATTTTAAATTTGACGCATTTAAAATATTTTAACGTATGTCTTTTAAATATCAGCTCAAATTAAAAAAAAATTATGAGTTTTTAAAATTTGCTCCAAAATTCAAATGAGACTTACAGGGGTTGGACAAAATAATATGAACACCTCCTGTGTTTCAGCGAAGGCAAATTAGGGCACCAGCAACAAAGTGAACAAAAAAATAATGTTTGGAAGAGCACCCTGTAAAAAATAATGCTTGAAATGCGTTGTAGCTGTAGCATATAATTATGAGGCTTCATTTACTTATCTTTTACTTTTAACATTATTGCAGTTGACATATCAACTCCAGTACCCAGTTCATGCAAGGAATTGCGGTGTTTCTTCGGAGCCAGATGTGAAGAACACGATGGTCATGCTGAGTGCGTTTGCGATTCAAAATGTCCAGAAACAACACAGGAACCAGTATGTGGGTCTGATGGTCAGACCTACGGTTCGGAATGTCAGTTACAACTATTTGCCTGTCGATATCAGCGAGACATTGTTGTTAGAGCATTGGGACCATGTCAAGGTATACCACTAAAACAGGAAGTGAGCCGTTTGATTAATAATATTTAAATAAAACAGGTTTAGGATAAAATCAGTACAGTAAGAATACTGTCATAGCAAACTGGTTAGATTCATAAATACTCGTGTCGATATTTACGAAGGACTTAAGTATTCAAATACACTTACTAATATTTATTTTTTTAGAATCTTTCCTGCCAGCTACAGAGCCAACATGGCGTCGTTCCACTGCAAGAAAGACTACAGATATTTACGAATATAATACATTGTCAAAATCTACACGTCATTTAGGCCACAGTATTGCAGAAAACTATATTAGTACTAAACCAACAAGTGCCACACCCCGAAAAGGTTAAAAGCAATGTTACAAAATACTTGCCAAGTATCAATTGAAATGCGAATTTGTTTTTATTTTTTATTTTTCATCACTGCTTTAGGCTTAATTGGAGACATTTGCTTTAGAGATAAAGATTGCATGGTAGTTTTTAGTCGTTGTAATAATGGTCTTTGTGATTGTCGAGAAGGTTATTCTACCAGTCCTGACACTCACCAGTGCCTCAGTACGTGTACCTTCGAATTTTTATTTTGCTTGCTTTAAACGAAGTTTTTTGTGTTTTTTTCTGTCGATGAAAATATTTGGGAAATCCGTTTCTAATCTTGTAGTGTCCAATTTACCAGTTCGGTCAACGCCTGATTCTCCAATGACGTCTTGCGGTTCCTATCCCTGTCAAAACGGTGGCACTTGCCAAGATGAGCCTGATAACGGATTTCGTTGTATTTGTCCGGCAGGCCGAGGTGGACAGATATGCACAGAAGGTTAGTATAAAAAAGGATTTCTAACCTTAATGACTTAATAAGTGAAAACAAGTTTGCTCAGCGGTATTTATGCAGTGATGCAGTATGTATTTATGCTTTTTTTTGTTGTTATTTTTTAGTGCAAGGATTTGATATTCCTGCATTCTCTGGTAAATCCTACATTGAAATGAAAACACTCAGCGGGCATAGTCAAGTTACAATTGAAATGGAATTTCGAACCTTTGCCTCCGACGGTTTGCTTCTTTACAATGGCCAGCATACAGATGGACAAGGAGATTTTATTTCACTTACAATTAAGCAAGGTTTTGTTGAATTCAGGTATATGAAAATTTTGTATATTCAGCATTTTCTAAAATTAACAACTGAAGAATCTGAAAGAAGCTATTTATATACAGAGCAAAAAATACATTAATTAACGTCCATGATTTCTTAATTTTTGTTATTGTGAAATTCTTGACAAGTTGTTACAATTATTCATTTCTATATTAATGCAGCTAAACTAACTAATTATAATTTTTTTAAAATTCAAAATATTTCTGTGGTTTTATCTTTGTTCATGTGGTAACTGCTCATGTAATATATACATTTGAAAATCTGTCATAAGAGCAGTCTGAGTTAAGGTGACTTTTTTAAACAAATGCGGCATCTTAAGGTCATTTCGGTCAGAGGTGAGACGCATTAATGAAATACGTACAGCTGATAATATTCACCGCCGTCCCTGCCGCTAGCAAAGAACTGTGGACAACTTAATAGACTATGTTGAATGGTGTTAGGTGACTTCCTCTTAAACATTTCTTACTCGTATATTCATTTCTGCTTTTTGGGAGCTGTTTCCTGAATCTTTCGCTTGCTTTTTTTTGTATCCTTTTTGACGTTGGCTATTTGAACCAGATGTCATCTGGTACGAGGTAGTGGTATTTATAAGTACGAGGTTATTCAAAAAGAAAGGTGCAAACGTAAAGCTGATTTATTTTTTATTGAACTGGCATGCGAAAATCGTATTGATATGAAATGATAGAAGACGTCTCATGTAGCACCATCCTTTTTGAATAACCTTGTACTTAATAGTTTATGTAAGTTAAGAGAGCCATCCTCTTTTCCGAGCTTACTCTCACGGGATACAACTATCTAGACATGTTATTAGAACGGCTTGTGCCTGAACAAGAACATCTTCCTAATCTAATCTTCCAATAGGATAGTGCTCCTCCCCAGCGAACACCTGAATCATGATTTTCCGATTCTGCGATCACCTGAATTCTTTTTGTGGGGATAGATCAAGGATGTTGTGTATGTTCTCCCCATTACCACAACAACCGGACGGTTTGAAGGAACACGCCGGCGCCTGGCAGAAATGGACTGCCGTTTAGAAATCCACGGTGCTTCTATTCAACATTTGTAATGTTTATATGAAACGTGAAATTCTTTTATCTTTTCATATCAATATGGTTTTGCATATCGGTTTAAAAAAATAAACCAGTGGAATACTGGTTTCTTTCCTTACTTTCTTGTTAATCTACTGTCCACAGTTTTAGCTGTTTACATATTTTATTAAAATAAACCAGCTTTACTTTTGTATCATTCTTTTTGAATAACCCGGTACTTAAGACAGTTTTCCAAATATGTATATTAAATGTGCTATTACTACGTGTTTAGAAGAAATAAAATAGTTTTCATCTCTCGGCAGAGTTAAAATTTTGAACATGTCAAGGTATTTACGATCTTGATGTACAAACTTTAAGGGATGGTAGAGGACCTTCTTTTGAATGTATTATGCCGATAAAGTGAGGGTCGCAAATGAATCCTTGATACATAAAAAATTGTCAAACATCATACATACACGGCAGGCTGAGGCTTCCTCTTAATATTATGATGTTTGACAATTTTTTTGTTTCAAGGATTCATTTGCTACCCCTAATATTGGCAAAATATATTCAAAATAAGGTCCTCTATCATCCCTAAAAGTTTGTACACAGAGTTCGTAAACACCCTGTATATGTATTTTAAATTAGATACTTCACAAACATTTACAGAAAAGCTACGGAATTAGAATACATCCAAATTAATTCAAGAGATCTAATTGAATGAACTTGTAGAATTGAGTGAACTTCTGTTGTCAATAAATTACGAGGGAATGTTTTTCATTTGTTTAGATACATATTTTTACATAAACAGTCAGATAGCTTTAACTGTATAAAGGGACGTGTTCATTTAAGATAAAAGTAATCTGATATAAAGATTTTGGAGGATTTTTTTTTGAACGCAAGATTAATTATATTAATTAAAGATTGTAAGCGTGTAAATAAGCTTTTCAAAATATTAATTTTACGAGGCGTTTCCGAAAAAGTAAGGTTACAAGTAATATTTCAGGCGGACAAGTAACATTTTAGTGCTTAAGTTGACTTCTGGCTTTAGCTGTTAGCCTTCAACTTCTCTCTCGCGGCTGTTCCTCATTGCTACGTATACTCTAGTTCGAGTAACACGTGTTTACAATGGCTGTGTCGATTCAGAATCCCGCCAAATGTGAAGTGCTCTCCGTCATATTTTTTTTCCAAGCTCAAGCTAAGCGCCCAGTGGATATTCATAAAGCACTTGTTCCCGTTTATGGAAACATTATGAATCGACAACATGTCATGAATTCTTTGGAAGCAGGAGTGATAGGCCGTCTGTGGTCTCTGATGAACTTCTGCACTTCTTTCTGAACCTGAAGAAGCATCTTGCGCCACGATGAAGATCAAGCAGGAGGTTGAAATGTGGTTCCAGCAGCAGGCGCCTAGACTTAGCAAGTGTTTGGACAATGGCGGCAATTACGTCGAAAAATAACGCCTGTATCACTAAATAAGTTGTAGTGGACATTTTGTCAAATAAACGTTTTTCGAAAGAATACTTGCCATTGTAACCTTACTTTCCGGACACGTTTCATATCATATTAAAGAGTTTGTATTTCTTTAATGGATCACTATTAATATGCAAAATATAAAATTTATCTCTTTTTTAAGATATAATCTTGGGAATGGTCCTGTTATAATTCGAAGCACCCATAAAGTGATGATGAAAAAATTTCACAAAGTGGTTGCCAAGCGTTTCCATCGGGACGGAATGCTCCGACTGGACGACCACGAAGATGTTTCTGGAAAATCTCAGGGCACCCACAAATCTCTTGATCTTGTTGAAAATTTATTTTTAGGTTATGTTCCATCCGAACATAAAGAGTAAGTGCCATAATACCAATCTTTTGACTAGTAAAAATAATAATAATATGTAAATACTAAACGAAAAATTTCTACAGTTAGCAAGTGTCAAATTAGTATTGAAATTGTAATAACTTGATCGGTTTATTTTTACAGCATATTTGAAAATGCCGGTGCAACGATGGGATTAGTGGGTTGTATTAAGAAATTAAAGCTTGGACGGAAAGAGATAAATTTGAAATATCCTGGATCTAAAGATATTATCAGGGGGGCTGAAATTGGTGGGTTATTTTCTGATTTGCATAATTTTATTTTCAAATGTGAATTAGTCACGTTAACAGAATGGAATCGTAGTTATTTTTTTTTTGGTTTTTATTAGGTGAGTGTGGTGATAATCCTTGTGCGAGCATGCCATGTCGTAATGGAGCTACCTGTATGGCAATTGGGTTTGATCAGTATAAATGTATGTGTCTTCAGGAATTTACAGGTGAGCCTTTCCTTCATTGGTTTAGTTTAAGAAGATAATAAAAATGTTTAATGACAATTTCTTTTTGTTTTACCTTGTAGGAAAATCATGCGAAATTACTCTGAATCCTTGCAATTCAAATCCTTGTGCACATGGTTCAACATGTATGTCGTTATCTCAAGGAAGCTACGTGTGCAAATGTCCACCCGGCAGAAAAGGAGAACTTTGTCAAGAACGTAAAGCTTATTCATTATTTTAAAATTAGTTACATTTAATAAAAACTTCAAATGTTTGAATTCATAAACTTTTTAAAAAACGTATTTGCTTTAACTCACTAGTACTGTATTGATGGCATTTCAACGATTGTATACATTAGTATAGAGGTGGGGAAGGGGGGGGGGAAGAAAATCCGCAACCCCCTTTACGTCACGTGGTAGAATAAGATTCTTCTTCAAAGTACAACTGCCTTTTGTGATAAAAGAAAACAATCTAAAGATATTGCGTTCTAGTTTTCTATGAAAGTAAAATTTGCTTCAAAATAATATTCTATGTCTCTATTGAAAACTATTCTTTTTATGTTATGCTTTGCATTCAGTATAAAAAAATTTCTTCAAAATGATACCAATTACATTTCGATCCCAGATTCGGTCGGTTGTCCTTTGCACCATTGCCTGGGCGTTTTCGCTTCGACCTTTTCGGTTTTTCCCAGGAGACTCGTTCGGTACCTTCCTACCTCGTCTGGGAGTTATTTCCTTGTGCTTTTTATGTTTTCTTCACTTCTCTTGAGTGAACCTTCATCTTTTTTTTTCACTGTTTACATTCATCAGTGTCTTTCTATCAAGCTTCTTTTTGGAAGAGCTTTAGTGATCTCCATACTGAAATTCGAAATTCATTTGGTGCTAAGATTTGACTATTGAATCTCAGCAATTTTTGAGCATTTCTCTAGTGCTGAATAATCTAGCATATGTTTAAAATAAATAAATATGATGACTGTTTAAAATTAAAACACTTTCTTCTTAAATTGTACTATGTACACTGCTGGCAAAAAAAATGCAACACCTAGAAGGAAGAGGTAGATTTATTTAAAATTTTGCACAAATGTAACAGTGGTGGCATACAAGAAATGATTCAATTGCAAGACAATCCGCCCAGAAGAACGTTGTACAGGGTGGCTCCCATGCCCCTCTTGGAGAAGAATACTTCCGATCAGATATGCATGAAATCGTCCGTTTGGCATCTGCATGGTACTGGAATATCAACTGTTGACTGTAGGTGTGGTGGCAACAACTGCAATGCCTCGCACACGCCATCGTTTTCATGTGCAACAACTCACGGAGTTTGACAGAGGTCGGATTGTGGGACTTCGAGAGGCTGCCTATCGCGGCGCAGATCGATCGTAACGTTTCTGTGGTGGCTCAATGTTGTCACTAGGGCTTTACGGAAGGAACGCACTCACGTAAATCTGGTTCTGGACGCCTACGCACTACTGACCCACGCCAAGACCGTCGAATCGTACAAGAAGTTTTGAGCAACCGTACGGCATCCACAGCAGAGATAAGGGCTAGACAGACCATTGGTAACCGTTGCTAGCTGCAGGACTGCGGCCACGGATCTCTCTAACTAGACTCCCACTTCTGCAAGAGAGTGCCGCAGTTGCAGAGATGCGCGGTTGCACAGGTGCCGCGAAAGAGCCGACTGGAGAGCCGAATGTAGTTTTGTAATCTTTATTGATGAGAGAAAATTGTGCCTGTCCACCAGTGAGGGACGTGTATGTGTTCGGCGAAGAGCAGCAGAGCGTAATCTTCCACAACGCATCCGTCTACGACACACGGGTCCAACCCCTGGCGTAATTGTGTGGGGTGCAATCAGTTACAACTCGCGTTCACCCTTAGTGTTTGAATCATTTCTTGTATGGCACTAATGCTGCATGTGTGCAAAATAAATCGACCCATTCCTTCTAAATATTGTCTTTTTTGTCAACAGTTTTATATTGTCATTACTAGCATTGTAGAAGACGTCACTGTCGAAAAGCGTCAGCTTTTTCTATTTAAATTCACTTTATTTTTAATGTTTAATAATCATCTTATTTATTTACTTACTTATTTATTCGGTAACATATATTAGAAATTATGTTTGAAATATTTTAATGCTTTGTTTAAAATTTAAAATTTCTTTCATTGCAGTAAAACCTGAAATGCACGAGGTGTACATCCCAGAGTTTGACAGCCAATCTTACTTGGAACTTCCAACTCTTCAAAACGTTGGGCAATCATTTGCAATTGAAATCTGGTTTCTATCCCGTGCTTTAAATGGGTTACTACTATACAACGGACAATTAATGAATGGAAAAGGGGACTTCATTTCTTTGAATATAGTCAATGGTTATCTGCAATACCGCTATGACCTGGGCAGTGGAATGGCGAACATTACGTATGTTGAAAAATTTTCTTTAAGAAATCCGAAAAATATATTTTGAAATGATTATCTTATATTTTACGACATGATATTATTTCTATTTCAGGAGTCCCGAGAAAATACCTCTTGGTGAATGGCATTCTGCCAAAATCACTCGATATAATAGAAAAGGAACTCTGCAAGTTAATAACGGTGCTGTATTGAAAGGAGAATCTGGAGTAAATATTTTTAATTTTATTGCTGGGTTTTTATATAAAAAAATTTTTTATTATTCGATATTGAAAATTTTCTAATATTTTTTTTTATTTTCTAGCCTCCACTTAATGAATTAAATTTGGAACTACCTTTGTATGTCGGAGGTTATAAAGTGTCCTATACTCTGAGTAGGGATGCTGGAATAATCATTGGTCTCAACGGTGCCGTTCAGCGTTTAATAGTGAATGGTGAAGTGTACGAAAATGTAATGGACCGAGTTAAAGATTCCCATGGGATAAAAAAATATGAAGGCCCCCCTTGTCTCGAAAACCCTTGTTTGAATGGCGGGATATGCCAACCCTTACTCAGGGATTTTGAATGCAAATGTCCAATGAAATATGTTGGAAAAATATGTGATAAAAGTAAGTAGTTCTTCCTTACGCTTTTACGTTAGATTATCGCGTATACTATTTTTAAAAATTGTTTCTTCTCTTTTATCATTTCAGTTATTGAAGAAGAAGACATGGATAAACCGATTGCATTTGACGGAAACATATATTTAAAATTTCGTAACAAAATTAACAGGATGTGAGTTACGACAAACTATAACATCTTTTTTATCTACGCCTGATTATAGAATTTTATTAATTTTTTTTTTACTCTTTTAGTTTTACATGAAACAGTAGTCTGAATTAAATTTATTTTTAAGTGACTGCATTTTATCTTTATTTTATTTAACAAATTGGTTTGGATAATATAAAGAATATTTAATTCCAAAAAAAATTGCTTTTTATTTGATGTTTGCTTACTAACTGCATGGGTTTGAAATAATTGACCAAATTACATCATTAATAATCCTACTTGATGCTTGGTGTTGTTTTAAATGGCTTCTAACCTCTAACCCTTTCTTTACTTGCAGAGATAACGCATCTATCTCTTTAGATTCACATTCTGAAGAATTAGTTGATCCTGAATTAGGGTAAGAATTCGAAATGAGTACATCAAAGCATTACTGAACCCTGGTAGACTTTTAAAAGATTAACAATTATCTCACCCAATAATGCGAATATGAGTCCGTTTGTTTTCACATAAAATAACTATTACTTTATAAATAACTATTACTTCATGTATTTAACAGGTTTATTTGATCACGAATTAAAACACTTCTTAAGTTTCATGATTTTTGTAACGCCATTTTTGGTTTAATGGTTCACTTTCATCACGAAGTTATAAAATTTATTCTTTAATTGAACAATCTATTTCAAAGAAAACGACCGAGAAACGTGCCTATTGAAGTAAACTAAATTACGATTTCTGTTAAGCGTTGCGAAAGAATGAATATTATATTCAGGATGTAATTGCAATTGGTTTATACTGTAATTCTGATTTGAGATAATAGATCAGTATTCAAAATTAAAAATATGATGATTTTAGGATCTCGTAGACATATATTTCGACATTTACCTTATTCATACACTTTCTGGCCAAAAAAAAGTCGCCGTCTAGATTTTAAATTGTAAATACTTAGCGCGACTGATTGGCTCGTTTACTGTATTGATTTGCATATTTTTTACATACAACAGTTCTACTAAGTATAAAAGATGTTATCATTTTCTAACCATGTCTGAAGGTGATGGACGCGGCCGTGGAAGTGATATCAATGCGTTTCAGAAGGGCCAAATTGTTGGTCTGCATCAAGCCAAAAAATCAACAAAGGATAGTGCTGAAATTACTGGAATCGGATTAAGAACTGTACAACTCATTATAAAAACCTGGGAAGAGAGTGGCAATTCTGCAACTTCGCGGAGTAAATGTGGACGAAAGAAAATTTTGACTGGCCGTGACCGGAGATCTCTGAAACGGCTGGTGAAGTATAATCGCAAAAAATCAACAGCAGAAATCACAGCAATGTTTAAAAAAGAAAGTAGGGGAGAGTGGGGCAAAGTGGTTATAGGGGGCAAAGCGGATCAGACGAATATTTCCTTTTTCCAGATAAAAGGCACGACCTGCACCTTTCTGTGTGTTGCCTAGTCAGTGCACATAGAGTACAAGTCATCGTGGGACGTGTTAAGACCGAACGAAGTATTTTATGTAAGTTAATGTGTTTTCATGCGGTTTTCGTAAAATTTACAATGTTTCATCATTTGGTTACAGTTCAGTAATGACTCGTTTGATCAAAATTTCTTCTAGATATGTTTGTTAGTGATTTATCGATAATATAATTCGACTCAGTTTTCGCCCGTTTGTTGCAGTTGTTAATGTGTTGCTCATGGATTTTTTTTTGTTTTTAAAGTGAGAGGATGGGGCAAAGTGATGAAGGGGAAAAATGGATCAGGAAAGATGTGAGACCATTGCCTACCAAGACTGTTGGAGAAGTGCGTAAACGAAGTGTCAGAAACGGGAAAAATCATCCAATTCTGCAGCTAGAAGATCGAGAGGCAAAGATTCGAAGAAATGTGTGAAGAAACTTGAACTTTCAAAAGCTTCGGCGTCATTGGCATCTTATGAAGGACAACTTGATTTTGTCTGTGATCACTATACCTCTTAGGCTATTCTGTGCGTATGATCCAGTTTGCCCCCGTCCACTGATCCACTTTGCCCACATAGTAGGGCAAAGTGGGTAATTTGCACATATTTGTAAAAAGATTAATATTAAAAAAATGCTGGAGTATATAACTGTGATTGCTTCAGATTATTGTTCCCATTGCTTTGAGATATTGGTTGTGTGTGAATCTGAGAAAACTAACTCAAATTGCGTAGCTTTAATCTTCACCTAGAATTAAGTGATTCACTTTGCCCTACTCTCCCCTAAAACAAATGTTTTAAGGAACTGAACAGCTGCACAATGCGACGTCAGCTGAAAGTAATGGAACTGAACAGCTGCGTGGATTTGAACAATAAGGAAACCACTTGTCAGTTAGATTAACCGAAAAAAACGACTACAGTTTGCAAATGAGCATAAAGATTGGATTTAGAGCAGTGGAAGAAGGTCATGTGGTCCGATGAGTCAAGATTTAGTCTGTTCCAGATAGATGGGCGAATTTGGGTCAGGAGGGAACCACATGATGCTATAGACCCCTCATGCCAAATATCCACTGCTCAAGCCTGTGGTATCTGGTATAGTTTGAGCAACCTTATGCAGCAACAAAATGAAGTCAACTGATTACTTAAATCTTTTGAATGACCAAGTCATCCCATCAATGGATTTTTTCTTCTCTGGTGGCGCAAGCATATTCCAGGATGAACATTGCAAAGATTCACCGAGCGCGAATTGTGAAATAGTGGTTCGAAGAGCATGAAGGATCATTTTTCCACATGGATTGGCCACCAAAGAGTCCAGATCTTAACCCTGTTGAAAATCTTTGGGAATCTACTGGAGAAGAGCCTACGAAGTGGAACAATTCTTCTGTCATCCACACGAGATCTTGGGGGGGGGGGGGACGAGGCTGAAAGACTGCACAACCTTGTGGAAACAATGCCTCGAAGAATGTTGTGCTGTAATAAAAGCTAAAGGGGTTCCAAAGAAGTACTAGAGTAACCGACTTTTTTTTGGCCAGGCAGTGTATATTAAGAAATGCACACATTGATCCTCGCAGGCCTTTAATATGGAAGACTTACTTCCCAACAACCCTAGTTCCAAAACTTTGGGTTTACTTTTATAGATAATGGTTTTGATAACATCACCATTCAGGAATGTTTATTCCTGACTAAGTTATTCGTATGTATGTAAACAGTTTCTTTCAGTTTGAAGGAGGAATTTACAGATTGAATAAGGGTAACTTCATGGGTAATTTTGTGTAATCTCTTGAATAATGAGTAACCTTATAAATTTGAATTCATGCTTAAGAAATCCGGTTTCATTTTCCCGATTTTATTCGGACATTCCATGATGTGTTGACGTTTAAAAATGTAATATTCCTTATTTCGTCAGTTTCTTAAATAGTCACCATCCAATAGACAGTTTCACTTTCAGATTATCTTTCGATATCTTTAGAAACCCCACAACAATCCTATATTCCACTAGTGAATCCCAAAACATTCCACCTTTATATTTATCTAGATAGGGCCTTGAACCCTTCCCTTCTTGAAACTGGTTAAATTAATAATGAAATTAATATGATTAAACGAATAACAGGAAAAAAAATGATATGGTCCCAAAATGATAAAAAATTTTTGCTCAGAAAAAGAAGCCAGAACATCGTATGATAAATAGTAATGATTAAATTAAGAAATTTTCCTGTATGTATTATTAAATTTTCCTGTGAGTATTAAGATGGAAAGTAAATAAATAAATAAAATAAACAATTTTGATCACCAAATTTACTCCAAATAATGGTTTATGTATGAAGTATGGTGATCAAAAATATTTTATTTTTAAGTTTATTTTATTTATTTATTTACTTTCCATCTTTATACTCTATATAAAGGAGAATTTCTAAATTATTCATTCATAATATCTTTCGCTTCTTTCTAATTGAATTGTTTCAATTCTAATAAAAAAAATTCATACAAAAAAAAAACAAGCAAAAATAAGTTGACAGTCGTTCTGTTCTTGTCTAGCATATCCTTTCCTCGTCTCTTATCTCATCCGTCTTCTTGATACTTTGGTTTTTCCTGCTCTCGATCCGCCTTGAGTCTTTGCATTTCTCACTTGCATTTGACTTCACAAAAAATAGGTTTCATAATTTTGTTTCTTTTTCTCTTCCAAAATGTCAAAAAGGAATGATAACTAATTAAGAAGAAAACAGAAATCCACATGGAATAAAATTTATTACAATTGACTCGTATGTACAGGGTGACCCAAAAAATATCAGGAAAAATTTTTAAATTCAATAATTCGCACATGAATGCAGATAAAAAGATTCTGTTTGCACAGAAACGATTGAAATGAAGTCGGATTTTTTTTCCAGAAAAAAAATTAATGCTAGAATTGTTCGGTTGTCAGACTTCAGTTTATGCACATTTTCAGACGGTAAGATGCCGGATTAACCGTCGTGTTACAAATGGTTAATGTGCCGTCCGTCATTAATGTTGTCCAAATGAAATGGCGTAAAAATTTGGAAATTTAGCATAGAAATTGTGTGGAAGCAAGACTGTTTCCATGTGGTTTTTTTTTTTTTTTTTAAAAGATTTTAGTGACCTTATTTTAAAAGATTCTTTAATGCGTGGCATTAGGGTGTTTACCATTAGGTTGCAGGAAAGTGCTACTTCCGTCCGCCATTAGAAGATGTTGACTTTTCAACTTTCAAGCTAGAGTGTGTACGGAACATGAAGGATTTCGGCTATCGCAGGCAACCTTTCTACTTCCAGTGTTTTTTTTATATATATCGTGATGGTTTTGGGTGCTCAGATGGAACTGCCAAGCATGCAGTAGGGTTTGTTTTCTGCCGCAGTAGGATGTTCAGCTGTTTTCGATTGCAACTATGGAAAAAGCAATTTTTTGTTGATCATACACTTCTTTAATTCGTGAAAACTGCCTTTTTCTTTGTTTTCGTTTCCTTAAAATGATCCTGAATACTTGAAATGGACGGTTGCAATTAACAGAAAAAAAAAGAACTGAATTCAATTTAGAAGGCAGAAAACAAACGCTTTCAATGTAATCTAACAGTTGTTATATACATTAGTTAAATATATTAATGGAAATAAATATTTTATATTCTACATTTTGTGTAAAACTTTTTAATAAAGTTTTACGGAACCGTAGTTTACAGAAGCGCATCTTCCTGCCTCTTGAAACTTATGTAAAATTAATTTAAATTTTGAATTTGAGGCTTGTTTATTTAGAATGTTTCTTAGTAATTTTTCCTCAACATAAATTAACACTTTTTTTTAAATTATTTGCTCAAGATGAGTGCCTAACATGCTCAGTTCGCTCAAATCAACATCTCATAATGCCGGCAGCACAACTTCCGCTAGAAAAGGTCTATACTGTGACTGAATACAGAAGGGACCCGGTCGAACGCATGAATCAGTAATGACATTTATTAAATGACTTAATTATTGTATGCACATGTACAGTATCTTCACAAAATTTTGTGACTTTAATCTCTCATCTCTATTAATAATGAAAGAATAAGGTAACCATTTTATCGATTTTCTTATGTTATTAATTATGCCTCTTAAATTATACAAATTCAAAGAAATTAAATTAAGTAGTATTTTGATAGTCAATTTGAGAATATTAAATAATCAAAAAAAAATATCAAAAATCTAAACCTGATGACTTTTATTATTATTATTTTCAATTTTACTATCAAATTATTACTTAATTTAATTTATTTGAATTTATATAATTTAAAGAGGAATAATATTAATCTGGAGGAGGCCGTGGCCTGGTGGGCTTCCACTGAACCAACAACTTTAGGGAAGTTAAGCAACACCAGGCACGGCTAGCCACTGGATGGGCGGGCGACCATCAGTGAGCTACGATCTTCACCCCCCCTCCCCGGCTGCTGCGACCATCTTACAGCAGTCGTTAATCCAGGTCCATCCAGGGACCCAACTCGTCGGCCTCTGGCCGTATGGACGTATTGAATTACAATAAAAAAAAATCAATAGACAATGATTAACATTTATACCTCTTAATAAAGTTACAGTAAATAAGCAACCTTGTTCAAATGGGAAGAAACCAAAAAATAAATTTTTATTTTCGTTTTTTCAGGATCTTTGTCTTCGGTTTATTGAATCACACAGCTAATACACGAGCTTTTTTTAATGCCACTATAGTAAAGATATTTTGTGTCTACTAACTATGACGGGATGAACACAAGATGGCAGTCACCCTGTCATGGCCAAAGTCTGGTTAAAAAGGCACTCTAATGCTTGTTAAAGTTCTAGGAAATATCTATCTAGAACTTTAATGTCTGATAATGCCATCTGTTGGCCAAAAATCGAACGCTTCTAGCATTAATTCTTCATTTCAATCGTTTCTGTGCAAACAGAATCTTTTTATCTGCTTTCGTCTGCGAATTATTGAGTTTTAGAGTTTTTCCTAACTTTTGGATCACCCTATACATTGTAATAAATTTATTCGTTGTGGATTTGTTTTCTCTACTTTATTAGTTCTTATTCTACATGTACTGTACACAGTTTCTTGGCTTCAAATGATTACATATTAACTAAAATTTTTGACTGTATAAAAATCGTTCTTTTTATACAATTGAAAAAGCATGGTTGCGGTATTTTTTTTATACAAATAACTAAGAATATTATTTAATAGTTCTGAATTTTCATGTTTAATGTCGACTAATCAGTCACGCATTTCTCAATGTTTGTTCTGAAGATGCATGAATGTAGAGGGAAATCATTTTACATTAATTGAATGTCATTGCTATTTAGGTTTCTTATCGAAGAGTTATCGTGCATGTGTAATTGCAGGTTTATCATAGACATCCTGGAAAAGAATTAACCATTCTTATATTGATATTAAAAACAGATTTGTAATTTTTTATCCTAAAAAAAAAATTTAAATCGATGCATCTCATAATCGACGTCGATATTTAAAATGACAAGAAGTAGTGGCGTTATTGTCGCGGTTCGAATTAAAATATTCTGAATTCTTACTGTTCTAAAGGATATTGCTGCAGTTAAATCTCTCTATAATTCTTCAATAGCTTAATGTAATCCAATCCTGCTTATTATACAAGGTGTCCAAAAAATCTGGTAACATGGCAAATATCTCAAAGCTGCCAGGTAAGCTAGATCTGTTGAGTGTGGTTTATAGGTAATAGGGGGGTGGGGAATTCATTGCCGCATTCATATTTGACCTTAACCGCCAAATTTAAGGTCATCCATTTGCTAACTCGAAAATTATTAAAGATAGAGAAAAATTTCTAATTGCAAACCTGTAGAGCAACACCACATAAGTCTAAAAATAAAAAGATTTTGAGAAAATGGGCGAAAAAGAGTCACTTAGTGTCAGGTTTAGCTGGCTAGGTTGGCTGAGGTTTCTAACACATTTGAATTGCAGTGAAGTACACCGTGGGAAGGGGAAGGGGAAGCACACCCTTGAGTGACTCTTTCTCGTTCATTTTCTCAAAATCTTTCAAGGGGAAGGGTATGATTAAAAATTGTTTTTAGACTAATGTGAATCCCCCCCTCCCATTACCTATAAACCACACTCATCAGATCTCGCCTACCTGGCAGCTTTGAGATATCTGCCAAGTTACCAGACTTTTTGGACACCTTGTATTTTGTGACTTGTTAAAGGTCTCTTCTTCCCAGAATATTTATAATGAAGTGCCAATATTATATTTTTGATAGCTCATATCAGCGATTGTGCATTGTCAGTTGCACGCTTACCAGAACAAGTTTTCTAACTCCAATGTGATAATTATAAATATCATCGCATAACAGTTTTGCGCCAGTTCGAAATGACTAAGGATATAAATTTTGTATTATGAGAGGGATTAAAAATTTTGAAAAGAATGCATGAGCCCAAAGAATATAAATTTCAGAATTTATGGCATTTTTAGCGGACCATTTTATTTAAATAATATTTAACAGCAAATTTATTTTGGCTTCTTTCAGAGTGGAAGGACAACCCGTGAATAGGTTTGTTATTCGTTTCCGTACCACCGAGGAGAATGGCCTGTTACTATGGATGAACAAAGGCAACAGCATTCGAGGAGATTATTTCGCAATTGCTATTGTCGGCGGTCACGTTGAATTAAGTTATAACCTAGGGAAACAAAAGACACCTTTCATCATTCAATCTAGAGTATGGGTGAGCGATGGTCAGTGGCATCAAGTGAAAGCAGAGAGGTGAGTTTATATAGGGAATCATAAATCTTGGCGAGTTTTATTTCTTATAAGTGATTGCTAAATCTGTTATTTTTTTATTTTTTTTACAGGAGAAGAAGAAACGGCACTTTGAGAGTTGATTCTGAAACTCCTGTCACTGGAGCTTCCGACCAAGGAGCAACAGTGCTTAATACGGATGGCAATTTATGGCTAGGTAAATTAGGACTTATTTAAGTATTTTTAAACTCCATTATATCAAATTCTCGTTAATAACTTTTTTCTATATTATTTTATCAGGTGGATCTCCTGGGCTTCCAACGGGATTGCCTGCACAGTATTATGTAGGGTTCAAAGGATGCATTGAAAAAGTGAAAATTGACAACGAGGAACTGCACCTGGTCATGCATGGTGATAACAATGTGCAGTTTTGTTCTAATAACTGAAAAAATTCTCAAAAATTTTTAGCATATGCCATGTAAAGCTCAGTATTTAATCATAATGCTTCTGGTGTAGTACCAAAGGAGACGGAACGAAATCAAAAAAAAAATAATAATAATAATAAAAAATAAAACAAAAACGGTTTCCACTATGCTGGATATGCTTGTTGTACCACTCAAGCTGGTTCTTTCTTTTTCGTTTAATTTTATTTTTATTTTCTTTCTTATGGGTGTTGTTTCCCAGATATGAAGGGCCAAAACCAATCTTCCTTTGCATCCCTTTGCGGCTTCAGTCAAAAATAAAAGAAAATTATGAAAAAAATAAAAAAACAAAATTGATTGTCTGTGGCCACCGCTCCTTGATGTTTCTATCTACAAAAAAATAAGTGATTTTAATCGAAACTATTTTGAACTGACCTTTCATCGAAGTAATTAATATATCACATCATCATGATCATCACTACCCATCATCATCAACACCATCATCAGTGCCAATGATATTTAGTTCGTAGTGTCAGTGTTTTATTCAATAGGGAATAAATATATTCTCCTAAACGAGATACTGAATTCATATGCAAGGTTATTAAAAAAAAAAGTTTAAAAAATAAAAAGTGGTTAAAGTTGCTATACGAAACACAAACTGGAAGAAGGAAAAGAAGAAAATGCTTATTACAGATAGTGAGTGATTTAGAAAAGTTTAATAGACTTTGAGAAAGGAAGATACTCTGAAAACTTGGAAAACGAATTTTCACTTTGAAATATCAGATGGAACTCTGGTGGAATTCTGTACTTTCTATTTCCTCTGTGTATATTTTCCGGAGAGGCAAAAACAAAAATAAGTCTTCTAGCCTTGTTACCAATTGTGTGTTACGGAATGTGTTAAGTTTTACTCTTTAGATTTGATATGCAAATCGAAGAAAGAAACGATAAAGAGAAACCATACCTGATTACAGTGTTATTTGTATATTGCAGAAAAAGAAAAAAAAGATTCTATAGAGTTTAAATATTAACTTATTAAAAACTTTTTAACATAAGTTAAGAAGAGATTTTAATTTTACCAATTTTATGATTTTTTTTTTAAGTTGTGATTTTGATACAGTTCATCTGAAGTGATTGTTTTCTGTTTTTGATTAAGAAAGTCATGAAGTTTTGAAGAAATTTCCTTTATTTTTTAAGTTTTACTAGTCATGCATGTAAATTTAATTAAGAATTACTTAATTCAGCGATACTATTTTTTTTTTTTACTTCATTTGAATGCTTATTAAATTCCAACTTAACATTTGTAATTATTGTATTGCGTCTGAATACATCGTTATATTAAAATTGTTTATAATACTTTTTAATAATAAAAGATTACCATTATTTCAAGTAATTTATAATAATTTTGCTAATTTTAACCCATTTTGTTTTGTTTTTTTAATTTATGTATTTAAATAATATTAAATTATATTAATTTAATTCCTACTGGAAATTTTATCCTATTTCAAAGACATTTGTTATTATAACAGAATTTTCAGTTTTTGTGTTATTGTTATTAATTATTATTATCATTAATATTATTATTATTATTATTATTATTATTATTATTATTATTATTATTATTCAATGGACAAAAGGAGAAAAAAAAACATACCAAAAGTGTTTCTTTGTCATTCCACATCATCTCAAGGAAATAAAGTTTTGCTCATTGTTGGTAAATTGTTCCTCTGCAATAATTATTTGCCAGAGATTTGAATGTTAAGTTTTAGAAACGGGAAAATGCTAAATATTAATATATTGCGGAGAATGCAAGCTGGAAACAGGATGTTACCAAAAATGTGTACAGTATTATAAAATAATGCGAGAGTTGAATGGTAAAGATGTTTTCTTATTAAGAAGTACTGAAAACATTTTAACAGAAATTGACGAGTCCCTAACAACAGTATTTCGAGACATGAGAACGTGTTCAGGTGAGAAATGGACTATTATAAACATATTAGATTGATTGGAGAAGGTAAACAAGCCATTAATATGTCTAATAAAAGGATAAACAGTCAAACATATGTACGTTTATGTGATATTCAATTTTCTATTTACAACCTTCGGATTGCAAAGATGGTCTTCTTTTTAAATGTTAATATCATGAGATTCTTTTAATTGAAGTTAACATTTTTAGAATGCATAAAACAAATTTTTCAATATTAAAATCCTAATTGAAATTATTGAAGTTCTGATTTTTTCCCCATTCTCTCAAAGTTTAAACGTAAAAGACTTAGCTAAATAGATAACGAATTACATGCTCACAAAAATTAGGGGATATTTCAAAATGAATATGAAGCGATAAAAAAATGTGTTTTTTGTTTATTAAACAAGAACATCAGAAGAGCAAATGACAAGTCAAAGAAAGTTGTCCGATTATGCAAATGAGATGCAAAACCAAACTTTCATTTCATTGTATAGAAGGAGATGAAGCCAGAAACTGTGGACACAGATTAACAAGAAC